>OX608083.1:3139456-3402318 GCA_951509765.1 Sphenella marginata
TCGTAGCGAAACTAAATTTGCAAGCGTTTATAAATTCAAGTTTTTTCTATGCTATTTACAAGTGGATATACATGTTGTTGTGTTAACAAAATAAATAACACAAAACTTCAAGTTGAACAGAAATATTAGTTAAAAATGTAAAAGTAATCTCAAATATAGTGCGACAAAACTAAAGCACAAGGTATCAAATTGGAAAAAGAAAGTTCTAACTTAAAATATTTAGTAGAATATCCGTTATTTTTCAATGCTGTTGCACATCCTCGTGGCATAGACTCAATAAGTTCGTTGAAAACTTCTGTGAAAAAGCTCTCCCATGCCTGTGTAACTTGAACATACAGGGAGTCCTTGTTAATGCAAAATTCGCGATTTATTTTCCGATCTACATACAATCTCGCATAGAGTTTCTATGGGGTTAAGATCTGGAGACTAGGCAGGCCACCGCATTACCTCTATTTTATTGTCCACAAACCATTCCTGGACGCACCTCGCCGTATGTTTAGGATCCTTGTCCAGCTGGTATATCCAACTTAGTGGCATTTTCTCCTTAGCGTGGGGCAGCATAATGGTCTAGAGAATGCCTTTGTACACAAATCTGTCCATTGTGCCATTAATTCTATGATTTGGACCCAATCCGTAGCCTGAAAAACACCCCAGGCCATAACGTTGCCTTCACCATGCTTTACGGTGCCTTTGGAATAGAGTGGATTTAAACGCTGCCCTTTTGGCCTGCGTAGCAGCTTCAGCCAATGGTCCACATCAATTGTACCATCAGTAAGTGGCGAACTGTCCTTTTTTCTGACGAATACAAGTTTAACATCAAAAATTCTGATGGAGGGAAGCTTGTACGCAGACCTAAAGGGCAACGTCTAAACCCACGTTACTTTAAAGGTACTGTAAAGTATGGTGGAGGAAGCGTAATGGCCTGGGGGTGTTTTTCAGGCTACGGATTGGGTCCAAATCATGGAATTAATGGCACAATGGACAGATTTGTGTACAAAGGCATTCTCCAGACCATTATGCTGCCCCATGGTGAGGAGGAAATGCCATTGAAGTGGATCTACCAACATGACAAACGATCCTAAACATACGGCGTGGTGTGTCCAGGAATGGTTTTTGGACAATAAAATAGAGGTATTGCAGTGGCCTGCACAATCAATCGATCTAAGCCCCATAAAGAATCTGTGGGAGATTGTAGATCAGAAAATAGAATGCGAAAACTGCAAAAACAAGGACTCCCTGTTTGTTCAGGTAGAACGAGCTTGGGAAAGCACTTCCGTAGACGTTTTAAATAATTTGATTGAGTCTATGCCACGAAGATGTGCAGCGGTATTGAAAAACAAGGGCTTCGCTACGAAATATTAGAAAAACCAACTTTTCTTTACAGGTATATCCCAATGTGCTTTAGTTTTGTCGCGGCATATTTAATACTACTTTTATGTTTGAGTTAATATTTAAGTTTAGAATGAAGTTTATTGTATAATTTTTTTTTTTACATAACAACCAATGTGCCCTCTTCGAAACACAATAAAAAGATTTGCCATTACTATTTGTTGGAAAGTTTATTCTCTGGTTGTGGTGGTATGGGAAGTTTTGTGCTTTAGTTTTGTCGTACACTGTACATATGTACATAGAGACTTTCGTATGCAAATTAATATTTCTGCTATAAAAAAAAGGAAATTGAAAAATTTACGCCGCCTGATGCGATTACTGTCATGACCATTCACGTATGACCAGCGCTCTCTTGCCACTAGTGGGCAATAATTTCAATAAACGAGCAATCAGGGAAACCACAAAAAGTCGCAACTGGTCTAGGCAATAAGGATCAGCATCGTTTACAATTTTGAATGCCATTTTTTCCAGCAGACTTGTCGCCTAGTTGTTGAACTTGAAATTAATAAATTTTAATTAGAGTGGTTTTTAATTAAAATATTCGATTTTTTTTTGCAGCGAATTCCATAATTGAAAAAGCTATATATAAAATTTCGCTAGGGAGTGCATTGGTGGAGATAATTACAAACTTTAAATGGCTTCATTTTTCCCACATTCAGAGAGCAAACAACTAAGATAAGAACTAGAAAATAAAAAGCTTTAAATGTACCAAAAATCAGCATTCAAATTTCATAAAACATAATTCTAATCTCGATGGAGCGTTTTCTTAAACAAATTTAAAATGAAAATCCAGCAAGACTTCCGCCGCATTTAAAAAAAAAAATTATCTCCTGCTTCTCCCAAAACTCATACAAAAAAGCTCTTATTAAATTTACTTTCATCTACCTTCTATTTATATGCTCAGTTGATAAAATCTTCAAAATGGCTAAAATTATTAAGAGTGTTTATCTCATGTCACAGCATGGTGGCATAATTTGCGTGGGATTAGAAGTCTATTGCTTTTTCATTTGATTTAGATATTTATGTATGTATAAGCGTGTATTTGGGCAATTTATTACTCACAATTATTGTCGTTCTTTTTAGCTAAACGACTTTTTGAAGTACTTCATATCATTTATCTTATTTTAGTGTGGCAGATGCTTCTGGAAAAAGAAGAAAAAATCCAAAAAGAAAAATAAAAATGCTGCAATCAATTTGACTATTCAGCGTAATCATCAAATAATGATCAATAATGAGTGCTTTAAATTAATGATGGGTAATCTACTCAGATAATTGTGAAGGCATTGAGATTGCGTCCGATTCCTGCTGAATGCTGACTATGGCAAGCGTCACAGCACAATTTAGATTTGCTTCTTCCAACTTTCCATTGACTATTTTACTTTCTTCCCTAAGCATTGCATTTCTAATAAATGTGGCTGACACTCTAAAACAAATGCAAAAGATAAACTCCATTTGTGAACTATATATTTCCATCAAAACTTGCCATTTGCACTTTACCATTCCACCACAACTTTTTACATTCCATCAAACGCAAGAGTTCACATAACTTCACTTCAACATTTTTCCGCATATTTAATTTTCCATTAAAAAGTGTTACCATCGGAAATTTATATTTATGTATAGAGTGAGAATTTTTTTGTTTTTGTTTAGATGTTTGTTGTTTTTGTCAGAGAGTCTATTACAATTGTTTGCACTTGATTTGAAAGCTTCATGCTCACTTTTCATTTCTAGTGACAATTCCAACATCTGCCATCATTGAAATCTGCGTTGCTCACTTTTCTGTTAAATTCTTCGTGTTGGTGAAATGTTTTTTGAGCTCCAAGGAAAATTTGTGCCTTAAACCATGCTTGTTTTAATTTTCAGGTTTTGAACATTTTCATCAAATATTTTAGATTAAGTTTCGCAGACAGAATTTAGCCACAGCTTGGTCAATATCTAAATAAGAACGATCCCGTCATTTTCGAGACCTAACGAAAAAGCGCACTGATTTTTTAAATTTGTTGGACAAGCGTTTTGGGAAATACAATATTTCTTTTTTTTTTGGCAAGCCACCCCGATGCACAATTTAATATTTGTTGAAACTACATTTACATTTCTATGACTCAACCAACTAAATATTTTATTTCGTTAGCTTGTTTTCTATGGTAAACTAAAGTAAATTACCCAGCGTAGCTTAGTTAACAAAAGTTGGCTCAATTACTCACAGCAAAGTTATTAATTAACAAAACAACTTGATCACCCCAGCTTTTCTCTTCATTTAATCTGCTTTGAGTGGAAAACTCTGAAATGCGCTCTTTTAATCCTTTCGAATGTTTTCAAATAGGAATTTTAAGCAAAAAGTATTATTCTTAGTGTTTGTATGTATGAGTGTCGAAATGATAAATTGCATTTTCAAATATATACATACGTATGACCGATGGGAGTATTATGATGGCATAGCAAGTGTGATAAGGACGCACTTGAAAGCGTAGAGAAAATATGAGATTTTTCGATGTATTCAGTTTTTTGGCAGCTAACAAAGCAAAGAAACAGCAGCTTACTTTAGAAAACGTTAAGTGAGTAAAAAGCCAACCTAACTATAAAGCCAGCAGTTTTCATAAGATTATATATGTATGCTTGTTGAGAGAGGCTGTATTTAAGTGAGATTTATATTTCTGCGGTTATTGTCAAAAATTTATTTCAAATGGAATAAAATTGTGATATAATAGGGTAAGCTTGTGGGAGAAAATTTTTAAAAGATGAGTCTAATATACATTTCGAAGTGCAATTCATACCGAAATGAAGACCGTTTTTTTTTCAGGCGATGTAGTTAACTGCTAGCCCTACAAATCGTCCCGTTGTCATGAAGGTATGTACATAGGTCAAAGTACAAAATACGCACTCGTGACGTACTTAAAGCAAATTTATTTACTGTCGAAATGTCAAGCAATATAATGTTAAAGTGGACAGCTTACTCTGAAATAAACTTGTTTGTTGATTTATAGACACAAATTCAGCATTTCACGCTTCAATAAAATAAACGTTTGTATATATCTCGATACATATAACAGATGTTAAAGCACAAACAAAAAAAATCACCAGCACAACATTTATCAAGATTTTATAACAGATGAGTAGGTTTCAGCTAAACCAAATAAACTTTAAGTCATACAAACCAAAACCCAAGAAAAAGCGATGAGCTAACATCTATTTAATGGTCACCTCATATCAGCGGTCAATATTTACACGCATGAATGAGATTGGTTGGGTACGCCATTTGCCGTTGTACTTTTGCAATAAAAATGTAATGAATAAAACACAAAAACACTACACACTAAACGAAAGTAGTGATGTATGTAGATAAGTATTTGTGCTAAGTATATGTATCGATAACTTTGCAAAACAAAAAATCGATAACAAAAAAAAAATTATGTTTGATGTTTCAAGTCAATTACTTCAGTGCCTTCTGTTCTCTTGTGCTGTTTCGCTAAACTCACGCTACTTGAAATTGTATACCAAGTCGAAATTGTATCGGCAGTTATCGATTTGACACATTTTCCGCTGCAATACTCATCACTATGCTTAAGAGAATGTCAGTAGGTTGTATCAACGTTTTTGTACCATAAAAATTCATTGAGTTTTAACGTTCAGTTTTCCTGCACAATTGGACGCATAAATTTATTTAACAACCTTTATAAGAATTTAGGAAATAACGTACAACAAGTAAATATTGTGCTAAAGCAAAATAAAAGTGCTACAACAAAAACATAAAAAGTGAACAGTAGAGGGTAAATGATAGGCGGAAAATGTTAGAAAATACTTAGACACTCCCATAAATGAAATGATATTGCAATGAATGTACAATGAATTGTAGAAGCGTTGATAGATATTTTGGTGAGCTTTCACTAAAGCTCCGCTGGTAAGAAAAGGTATTCCAGTCCAAGCAAAATAAATAACTAAGTATACGAATATATTTTGTCAAAAAAGTTATTTTCACAGAATTTTCAAACAGCCCCCGTACAAACATGAATTTCACCAAAAACCTAAGGACTTTGTAATTGCATTGATAGGCGTTTCTTTAGCTTTTTGTTTACGTTGCCTACTTTGCTTTTTGCTATTTACCTTGCCAGTGGCTTGTGTACCTGCAATTTGTAGCAAATTTCTTTGTACATTATGTTTTTACTGACAGCTTAAGGATTTTGTAGACAAAACGAATAATCACCTAACGGTAAATTAATACATCAATGCGGCTTAACGATGTGACCTCAATGATTTTCAGGTTGTTTCAGCTATTTTTGGCAACAGTCATTTTGAGCGAGAACGAAGTGAAGATAAAATTTAAATTTTGTTCAAGGACAATATTGTTGTGGTAGTTAGTCAAGTCATGTATATTTGTTGTTGTTTTAACGCGATGACTTTTAGTGACTATCACAGAAAAACTTGTTTTCGAAATTTATTCCAGAAGTATCTTTATACCAAAAACGATATATTCATGAGACATCAATTCGATGACTGAGCGAAAGATCTCTCCACCGCAGCATGTTTTTCAAGATCATCCTGTTCGAGACATTTTTTCGAAACTTTTAGTCGAATAAAATATTTTAATGATTTCGTTGGAGTTAAGGACCCGAAAAATACGAAATTAAATGTCAGAACATATTTTGTGACCACGCCCAATTTGTTCTAAAAATTTTCAAACAAAAAAAAGTAGTATTTAAGTATAAAAGGCTTTAGCTCTGTGGTAAATTAATCTATTCTGTGGATATTTTATTTTGTAGTTGATAGTTGATTAGAAGAAAGGGGGAAAACTCTTAGTGGTTTTTTTTTTTTTCTTTTTATGATACTTGCAGGTACATATCTCGTCTTCTGCTTCTCAACTCTCCCTGTCATATGCTCATTTCAAGAAAATCATATTATTTGTCTACTTTCGAGATTTTGCAATGTCCTGTAAGATTTTCTGTCTTTGGAATCCAGTGATCTGAAACGACTTGCGAAACCTGCCCTTAAAAAAAAAGGAACCCATTTAAACGCAACATCCCTTCCCAACTCTCTAGTTTCGCATGCATAAATTAAATTTCACAAAAGATCACATCACACTTTCAAAAGTACAAACATGGAATACACACAACCCAATGGTATATATTATATATTACTCATCGCTTATCAAGTGCATTTTCGTTGTTGATGTTTTCTGAATGACTTAGATGCTTACGCATACAAGTACGTAAATATTTGACACTCGTCGTTGATTGCTTTGCTTTGTTGGAATGTTAGCTACATACGAAATCTAAACATGAACTATGCAACGTTGGGACAATAATCACGCAAAACGGGGACGAGAACGGGCTAGATAGAACACCATGAGTGATGACGCCAGATGTAGTAAGAATGTAGCACAGAAATTTAATTAAGAGTGAGAACTTGAAATGCTTGTGCCGTAAAAAGAACAATTAATAAACAATTTCTAAACACTGCATACTGCGAGCTATGTTGAAAGGAAATTTAATTTCAATGATGTGAGCGGGAAAGTAGTAGAGGAAATAAAAAGCAAATTGAAGAGATAGAAAATAGAAAAATAAGAAAAAGAAAGAGAAAGAAGATGATCATGAGAACGAACTACAAATAAAGGGGAGAACCTTTTTAGACAGGAAAAGTCGTTGTCTACTGGTTTGATTTACAAAAAAAAAAAAAAATTATCAAAAACCGGCTATTAAAATTTTAGACATTTTCCGCTGAAAAAAATACGTCTTTTATTCTTTGCCAAAATAATAGGAAGAGCAATCCCACTGCCTTCGCAAAATAAATTAAAAAATTTAACATTCAACTCAAGTTAGCTAAACTGAAAATAAACGAAATTAAAAATGTGCTGCAAGAAAAAAAATTAATCAAAATATCAACACTACCCTCCGCTAGCTCACTTATCCATGCAGATATTTCCATCCCATGCCGTCATTTTTGTTTTTGCCATTGTTTGCGTATTCGTTTTTCTCTCCAGCCAACATTTTTTTTGCGACCTCATCAGACACGAAACACGTTAATATTCACATTAAAAGCGCACCAGAGACTAATCTCCACTTGTAGTAGCTATTATCAGACGCAGCATGTGGCACAGAGGAGTAAATTCATTTTGTGCTAAAAATTGCGAAATTACATAATCAGACGGATATGCCTGTGCGCCTGTGCGTATGCTAAGTAGTTTGTAGACAGGTTCAGAGGCAAATTACGCGCAGCCAAAATGTTTTCAAAATGGTGCACGTTTCAAGCGTGGCATGGCATATGTGCGGCCCACAGTGCCGAACCCGCAATGCCAGACATAACATGGCATATGCTTTAATCTGTGCCAAGTTCATGTTTTGCCCGTGCGTGCTGTCAGTGGCATCCTTTTGAAATTTACAAAGTAACCGATAAATTTTAATAAACCATTTAGTATGCAAAACATTTCCAAAATGATGTGATTATCTACATATTTATGTGCTTAAAAACTTAATGGATCATAGTAATAATGTGCTGATGGATTTGAGCTTAAAAAGCTATTATCACATCACTCTCTATTTTTAGTTTTTTTTTTCGCTGGTACTATTTACAGCAACCTCTTAAAAAAATTAGAATTTTTTTAAAGGTTGTGCAAATTTAAATTTTCGCTTCATTGCTCAGGAAAATAAAGTTCCAAAAAAAGGAAAATCATTTTTAAAGGAAGTACTTAGAAGTACAGAAAAAAAATATTTGGAAAAAAATTGAATTTTTAATTTTACAAAGTTTTTAATTTTTCTATTTTTCAAGGACGATAAAATTAAAGCTCGCTTTAAATTTTGAAAATTGAAGCTCCGAAAAAAATCGAAAAGTTTAAGCATACCATAAAGTTGGGGACTCATTTTTTGAGCCTTTGAAAACTTTGGAAAACATTTTTTTATTATTCTAGAAAATTTTGGACTAAAATTTTTTGTTAGTGTGACGAAAACATAAAACATATTCTAAAATTTTCAATGGATATTTTTATTTTTTCCAAAAATATGAATTTTCGAGAAAAAATTTAAATATTTGACCAAAATTTTTAATTTTTTTAGTTTTTCAACTATTCAGTCCAGCTTTTAGTTAAACAAAAAATTACTCAACTTACATCACTGAAAAACTTTTTCTTGCTAGTGGAATGTAAAAACAATATTCTATTTACCTTTATGCAAATTACTAAAAGAAAATAGGGTGAATTTATACAAAAACTTTGGCATAACAACTATGATTTTCTCTGATATATCTCTATTTACCTTACTACCGAAAAGTAAAAATTCAAATTTTTAACAACAAAACTTAGAAATTGGCGCAACTGAAAGCCACTACATATGTATGCACACAACTTGAACCCAGCTGCAACCTCAGCAATCAATCTATTCATCCATTCGCATGCAACAAAACATTTGCATGATTTACAACACAAACTACTAACAACAACAATAACAAAAGCAAAACTTTTATTTTTCAAATGATTTGCATTCAAAAAGTTCAAGCTTTACATATTGAGGTGACTCGCTGTGGCAGGCTGCTGTGCCATTGTGTGGACGATAAGCGCTGGCGTTCTACTTTTTCCATAAATAAAACAACAAAGCTAAAAAATCGCAGACGATCAGTTAAGCGCGCATGTCACTGTGCGCTTCAACGGTTAAAAAGGCGCGACTCTACTACCATAACAAACAACAAAACCAAATCACTTGAGCTACCCATGAAAGAGCGCAACTTTGGCGGGTCTTTAGTTTTATCGGATGCTTTTTAAAACGTTTCGAACAATAATTGTTTATTCTGTATCCGAATGTCGGTCGCTTCTGTGGCTTTTATTGTTATTGCTGCATGCAGTTACCACAAGATTGGCTTTGTTGTTGTTATTGTTGTTGCAAGATGTGGTTTCGTTGCGTTTTTGCTTGTTAGCTGCAGTGATTGAACACAACTTGAACGCCAATTAAAATTAAAGATAACCACTTTGAGGACTGGAATTGTGGACGTTTTCTAAGTGCAGGCGTTTATGTGTAAATATATATTATTAGGGATGGACAATTTAGAACAGCTCTGTAATAAGGAAGTAGACTACTTTGTGTTCAACTCCCACTCTTTTGTTGTTGTTGCTCTGGCAGTATTTCGAAAAAGAGCTGGAAAAATTTTGAGCTTAATACCCCATATTCATAAAAAGTAAAAGCTTTTAAGTTCAAAATTTTTATGAAAAAGTTAATTTCAATTTTTTATATGTATATATGGGGTAAGGCTTTCCTGATATTTTTTTTAATATCCGAATTTATTTTTCCAAACTAAAAAAAGTTAGTTTTTTTTCCAGGAAGCACAGAATCGACAAAAGTAGCAGAATATCAATCATAAAAGTTTCAACGTTTTTCTGGCCCACCCTAATGCACCTCCTCGATGCACTATTGCAAAAATATTTTACACACATATATAAAAAGATTGAAAAGGAAGACATGTCTGTACTTTTCTCTCATTTTTGACTTCAGCTGCAAATTAATCTGCATTTGGCTGTTCAATCGTTGAACGCGTCGACGGTCTATGAAATTTAATTGAAGAAAATTACCAACCGGTTGATGATGATCACAAATAATTTGAGATAATTCCAACAATTTTCTAAAAATAATTATAATAGCGAAGAGTAAACAAAATAGAGCTAAATGTAGATTTTAATGAATCCTTTGAAGTAGAAAACATTTTTTATTTGGCTGCAAATGGTTGAATCAGTTAAGAGACAAGCAGAAAACATTAATTTTTTATATTGAAGAAAATAAAATAAAATAAAATGTGGCTAGAGAGGCCCCTTGTGATGTATATAGCTGGTTTCCCAAATTATATATCTCTTTAACATATTGTGTTTGGTTGGCTCAGGATTACCAATGACTACGCCTTAAGGTTATTTCCGCGAAACACCTTTAGTCTCAGAAAATACTAGACCTGTTTAATCCACTTCGTAATCAGATAGAATTATCAAAATAAATACGGCATCCACAAAATAAACATTGTCTACATAATTTATTTCTAACTATATCTTATTTACTTTTTCTAAGCCAGCTTTACCCATTTCTACATTCACTGACTTATGCGATTACATGATTATTTACGATCTGCTACTTATTATCGGATGCTTTCTTTGCTTTCGCACACCGACACTGAGTATGTTTAACTAAGATTACTAATCACAACAGAAATGATTATGTCTGGAACTATTATTGATGCAAAGCTCGGTTTAATGAAAACAGCTTTCTGTAGAAAGTTATTGAGGCTGGCAATCACAGGATTTCGGTACTCCTCCCGATTTTGATACTCCGCCCTTACGTTTGACCGACTTGAATCAGAACTTCTAGGGATGCCAATAATTTTTGTATACTCCGCTGTCAATTCCGATATTTCGGGAGGCCAATATTTCTATTTTTTCTTTATCTTGAATACTCCAAGTTAATTGGAATAGAATAACAAGTTATTGTAGCTTTTTCTTAGGCCAAGGAAGCTTGCCTTTGAAAATAATTCCGAACTTGAAAATTTCGAAAAACAGAAAGAAATTTATAAAATCGGAAGCAGAAGTACCACAACCGAATCATTGCATGAAACATCAGTGGAACAAATTCAGTCCTATTAATTTGGTACTCTGTGATTAAAAGCCCAAATTCCGGCAATCCCGAAGTGACCGAATACCGAAAATGCGAAACCCTAATACAACACTATATGTACAGATTAAATCCTATGATCAGACAGATAGTTTTGTTAGTGTTGGAAAGCTGATAAGCAGCAAACAAAAAAAAAAAAAACAAATAACATGTAAAAGAGAAAGACTGCATCATGGAGAGACTGAAGAGAGGAAGTGTAGGAAAAATAGTAGAATAAAGTACAATCAAAGGCAATTACGCATTCAATGAACTTACAAATGGACAAACAAAAATCTTGATATCAATTAACTGTAAATTGCTAATATGAGTACAACAAAGAGAGAAATGTTATTGAGAAGGTATAGAACTCGTTTAGTGGGTAGTTGAAAAGATGTGGAGACTGAAGTGATATTATGCAAATGTTATGAGCGAGTTCACAAGTCGAAAATGATGAATGATGTTAGCTGAGCACATACAGAGAAGATAAAATCAACCTACGACATCTTACCAAGACGAGTCATGAGCTACAATATTTTAATACAAAAAAAAGAGCTTTATCTGCATTCTATGCAATGTAGTGGCCCACGAGTTTCTTTTGGGACGACTTTAATTGAAATTATTTTCTGCTTAATAAACGGGAGCTGAAACCCTGCAAAGTACGCCAACTAGTTAGGAATCAGATGTCGCAATACCGTCCAATTCACTAAAAAAAAAAGAGTTCAAATTGAAAAAAATAAGCTTAATCTTAATCCCCTCAGAGCTTTATCGCACCTATCATTCACATTAGTTTCACTCATAATTTGTTTAATCATCAACTTAAAATGCAAACAATAAAAAAAAAAATCAACAAAACAAGGCAACTTTGTGCAGACACTTATGGCAAGCGTTGAGGTAGCAAATGCAGCCAAGAAAAAAAGCTTTTAGCAAATCGAGCAAATAGATATATCCATGAGTTTGTTGACATACATACTCACTTATCTAGTTTGTTGTTGATGCGTCTCCGTTTAACTGATGTTTATGCTTAATGTTAAGTAAATATATATATGTACGTGTATATTTGTTTAGCATGTCTAAAGTGTTATTTGTTTACTATTTATGTCATACTTACGCTCTTATATATTGTTGTTGTTTATTCTTGTTGTTTATCTTGTTTAAGCGCGTTGCATGTGGTCACGTTGAATGTCAGATTATTTGCAGACACTCGATGCGGCAGGCAATTTTTTATAGCCACAATATTGTATTTAGCCATTTGTGTTGTTGATGGTATTTGCAATTTGTTTGAATATTATGAAGAAGTGGATGTAGATGCGATGGTTGGCAGTTTTTTTTTTTTTTTTTTTTTAACGTAAGAAATGTATTATTGGTTAAAATAGCAAAGAACTTTCCGAAAAAATTTAAAATATATATTTTTTATCATTTAAAAAAATTACAGAGGTAGATATCAGTTAAAATTTTTTTGGACCAGTCTAATATACAAACTTACATACAAACAAAGTACATTCATAGCAAATAGAAGCACGCTAGGTTACTTGCTGTTGAGCTTGATAGATGGTTTGATGGTTTGTTGCCTAATTGGACATTACTTTAAATCCAAAAAAAAAATAACGAAAAGCTTCTGTTGCGTGCAAAATTGTCATAAAATATGCAAGTTTTAATAATGAAAGCTATGGGTGACGGATTTTTATTGTGATTGTTAATTATTGAAATTGTCAAGTGAAAATTAAGTCCACAAAAAATAAATCCTTAGCATGATTAGTCATGCTTAACGCAGTATAACGGTCAGTACTTGTAATTAACCAGACTTGATAAGTATGTCGAATCGCTATGATTACCGAATTGATTGATTATTTTTTTTTTGGAAAAACCTACTAGTGATTGATTACAACTTGTTGTCATGTTTTAAAAATTATTTAAAAAAAAATATAAAAGAAAGTGAAATAGAAAAAAATGTATATTAAAACAAAATTTTAATTAAAAAAAATTTAAATCCACAAAAAACGAAAATTTTGCAGAAATAATCAATATAGTTTTTTGATTACTTTTATTTATTTTTGGTTGTTTGATTATTTATACTACTTTCTAGTATTTTTTTAAGGTTTTAATGATTATTTTAAAAATAATATACAAAAAATTAAAACAGGAAAAAAATTTTAATAAAAAAAAAATATTATAACTTATATTTTTTTTGATTACTTCTATTTATTTTTAATTGTTTAATTATTTATGATTACTTTTTGGTAGTTTTGCAGAAAAACATAAGCAAAAAAATTTAACTATTCAAAAAAAAAAATCCAGAAAAATTTAAATAATCAAAAGTAATCAAAAACAATCAAAAACAATCAAAATTTTGAATATTTTTATCTTGTTTTTATTTATTTTTTTTTCATGAAAAATTTTTTTTTTTTTTTTTTTTCTTTTTTAAATGTGATTGAAAGTGAACTAATAACTCATAGGCTGGACTAACTAACTAACTGACCGACTCCATACATTCTGATGCTCTACTTTGAACACACTTTATACCCATCCAAAGATTCGCTGCGACGAAGAGATTTAAATGAGCTTTCCGAAATGTTACACAAAACTGAATCTTTTTTTTAATTTTCTCCAACATATGTACATATTTTGGATTTTCACTTTTCGCTTACAAATTTTACTAAAATTTTCCTGAACAAATCGCAAATGTAAACAAACGAAAATCATTAACCGATCAACTCTTTCTAAGCCCATCACAGTTGATTAAATGCAAATACATACATACATACATACAAACTGATTGAAGTAAATTTATGCTTTTTCACGAAACTTCAAAATGATTGATGAGCTTTACTGACTTTTAGCTGACAGCTCGAGTAAGTTGGCAATTTGTAATGAAATCAGCTAACAGCAAGCACAACGAAATCGATTAATAATCACCAAATAACTGTGCTTCGGGGGAACGTTGCCTTTAATCAAACAATCATGATGTGGTTAATGATTGAAGCTGTAATCTTCAATTTTCTGTAGGTTGGATGCTTTGTAATACCTTTTGATGGCATTGCCACTGTGTGGAGCCTATTTCATCTTGTTTTCATTACCCACTTTAGCCCCCACACAGTTACACGTTTCTGCAATTTATCCAAGTCCCTAACTTCCATTTCATACCTTCAGGCACGCATGTTGTTAGTGCGACAAATGAACTTAATTTTCTGAGTTGGTGGCAGATTAAACGTTGTTGAAAAGCTTTTAAGCCCACCAAATTTCAATGAATACCTGTTAGCTTGGGTTTCTGCTTTAAAGTATGACCGTCTGGTGTCAACAAAAATTAATTAACAAAATTTATAGGGGGTGCTTATTGTTATTTTATACTTTAGTTTAAACGGAAATTGGAATATTCCGTTGGCTAAAAGTAACAGAGTATTGAGCTAGCTAGGGGTGAGAGATTGTTTTGGGATGATTTCAGAAGTGTTGTCGGTATTATATTTGAAACGTTTTTGGTGTAGTTGCGATATTATTTTCCGGTCACTTCGGCAGTGCTTTCTGTATATTTTCAAGATTGTTTTCGAAACATTTCGTAATAGTGTTTGGTATTCTTTCGGGATTTTTCCCTGCAGGCACGATTCGGCATTGTTTTCAAAACTATTTGGCGATTTTTCGAAGTAATTTTAGGACAGTTTTTGTGATTAGATGGGAATGCTTCTGGACCATTTCGGGATTGTTTCCGAATCCTTTTGGAACATTTCTAATACAATTTTTTATGTAATTTTAGGATTTGTTCGGTATCATTTGAAAATGTTTCAGGACTTCTTTGGAACTTTTTTGGGACCATGTCCCGATAATTTTGGAATTTTTTTTGGTTGTAATTTTCTAAATTAATTTCAGGTAGTTTTGGAATATTTTCGTCATTTAGTAGTCGGTAAAAAAAAAATAACAAATTAAACAAATTTATATAAATTTAACCTTAGGACATTTTTACCTGTAACTTGGTTGGACATGTAAATTGACTTTATCAAAATTACTACAACGAAAAAATATGACAAAACAAAAAAATATTTGTTTGACCGTAAACTTTTGAAACCTCGTACAATGAGGGTAAGTACTTTTGCACTTTTCAAACTTGTCACTTAGCAAACTTTTTCACGTTTGATTGGAATGAAATGAAACAAAATACCTTTGCAGGTAATATGTATGTATGTATGTATGTGTAACAGGCTGGCAATAATTCTTAGAACACAGGTAATGGAATAACTTTTTCATGAAACAAATTCTTTAGAGTTCAGTGTTGACAAAGGGCACAGGTAATGTGTTTTACTCAAAATAACTATCTATCTAGTGCCAGAATATATGTATATAGGTAAATGGTTGTGGTAGTTGTTGCTACGAAACTATCAATAGTAACCATCACCTATAGCTAAGAAAAATATTTTGTTTGCATCGCAAAATTTAGCTAACGGCTATGCTCTTTAAACAACAACAAATAATAAAAAAAGCTACACTTGAAGTGAAAGAAATGTTAAAGCAGGACCTTAAATGGAAATTTTTCCTTCATCAAAAAATCATGACGCGTACATGAAAAGTACAAATTTCTTTCGACATTAATAAACTCAAATATGATAAACATAATAAAGGCATTGATAATACTCAGCTAAAGATTATAAGACGTGGATGACCACGTAGTCACCAATACGAAAGTATGAGCAATTGAAAGAAAACAATAACAAACAAATAAGGTGGGCTAATTTTGGGCATGTAAGGATATTATATACTTAGCTGTTAGCTTTAGCAATAAAGTCGAACTTCTACAGGATCACTTAAGACTACCCAAAATCATACTTTTTTTACAACCCAACTTACACCTCACTATCTTCAATTTTACAGCTACTATGCCAGCACCACTGACCGTAAAGAAGACGCAAAAGCATTTGAGTACAAAATTTATTAAGCACGTAACTGAAACGATTTCAACACTCCAAGGACATGCATTCGTCCTCTGTTGCTTCATTAAACAAAATTTACATCGCAAAGGAAATTAACAGTCTCATCGTGAATGCATTACATTTTTTTGAATACCTAGTCCAGTGCTATTTAAGAAATCAATGGACACATCATCGTGATTGTAATGTGTTTGCTCACTTCAAAGGAAATTTAATCCTGAAAAATCTGATGTAAATTCGTTACGAACATCGTTTGCTTCCCTGTGCGGAAACAGTAGAGTGGTCTCGATTTAAAAAGCTTGGTCGAGAAAGAAGCAAATCAGGGAAGTTGTTATTATTAAAAGTTTTTTAAGGAATTTGCCTGTTTGATATATTAGTAAAGCAACGTAAGAGTGGCTCGCGCTTTTTTCTCTTTGGAAAATCGTTTAGCCGTAAAATACATAGTTATCTAGTAAAAGCTCCACTTCATTCAAAATATTTTCGAAAGCTCACTAGCTCAAGTTTAAAAGCTGATTGATTGCTTATAAGTTCATACATATGGATTTTAAAGGAAAATAAAGGACACCCTAATCTACACACGCATAAGCATACATTCATTTTTTATAACGACAAGAAAGCACTCACATGGAAAGATTTTAACCTTCCTTCACTCGGGCATTGATATGCTTTCATGCGGTCATGCAAAGTAGAACAATCGAGAGTTGATTAAGCTTTCAGTGGGATAGTTAAAAGAGGATAAAAAAGGGATTGCTCAAGTTTTCCGCAAAGCAGGCACGTAGATATATATGTGTATATCTATGATTAAGTGTGTCGAGTATGAATTAGAGTGTGCCGAAATCGCCACATAAGGGAGAAAGTAAGGAAGAAAACATACTTTTCTTTTTTTACTCACTTGAATACTCTGTAAAAATCCACAACTTGGAACTTTCCCTACAACCGTTGCCATACGATGGTTTTTACAGGGTTGCCACCTATTTAACATTTTTTTAAAGTGTTTTTAATATGGTATATGGCTATCACAGGAAAGGTATTTTGCGTAGCATTTCAACAAAAATATTTCCATGTAGGGTTAAAGCCTAGAGTTGCCACCTAACCTCATCATATTAATAGTTTTTCATATTTTTATCATAAAAGCGTGTTGACACATTTCTATGAAGTTTTGTTAGTAGCTTATCTGCTACAATCCAATGCTCGCTCACATAAGGGTTGGCACTTGAGAGGTTGCCGAAGAGTTGCCACCCAGCTGAAATTAAGAATTTCAAATAATCAAATAAGATACGCCAATATGTTTACCAAATAAACATTATTTTGCGTAGTATTTCAAGAAAAATATTTCTAAGGTTGCCACCTAATCCTTTCACTTTTTTTTTTTAGCACAATCGTTATCAATTCGAAAACCATTTCGGTCGTACTTCTGAATATATGTATGTATGTAATATGCTACAATCCAAATTCTCGCTAACTGTGTAAATGTTGCCACAGTATGATTTTTGTAGGGTTGCCAGCTATTTTAAATTTTATAAAGAATAAATTATAAAATAATATTAAAATACTAATATACTATTTTTACCTAGGCTTTAGAAATTTTTTTTATTAAAACTAGCCTTATATAACTCATTTAGAGGCCCTCATATCACTGCACTTCAGAGTCATATAAATCTGTATTCTAAACTTTGTACATTTATTTTTAAAGTGAAATACAATTATTGAGAAAAGTTCCTCCACAATACACCTTTTTTCCCCACACACAAACACAATCCTACCACAAATAACTATTTCCACCCATTTATTATGCTAAAAATAGTAGCACTTTTCACGTCACAACGAATTTGATATGCAGCAACAAAAAAAGTGTGCGACTTAAAACTACGAATGACACTTGTCGCATCACAAGAGCACTCAACGGCAGCTCACTTCACTCAACAACAATTGCATGCGACACATTTTAGTGCAATGCGGGCGACAAGTGGGCGTGGAGTAGGTGTGTGCGTTTGCATCAAGCTGAGGTTGTAATACTTTTTTTTTAAATAAAAAACTATTAGACAAAGATACACACATACATACTTACATATATTTGAGCACTTCATTCGTAATTGCATTATGGTTGGATCATTCATTCATTCCTAAATAAAACCTCACACCCTCACCTACCTTGACACTCACATGCCAATGTGCATAAAGTTGAAATCGTACCGTTATGTCAACAGTTTTCCAATCGATTGCATCGTTATTGAATCATTTATTTACATCGATATTTATTGCTGGCAATGTGAGTGCAAAAGTGTTTGATTAAAGTATTTATAGTGCAGCTATAGGTAACTGTATTTGATAATTGCCGTTTAACGCTGTCATCGGGAAAGTCATGGTGATTAATGGTGCGTTAAGAGGTTTTCATTAGCTGTGAAAGGAATTTGCAAAGTGTTGGAGTTTTCGTTGGATGAGCATATTTTACGATGATAATATTAGAATTTCTATAACAAAACTATTTAGAGGAGTAGTGGCGCTCAAGTTGGAGACTAGGTTGTAGCTATGTAGGTTGCAGTCTGCATAATTCTAAGACTATCTTGGTCTGTATATGGGGTATGTTGCCTCTCTTTCGAAAATATCTATCCACGGGTATCTAGTCGGGTAGCATCAATCTTGAGCTGAGTGTATTTTCTCTGGCTCATCGGGTATCCCATCCCCATCTGTGCTCTTTTCAACGAGAATCCAGTAAAGTTGCACATCCGTCTCTAAGCAAGTTCTTTCAATGTTCCACACATGTTACATCCTCCTGCACCCTCTCACATCCCTTGAGTATGCCATTCTCGTATGCTTCTTAAGCTCATTTCATAATGGCTACCTAAGCTTCGAGGAAAGTTGCTTCATTACATTCATTAGTTTGAATACGCTTTATGAATATAAAAAAGATGAAAGAAGTTGTCAGGGATACAAAGTAGCTACAGCTAAATTAGGGTGTGCAGAGTTATGAAAGTTGATTTTTCTTTGCCATAAATGCTGCCCAATTTTTTTGTTGTATCACGAGAAATCAATAGACAAATTTATGTTTCAAATGCTTTTCCCGCTTATCGAAAATTTGAGCAAAAATTCTTATGAAATTTTCGAACTACAGTTTGATTGTTGAAGAACCTCTGCCCAGTGGGCATTTATCCTACCCTTCAGTTCACTCAAACTTAAAGAATTTTCAGTCTTTCACTTTTGTATCTATATACCTTTCCTCCAGTCTATGCAATACCACCGTTCAATGATTTTAACCTGGTCCAGACTCGTTCATAATAGACCAGTGCCACGCTCTAAAAGGATCCACAAAAAATTTTTTCAAAAAATTTATTTTAAAAACGAAAACGATTAACGATTTCTTCCTCATTTTGACTTCGTTTTACGAACTCATTTTGTTTATTTTTCTTGCTGGGTACATTCCTATATTCACCATGCAAGTAATGCCAGGGCAAGTCATTTTCCAAACCTTTCAACGCATTTTTTTTTCTCAGAATATGAGCTCACAAGGGCTTTGTATGTACATACAAGCAAACAGCTACGATGTATTGTAGTTGTTATTCAAATAAGAACATTGTTTGCATGTCCCATGCGTGCACACATACATACATATTTGCTCATGTGTTTTTTATTAACACTTCACATCTTTTCAGCATCATTTTCAGTGCGTTTTCTTTATAGATTTTTGCCTTTTTATACTTTAATTTTTGCATAACAAAACAGTTTGAAAAGGTTGAATGTGAATTTACAGCAACAATGGCAAATGTAACAAAAGCTTTGTAGCACATTGGTTAAATTATTATTATTTTTTTTTTTGCTAATAAATTTACAATTCAATTTTGTTGTGAGTAGAAGCAAAATAAAGAACGCACAACATAAATAAATAAATATTTAAAAAAAAAACCGCAGACAGTCAAACTTAAACGAAAATGAAAGCGAACCTATTTTTTTTTTTAACTTTGCCTTAGTTTAATTTGGCACAAAATACAATTTAAATGCTGCCCTGGCAGTAGGCCTCTTGGCGTATTCTTTTCATTTCGACATTCATACACACATTTGCAACCGAAATAAATTTATTATGTTGCACATTGTAAAGACTTAATTATGTATTTATCTTTTCTAAAAATATTGCTAAGAACTTTTGTTAAAAATAAACAAAAATTCTTTGCGTGTGTTTTGCTCGTTTGCTTAGCGCAAATTTATTTAGAGAACTTTAAAGTGGCAAGGATTTTTTCTCTTTTTTATATAGATATTTGCTTGCTATGCTTAGTTAGATTAATTTGCTGAAGCTCACTGTGATTGAGAGTAAAAGACAAAAAAGAATGTATTATAAATGACTAGATCATATTAGATTAAATATTAGGTTATAGTTCAATAGTTTGCATCATCATAGATGAAAATACATGAGAACAGACTAGTTAGATTAAATGAAATAATATTAAATGAGAATTAAGAGAAAAAGATTAGTTTAGATTATTAACTAATATTGATAATTTACAACTAGATTGAAAAAGTCTATATTAAAATTATTTAATTTAGATTCGATTTGTGTAGTTTAGAAAAGAATATATGAAACTATAAATTAAATTAGATTAAATTCGGCTAAGTTAGATTAGACTATATTATATGAAATGAGATGAAAAAATATTAGATGAATTTTCACTGAATAAGTTTGGAATGAATAGTTCTTAGACCTCTTTCTAACACCTTTCTAAAACATAAAAAAATTAAGTAAATATTTTCCTACCCATGGAAAGATTTTTGAATCCGAAGTGACTTACTGTTCAATGACTTAAGTTGCACTAAAAAATGACGCTAATGTGAACAGGATATTAATTTAATTAATTTACTTTAATTTGAACTTCGTTACAAAACGTTCTAGTTTTAAACAAATTAGACAGCAGTCGCATGTGTCTAGCAAGGGATTGAAAGTTTCATATCTAATTAGAACTTTTGTTTGAGTTGGCATTTGTAGCAAGTTTTCAAGCTGAGCTAAATATAAATTGACATTTTGAACGCAATTCTAAAACAGCAAAACTTTTCGTTTTTCGGTAAATCACTTATGTTGTTGTACTTTGTTAAACCAACTTGGGTTATGAGCTGAATCACAAGTAAATCTTGACTTAAACATACGTACTTAGCTCCCAGTCAAGCTCGTTATTTTATACTTAACAACTCAAATGCCTTTTCTATGAAAGCCACAAATTTTATGTGCGTAATTTAATATCCGAAAGCTTACAAAATTTATTGCCAGCATAAACCATAAATTAAGCTTTATAATTGGCTTACGTACTTATTACCTATTTTGGCGGATAAGTATATAATTTTACGACATTGCCTTCGTCCTGCTTATTTACTTGCCTCTAGTGACATTTGGAAGGGTTTGCCTGCAGCTACAAGCTATTTGGAATTAATTTTTAACTTCTTGTGTATATTGGTTAATTTGTCACAATCCTTGTCAAAAGCTCGAGAACCCAGTAAAGATATGGCTGTTAAAAAAAAAGATAAATAATCTGCAACGCATTACAATGAATCTTAACTTTTTTATTACGCTTTTTTATTTTAACTCACTTAACGAATAAATTGCATTAGGTAATAAAGAAAGCAAAGAATTAAGCTTTTAACAGCTTTTTAAGCTTTTTATAAAATTTATTAATTGTTATACTAAATAAGTCTTATATTACACCTCACACCTGATAATCAAACTAATTATAACTTTATATCATATCTCAAGTTAACTCTAAAAAAAATTCTACATGTGGCAACCCTATGCATGAACTTATAATTTCCTTATATGAAAATTCAGAAAACTTGTAATTGAAATATTCAAAATGAAAAACTACACCGCTGTCGCTCAGTGAGCAGTACCACAAGCTCTGAAGTTTTCCCCGATTTCAAACAGTGCCCAACAAAACCAAAAAGCTTTCAAAGCTTCAAGAAATCAGAATATCCACTACTAACTGTCAGATCTGCTCAAAATCCAATCCAAACAAAAACGTGCGTCTTTGTCTGAGCTCCACAAAATTCATACAAATTTCAGCAAAGTTGCTTGACAGAGCTTTTCAATCAAGCAGCAAATATAATTTAAATACTCCATTCATTTTATTCAACAGAAAGTAAAAAGCGGCAAATATTAATCTAACTAATGCACAGTAGATAGATAAATTATTTAACAAGATTAATGCCATTCATCATATTATAAATTTCGTTTGCTTACTTGGCACTTAAACTTGAAAGCTTTTAATTTTATCTACAATCTGTAGTTTATCATTTTTTAATAGGCAATTATTTCATTCGTATGCTGTCAATCAATCAATCTCACATTTTGCACTTGGCTACTCTATTGTGAAATGAAAGCACTTACAGATTTGTAATACGATTACATTAGTGCATATGTATATGTATGTATATATATCTATGCTCTGCATATAAACACAAATACTTTTTATAGTTATTGATTCAAAATATTGCACAATAAAGTTCTGGATATTCTTTGGAAATAATTTTTTCTTTTTTTTTTGCTATAATCTGGCAACATGGGTCTTGATGTTGCAGAGTGGCATTATTTTACTTTCTTTGTGCTTTGTTCAAGTACAACTTTTAGTTTCTCATCTCGGCCACAGCTAAGGCTACTCCTACTTCTAGTCTGTTTATTCAACCCTTAGACGAGTATTTTGTAGAACTACAATAAAAAGAATTTTTTAATTCAGAGCTGCAAATGAAACTTAAATTTTTGAAAAATAGTTCTTTAATGTATTTTATTCATACACAAGTCGCTAAGTGCTTACGAAAAAAACCGACTATATATAACAAACAGATATATGGCAAAAACTTGCTGAGTTCCTAACGTTCACAGAAGAATGGCTACTAAAGCATATGAACCACAAAACTTCTATGAATCACCCTTTATCATAATCTACAAGTTCTGGTGAGTTCTCATATTTTTCATGCTAAACTCATACCAGCTGCCGCGCTGGTTGTATCAGCAACCACGCCGACATGGCGTATACGTAACTTTAATCAAAAACAAATAAAAATTAAACTTTTAAAGTACACCAACATCAACAATGCGCTCTTCGAAGCTTGGCTGTGTAGCCAATTTTATTTACTTACAGCAAGCAGCAGATATTCCAAAGTGATTTCAGTTTTATTTGCAGCTACTGTAAAATTTATTGTTATGGCAAATAAAAAGCTTTTGTTTATGAACCACACAAATGGCACACCAGGTCGTGGCGGCGGCAACAGCAACAGATAATTATTAATGGCAATATGGAGTACATGTTGGCAGCTTCATTTCAAATGACAACAGCTGGTAATGCAGAGATTTCATATTAACTGTGAACAATTATTATTAACTGTCATTGTTATAATTAATATTTATTGTTGGAAAATGCTTTTTCACTTTGACTTAAATAATATTTACTTTTGTTACAAATACAACACAATTGCAATGCTTATTTGCTCATTTTAATATATTTAATATTTAACACATTTCAATGGCTATTTTGTTGGTTGTGGCGTAGAAATTATTGGCTGCGTGTTGTTGGTTGGCGTTGCAAAATTTATTTTTACTTTGCTGCAGTGTTTTGACAGTTTGCACATCATTTTGACAGATTTGGGGAAACACGCACTATTTTTAAAGTTTATGAAGAAAGTGGAAAACTTTTGAGTATTCAGATAAATTAAAAAAAAAAACACCTCAAAACTAATTATATCATGGCACACTCCTCTTATTCCCACTCACCCCAGTCGTTGCAAAATTTATAATTTTCTTAAAAAAATCGAAATGCGTTTTGAAGAAGCACTTCATGCGGTTCTGCGCTTTGAACGACCATAGTCAAGCACTCATGCAAACACAAAAAAATTCACTCTTCTTCCACTCCAACCACTTGCAACATGCTTGTGGCGCACCCGTCAAAGTGACTACTGGCTATGAAGCGTGCGAAAATAAAGTAAAAAATGCGTTCCCCCTACTTGTTTTTGCTACAGCGACATTTCGTTGAATTTGAAATTTTGTTTAATTCCTCACTTCCTTGCAGTGGCGCCGCGTAAAAAATGAGTTGTTGCAACTGACACACATGTTTGTGCCCTAAAAAATTTGCTGATGTGGCACAAATACAAATAAAATCACAAAAAAAAACATACATACATTTCCGGCAAAAACAAGAGTGAGCAAAACGACAAGAAAATTCTGAATAAATTTTTCACCACGTTAGCTGTCGGAAAATTCAAACTTTCCACTAAGTCTTTGGCATCCGTTCACGCAATTCGCTATGCGTTTTCTGGCAGAGATCACAATGACATTTCGATTTGTGTAAATTTGGGAAATTTAAAAATCAAGCATGTTGCCTCATTTGACGTGCCAAACCACATGTCGCATGTCTCCCATTCAACTGAATCGCCCGCCACAGGGGCACACATGACTGAAAGCCAACTATGCATTTGGTATTGACGATCTCATGTGTGTCTGCGGGATGTAAGTTATATGTGGACGTTGTGGGAGGGAATGGTGACATTCTCTTGTGCATGCACATCGATATAGGGGATAGGGGACATACGTACCAACAACATATGAGGGACGTTTGAAATTCGGTTTTATGCATAAAAAATCATTTTTTCGCCATTATAGTTTTCAACAAAAAATTTTTCAAAGTTTTCATTGACTACAAAACTGTCCTTGACCAGTTCAGCATCAGTTCCCAGCGGTTTTACAAACGTACTAAAACTGTCAACATCAGCTGTTTCTTGCAGTGCCATTCAAAGTGTATGTCGAAACTCATTTGCTTGAAGTTTAGTTTTCTGTTTCAGCATGAAATTTGAATTTTTTTGAGGAATTGATAAACACTTTTTATTGGTCCAAAAAAGTAGTAGAGAATCGCAGTAGAATTTAGTTCATACAGAATTAAACAAATAGTTAAGTGTGGCAGAGTTTACGGGGATCTTTTCGATGCTGTTTCGTGGTCATTTAGCGATTGTTTTGGGAACGCTTGAAGAACTATTTTAATTTATAGACTTTTTCAGGAACATTTCTGAAAATTTTCAGATGGTTTTAGGGACTTTTTTTATTATTCATTTCTGGACTTATACCTGCAATAATCCGAGAGAGCACATTTATGGTAGTGAAAGACGTTGAACTTACACCGAAACCCAGTCCGTTGAAAATAGAGCCGATCAACAAAGAAGGATTAGAAAGGAATGGTTAATGAGTTTTTGTCAATCAAATATGCGCTTTATGATTGCCAAAAAAATACTGAAATTATTGAGAAAAATCAAATTTTCCGCTCATCAAGCAATAATGTTTGAGCAAACTGTCTATCCCTATTTCAGCTACCTGCGTAATCAACATGAAAGCGAAGAAAAATAAAAGAATTGGAATATATGTAAATACATATGTGAAAGACAAAAACCCACGCAAATACAAATCTGCGCTTTTCAAACATCCCCAGATTCTTCCCATGAATTCGAACAAACGCCATTCAAACTGGTAATGAGACATCCAATCGCATTCGATAACAATTTTTTAGGCATTGTGAAAGTTATTTCAACCTGGAAAAGTACTAAATTATGCATTTATATTCGTCGACATATTCTTGTAATATAAAGCACTGAAATTGTCTAAATCAAGCTATTTCATTCGATTTCGTTTATGATTGAGTTGAATGCTTTGACACACCAAATAAATGGAAGCAAATGAATAATTTTATCAAAATGGCAGGCACACGTGTATTCGATTGACATAACAAATTGAATCCAATCAACGTGAAAAGAACCAGGCAGCGGAGAAAATCAATATCCATTTAAAGCAATGAGATTGATTTCTCAATAAAAAAAAATATGCTATGAAGAAATTGTGGTTTTGGAGGACTACAACTCGGTGTGGTTTGAGCACTTTTATGGTAGAATAAATAAATTCGTAATCTGTCGCTGCTTGAAGGTAAAAAAATAAACAGAAAATTAAAAAGTTTGCCGCACGCAAATATTGCGTCTCAATGCTGGTCATACAAATGTATCTATGACAGTTGCACGCCCCTTAAAGTATGCATCATTATTTTGCCATTCAAGCGAACGTAAAACAGATTTGAACAACAACAATAAATAAAGCACTAAAATAATAAAAAATACCAAATAAAATTAGTAAATGACCTGAAAGGAAATTTTTTTAATAGAAAGTGAGTGGCAAATTTAAATGAATAAGTCTTAAAGCGGATTAAGTTGGCGTGCCTAAGCTTTAGCAATTCCTACTTCGTTTAATAGAAGTCTGCGGGCAGAAAAATTTCCAACGAATCGAATTTAGTTTTAAGTTGAATATAATTAATTGTTGGCCATGCAGTTGACGGGAAGGAGGGAATACGAAAATCGGGTCTCATACTTAATAATTTTTCTATAAAAAAAAAATTTAAAAAATATCAAATAATATGAATTAATTATTAAAATAAATAAATTATTTAATCTAATAATAAGCAGCTGAAAAGATTTGGTCAAAAAACACACACATAACAAGTTACGAATATCGAATATGGATTCAAGCCAACTGGTGCCCATTTATGTATTTTGAAATGTTTTTTACAATCCCTTGCGTTGAGAGAAAAATTAAATTTAAGAATTTGAACTTAAATTTGGCGGAATTAATCGATCCAAGCAGCTTTTTTTAAATAAATTTTATACCCTTCAAATAGCTAGTCCAATTTTTAGTTTATTTCTTTTGAGTTTATAAAACCTCAGTACATCAGAATGGTTGTCGATTCATCTCAGGATCTTTTCGGGACTAACTTCTGAATCATTTTAGGAATGTTTCGGGATTATTTTATAGACTTTTCTGGGATAAATTTAGACACTTTTCCAGATTTTTAGAAGAACATTTCAGAATTTTTTTTTTGGACCATTTTTGAGTAGTTTTCGGTATCAATGCAAGATCGTCGTGATAATTTGTAATTTTTTTAAGACTTCTTCGGAGTCATTTTGGGACCACTTTTGTACACTAATACTTATATCATATTTCAACTTAAACCACTTTCCTTCGAATCGTGCAACCTTTACAATCCCCATTAGTACTCGTACATACACTTAAAATAGCTTAACATAACTCATTCCAAAAATAGACACATATCAAAAGTTTAATGCAAATGTCAATAGTCTGTCAAGTCTTAAGCAAATAATCTCAGATAAACATACATACGCAAGCGAGTAATCATATGCCAGTCATGTAATAAGCGTATCTAAGCATCTATGAAATGCTGCTGACTGAATCAACAAAAAGCAAATATCCAAAAGTGTGAAACGATTTGTTGAGTTAAGGGTACAACCAACAACAAACAATCAGCACATCCTTTTCTATGTGATAAAATGCGTCAACAATTTATGACTGATGGAACAAGCATTCGTGGACGCACTCAAGTTATTAACTGAGCACTTTATGATTCTGCCTTCATTTTAAGAATATAAAACATTCAAGACTGCTGTCAAAATGTTGAGTGACAATTTATTGATTGACAGACCAATTTTAATGCATTCACACAAACATTCCATCTAACAAACGTGCGTCAGCATCTTTTAAAACTCAGTAAATGGCATTGAATACACACACACATTTGAAGTATTCATGAAAGTAACCAATTTTCTGTATTTACCCTGCTTACTGAAGGATCTCGCATATTTATTACCATAAAAAAAATTGGTTTACAAAGCTTTTGAAAACATTTCCACAAGAGTTGTCAGTTTTAAAAGACCTGCAAAACATTTTTTTTTTAAAGGGTGGGGGGTAAGAGCGTAGCTGCATATAAGACCAACAAAAAAGCTTATACTTTGTATCAAAAAAAATAAAAACTGAAATGGCCAACTTTCTCACTATTTTACGTGCATGGAGCTTATGACCATCGATTTTATCCTTTTCATATGTAAATATTTTTTTTTTTTTAAACCGATATCACCGCAGGCACCGAAAAGATTGTTATTTAAGTGCAGTTGCTATAAGCGTCGACTCACGCACACATATGCATACATATATATGGAGCATTTGAAATTTCTAATCAAATTTATGTATATTTTAGTTTTTATGTATTTAGATATTTGCATACTTGTACTAGGGATGCTGATCCCGGAAGCTTGGTAAAAAAAACAGGGAGGCATTACCTACAATTTACTATAAATGAGCTCAAAGGCAAGAATAATAATTTTTATGAAAATTGTTATTGTTTTATTGTTTTCTTTCTTTTTCAAATTTATTTTCAATTAAAATGTAAAAAAAAAAGTTTATTGAAAGAGAGATGAAAAATATGTAATTTATTATTCTATTTATTTATGATAGTAATTTATTCATTAATGCACAACATTCCGAGAATCCTTATATTTTAAAAATCCAAAACCGTGGCATCTCCAACACATATGTATGTATGTATGTATATTTTTAAATCCAGACATAAAATATTTTTTATTTTATTTAATGGAAATGCAATATGTGGCCTGGCATTATCAGGGATTTGCCATTTTTATCATACTGTGGTATATGTTTAGTACAGGGTGTCAACGGATATGAGCTTTTACTGGCATGAGCAAAGACAAGGAATTATGTACTTGCAGTCATCAAATATTTAACTCTAAGCTATGGGTGCTATGTCATAAAAGGCTAAGGATAGTCCTTTTAATACGTCATAGAAGCTTGCATATGATTTTTTTTGGAGTTCAATAAATGTTGATTATTTGC
Source organism: Sphenella marginata (assembly GCA_951509765.1). NCBI lineage: Eukaryota > Metazoa > Arthropoda > Insecta > Diptera > Tephritidae > Sphenella > Sphenella marginata. Next base: position 3,168,058 of record OX608083.1, read on the forward strand.
AAAAAGGTGGCATACATAACTCATATAGCAGCGATTTAGACCCTTTACAATCTGATCTTTTTGGGCACTTAAAGTATCTTTTCTTGGAAAGGGAACCGGGTCATGCTGACAAATAATATGTGGGAAATTTTTTTATTTAAAGATATTTTGGAGTACATCCTTGAAAGCTTAGCTTCGTATATTTCGCATAGGTCACATGAGACCCCTATATCGGAGACTCATATTTTTTACATATTTCCGACTCATATCTGCTTCTTAAATTATGCCTAATACGTGAATGTTGCAGCATCCCTACTATGTGCATTAGAGGAATATTTATTTTGAAGATTTATTTATATGTCAGTACTCATATTGAAACAATTTTTTTTAAGTCTTAATATGCTGTCAACATGGAGATGTGTTTCAAAATTTTTGTTTGTGAATAATTAATCTACATATAAGTACATACAAGAATAATAAATCCACATAAAATTTAAATGAGTTTCATAATAGAAGCACATAATGAATTAAGATGCTATAGTGATTCAGAAAAAATTTTTTAACTTTTCAGATATTTCCCATCAAAATCTAATTTAGTATTCGTATTCTTTCGAAAATATTTCTCATCCGGGGTCACATTTCGGGAATGTAGGTGGAGCAATTTATTGATCGTGCTTTTGGTTTGAGGGGCCCTCACTATCAAAATCAATGTAAGTAGCAAGAGTGGTCCTCCCTTGAATTACTTGAATACATCTACGAAATTCTAAATGCATAATTTTCGTTTCACACTTTCATACTTGTTAATCTTAAATTAAAGTACAGAGTGTGATGTATTTAGATGGAAAACAATTACAATCGTTTGAGCTTTCTGTTGTGACTACAGTTGATTTCTTCATAAATTACTGATTGCAAATCTGTTAAAACATTAACTCCACTCAAAGTCTATTCAGAACTAATATGAGTAACCTCACCTAATCATAAATCATATATTCATATCAAATTGTCTGTGTGTGGCATTTGTTATAAATCAATTTCGTATGGTCAATCAATCGGAAGACAAATTCACTTTTGTGGAATTAATTTAAAATAAAAAACAAAAACAACAACAAGTATGCAAATAAATTTCCAACTTACCTAGCACATTTGTCAATGCATAATTAACTGTTTACAAATTTTACAGAGAACACAAATACATACACAGATATTCAAAAATTAATGTATTCATTTAATTAAACTTTCAAAAGCTGCATTTTTAAAGAGTATGCGTGTAGTGAGAGTATGTGGTTCTGAACTGGTGCGTTGCGAACCAGTACCAGTTCGTATTCTCCATTTTTTTTCGTACTGCGATATTCCAGTGTAAAAATATACTCGTCAGTGTCAAAGCATTCAAACTCATTACGCCATTAGTTCCACGTTTTTTCTAAGAACGCAGAGCACAACACCCGACAGCATTTTTCTAAACGGTTAAAAATGGTGTCTGGTGTTCACTCAAGTTACTACTTCTCAAACCAGTTCTTTACTGGTGCCTTGGCATTTTTTCTGCACCCGAATTTTGTGTCACTGCTAAATTCTCTGATGGCATAGTTCTGCTTAATTTGCATATCCGAGCATTTCCCAAATACAATAATGAATTCATTTACTATTAACCAATGTTTTATGCGAATTGGGCATTGAAAGCCGTTAATGCAAGGTAGACATTTTGATTAATTGAAATGAAATTTAAATGCTTCCGTTAGTAATTTTAAATGCAATGTGTTAGAGACCACCATTTAATTATTTTGAGTCGCGTTTATTTTTGATTGTTTACTGACGCACTTCTACCCTTTCTGGTGTGGTAGTAAGGTACCGTAAAAATGCGAGAATAAGACAGACTTGGATAATTCGCCAACTTGGACAATTCGCAACCGAGTAGGCTATCTAAAAGTCCCCCCTCTCTCTCTCTTACGCAAAAACGCATTTGTTCACGTTTAGAAAACAAAGTTTATAACATTTCTGAATAATTTAAAATTATTACCTTTTTATGAATGAAAACTATTTCAATCAATTTTTATGATGACATTAAAAAATATAAAAAAGCTTAAAATATCACTAACCACGATTGTTGATAATATTCCAAAAGCTCATTAATATTATTTTCGCACGTGTTCCTCAACACGTACGCAGCAACACTTTGTAAGCGCATTTGAATTTTTATATGAATCAAATTGAAAATAATTCCTAATTAGCCATTTAAAATGCAAAATGCACAGATGGAATAGCGTTGCAACCATAAGAACAAGAAGAGAAAACGTAAAAAGCGCAGTTGACAGTTTTAATGCCTCACCATTTGAATGCTCGCAGTGATTATTTCGCAGGTGTGAAGGCAATCGCATGTTTGGAGCGACCAGCTGCAGCTTGCTTTGAATCATTTGAATGAAGTGCTAATTAGTGAAAGCACAGAAAGCATATGAGCAACGACTGGATGAAAACTAGTAAGCAGCAAATGCATTTGAATTATTTTTGCTATGCAGTTTATGTGGTAGTTATTTATTTAAAAAGTATTCTTTATTTATTTAATAAAAGAAAAAATAATGAAACAAAAAAAATAAGAAAACAATCTAAATTAGGCATCCCAAAAAGTGAAACAAACATACTCATGCAATTTCGATAGCTTAATGCTAGAGTGCTTTCTTAATTAAAATTAAATAATTAATTTTTTAATTGCATTATTCATGGCATACTTTTAGGCAGAGAACATTCAAAAGCACAACGCGCTCACACACACACACATATATGTATTTATACAACAAAGCTATTTTTTCAAAAGCAAAAACAAAGAACTTTTATTGCGTTATCGAACAAAATCTATTCGGTACTTGCAGACTTCACTTCATCACCTTCGTTTGGTATGATAAATTTTCAGTGCGTAAACGCTACTTTAAAGCGAAATAGAATTGTTTAATGGCTGCCGTTGAAGCTTTTTGTATATCCAACTAATAGACTTTGAACCTTTGATTATACAAAAATTTAGCTCCGCATAGCAGGAGTACATTATGGATAATTTTAATATAAAAAAAATTGTACATTCGGCTAAGCTCTAATTCGAACTTCAATTTGCCAGCAAATTTTCCACTGTAAATGCAATAAAAATGCTTGTCATTGACGCCGATAAAGCAAAATTTTACCCAAAATAATAATTTATCGAGCAGACAAGTGGTTTATTTTAATAATTGCTCTTTGGATTTTTGTTCTTTTCATCTACATAAACACATTAGCGTAGCACAAAATTAAACAAATTTATTTGCTTAGTATTATTTACAAATATAACAAAACCCATGTTAAAATCTGAGCTAGAAATAAATATTTTGAAAGGTTCTCCTATTTTCACGCTATAGTAATATGGATTTTCAACACTTTTTGTTCTGAAAGCAGTATAATATTATCGTTAAAAAAAATTTATGTTAAAAAGAAATTATTTAAAAAAATGTTATACCTAAATTTTATTTCAGCTAATACTTTTTTTAAGTCATTGTAGCTTGCAGCAAAAAATTTTTCAAGACCCTGTATAAACTTATTAAAAACTAAAACAATGAAAAAAATATTTATAAAAAAAGTTTTTAATTTAAATTGTAAGCAGTCACATTCCAATTATAAAAGCTTATATTCTAAAAAATAAATCTCAAGCACGATACAACTGGAATAAAAATGAAGTGGCCCTTTCATATAATTGCAATCTTTACTGCAGTTAAAAAAAAGGTTGCAAACCCACTCTGCATCCATTGAAAATCAATGCTAAAAATAAATTAAGCTTTGAAGCTTTCTCAACTTAGAGCGAATTAAATTTTCATTTGTTTATTGGGTATGTGTACATTTTATCGTTTGCATTTCAATTATTCTCTTAGCACTTTTTTGCAATAGTCAGTGAGTGACCTCGATTGTACTCGATTTCAAAGCCAAATACCGCATTTCTACTGATGTGTGTGTGTGTGCGAATATTTGAAATAATTGATTTACAGTTGGTTGAGTGCAATTTCGATTAAAAGTTTAAAGGCAACTGGCAGCTTCCCAGGGCTTTAAGTACAAATGGAAATAAAATGTTTTTCATTGGAAGTATTTAAAGAACGTTGCTGACAGTTAGTGAGATTTTCTAAAACTGACAAGAGCACAAAGGAAAGCAAACTCTTTAAGGCTTATGAGCTTAAGAGAGCTTTTAAATGCAGGCATTGTTATTTAGCAAATCCAAACTGTGGATTTGGGTTCTCTCAGTTTGGTCATGATCCCTTCTATCTGTGTTTGTTTTGAATATCTGTTACAATTTTGTTATAAGTAGAAACTCCACTCAGAGCTTTGAATAATTTGATTAATTTTATTAAATTTTTTGAATTTCCTACACAGATATATCAAACGGTCTCTGGTTATTCACAGCTCAGCGAAGAGCACAAAAAAAGTAAAATCTCATAAGTGGCTCGCAGCAATTCAAACAATAAAAACAATGAAAATTACAAATTTGATAAAATATTTAATAAATGCCACCATCACAACCACAAAAATCAACGGAAGCGCAGAAACAAAATTAAATCAAGCCATGCGAAAACTCATGTAAGCAAACTTCAAACGTTTGTCGCAACAACAAAAGCAGTCAAACACCCACACATTCCGCTGTGTAAGAAAGAGAAAGCACAGCAAAACGCGCTTTAGTCTACCCCGTCCTTGAATTAGAGATACAACAACAACGCGATGAATGACTGCAGTGAGCGCCACAGCAACGCTCTCCCCCTCTCTGTCATAGCAAAGCAGTGACCTTAATCTTTAGCATTTTGGTAAATTTTAATGAATGGCAACAATAACAACCACAGCTTCCAACACTACAAAGGAAACCGCACAACAAAACAATCACCTGTTTTATCTCATAACAGCGAATGCGCACAAAGAATAATACAACAAGTCAAAATCTCAACAATGAATATCCTTGCCAAGACACGACAATGCACCCACACATTAGCATTAGCTGGTTTTGCTATTGCCACTACAACAACAACAGCTGTACAAGCGACACAAGCACACACTACAAGGACAGCGAACTTCCTGTCAACATTGTCGACTACAAGCGCGATGCTAACACAACCAACTAGAATGTTCGATGGTCTGGCAACTTCCGAACTCAATGACAGCGTCAACGCATTCGCAGGCACTTTTCCAAATACAACAACAAACTATTTACAAGAACCGGATAGCAATGAGAGCGCAGAGAGTGCTGAAGCGCAACCGGATTTGTTCGATTTGTTGCGTAATGAATGTTATGAACAGTTGAATAGTACAACAACAAAGTTTAAGGCAGGTGAGTTTCGAAAATGGTTATGGAGAGCTATTTAGTGTTGTTTGTGTTTGGTTAGTTTAAGAGACCACGAAAAGCGAAATAACTTCAAAATTGGTAGTTTGCTGAATTTAAAATAAAAAAAATTAAATTCGTTTTGTGCTTTCAATCAACAACTAACTTCACTTACCCACACACACATATGAAATCTTTCAGACATGTACTCGTATAGTGGTGAATATTTTATTAACGTTTTTCCTTTGTTCTTTTTAACCAGATGAATCCTACTGTGCTGGCACTTTTGATGGTTGGCTTTGTTGGCCGGATACAGCCGCTGGAACATCCGCCTACGAACGTTGTCCAAAATTCATTACTGGTTTCGATCCGACAAGTAAGTCTTGCATGGTACAGAAATATTTAAAGGAAAATAAAATTTAAGCCCAACAGTGAAATGCTTACTTTTATACAACATACATATGTATAAGTATGCACATTAGGGTGCCCAACTAAAAAAACTGAAATTTTTTCATAGCTTCTCGGTGCAAGAACTTCGGCTATCTTTGTGGGATACTTGCTTTCAGCGAAAAAAAAAATATAAATCTATTTGTTTCGGCAAAGAAAAAAGTTAAGGAGAGCAAAAGACACCCTAATGGCAGCGTATGTAACTCAATTTGTGTGCTACTTTAAGCCACTATATGAAGCGTGTAAAAAAGAGCGAAAGAGAAAAAAAGGAAATTGGCAGCTGACACAGCTTAACCTTAAATAATTGTACGCTGTAGGCGATTCCCACAGTGAAACTGTCAACCGCAATATAATCTTCTACATATGTGGACACATATGTATATATGTAAAATACAGAAATACCCAACAAACACAGTAGCTCGTCTTCAGTCAACCCGAATGAAAGCAAACTAGTCGACCAACTGTTTCTTTTCCAACTGATATTTTTCCCGAGTTCGTTCCTCACTTTAGAGTTCCGAAAATGCGCCGAGTCACCTCATCATCCACAAATCGAAATGTTTATTGGGTTTGCACACTTAAAGTCTTATCTTGCCTCTATACATCTGACCCGCCTTGCAAAAGGTTAGAGATTAATTTACTCGTTTTCTGGTGCTTATTTCCTTCTTATATTTATTCTGATACAATGAACACTTAACAGCTATCAAGGGACAATCATTGTAAATTGTTTTGCAAAAACTCGGTGGAAGAAGGTCAAAAAATGGGAAGGCAAGAAATTCTTTAGCGCAAGGAAATAGGTTTGGGAAATTACGCATTTCCTTATTTACTTAGTAAACTTATCTTAGTAAATAAGTTTATAGATTGAACTAGTTTTGTCAACTTCCCTTAAGGGTTTCCCAGAAGTGGTATGGAAAAGAGGCATATGTATGGTTATATGCCTGTGACGGGAGTAGCTTAGGTATATAATGAGGTTTGTACACTAGAACATTGAAGGGATTGGCATCGGAAATAACTTAAGTACTAACAGGAAGTAATCAATACTTTTAATTTAAGAGATTAAGTGCCCTTTTCCAACCAATTTTTTTAATTTTAAAGGGCTAAATGGTGTGGTTGAGAACTTTCAAGTGAGCTTTAAAGCTGAGAATTATACAGACAGCATTATTAAAATTAAATAAGAAAAATCTAATTCAGTTAATAGCATCACTGAATTTACCTGTAGTATATATTTAGCTATTGTTTTTATTGTTGTACCCGACTTCATAAAGCTTACCTTAACAAATCCTCGATGAGAAGACCTTCTGTCCCTTCCTTCATCAAATTTACATGCATCCTTCTTTTGCTATAAATTGTTTGCCATATGTAGAGCTTTTTTTCATGGAATTGTACATTGGCCTGTAGCTTTACTTAAAGGATTTATATGGCTTCAATGCAAATGAGCTGAGATTCTTTGCGTAATGTGGAATATTTTAAACGCTTTCGGCGTTGTTGTTCATCACAATTTTAATACAAATAGGATTAGAATATGTTGAGCATGTATGCACGTCAGCGCAAACCCTAAAAATGAAAACAAATAAACAAGGTATTTACATATTTAAATCAAACCAAATCCATGTCATGCGGGATCAGGGAATAACACTTCACTTTTTCAAATGCCATTTGTGATGAACGACTTACGACTTAGAAAGGACTTACATAGATTGAAATAAAAAAATTCGCTTTTCACTAACTGTAGGCTAAAGATATTATTCGCGGTTGACTGTAAGGTTTTTTTGCAAGATAAGAAAAGCAACGGTTGGACTCAGAAGTCATACCCGTGGAACTACCCCTGTGTGTCAGAGTAAAGGCTTTGGAAACCTAATTCATGCAAGCACGAAAACTTATGTAAAATTTGTTGCTTTCAAAAAAAGTACAAAATAACTATAAAACATCAAAAGTAAAAAGCATGTTCTGATGTACACCAAACACGAAAAAACATGTTTGTATATTTTTATATCCAAGTCAAATTTATGCACAAATTAGTGAGTAAAGTAAGCAAATCGCAACAAAATACGCACAATTGCAAAAACAAACCAAACAAAGTACAAGATTACAAAGCAAACATAAATCAAAAAATAACAAGAAAAAAGAACAAACAAGCTTTCATGCCAAACAAGCACTTAACACACCAACTGAGAGCATGGAATATTCCCCTCCTGCAGGCGCATATTTTACGCGCCTTTTGTGTATTTGCAACAAAGTTTTTTGTTGCTCAACTCCCTTTTGTGCACTCCATATATGGACATATGTATGTATGTATGTGTACATGTATGTTACCAAAGTTTATGTTTCCATTTTCTTTATCTGGAAAATGTGTTCGCATTGGTCGCCTCTGGTTTGACATTGGCGGAAATGTTAAAGTGCCTAATTGGCAAACGTTTCCGGTTATGCTTCATGCACCACAATACAAGAGTTGTTGTTGTATGACGCTAGAAATGGCTTGAGGTCAGATGAAAGAAAACATTTGTAAAGCTGTTTTGTTGTGTCTTTTTTTTTTGCGCTTTTTTTAATTTACTCTATTCGCTTTCAAATCAAACAGACAAACCGCAACGTTGAGTAGGGTAGAACACGAAAAATTTACAAAATGCGAAAATTCAAATAATTAATCAAATACATACTTGAAATGGATCTGAAATATAAATCTCAGTGAACATAGTTCTATCTTCGTTCGTATAAATTCTGTAAAGCGACCTCTTTAATCCTTGCTCCAAAGGAACTTGAAACAGAAAAATTGCATCAATCCCGAAACAGCTTTAAAATTATCCCGAAAATGGCACAGAAAAGTCCTGTAAATAAACAAAAAGTGATGCTGTAATGATGCTTAAAAGCAACTGAAAAGTATTTAGCAAATATCACGTCAGCAATTCCGAAATGATCCTGAAAAATATGCAAAACGAGTGAAATTAAAAAATTACTCAAAAAAATCTTTAAATGATCCTTAATGATTTCAAAATTATACTGAAAAATTATTGAAAACAGCCCCGAAGTGATACTAAATTGATATCAAAAAAATCCCGAAAAAGTTTCGAAATGGATCCCTAAAACAATTCCGAAATAATATTTATTGCACTGAAAAGTACAGAAGTGAATCTGGAAGTGCCCCAAAAGCAATTCCAAAATCATGCCGTAAGAGTTTCGAAATGGTCCCAAAGTAGTTCTAAAAACAACACCGAAGTATATCTGAAAGGATCCCGAAATTATAATATTACTAGCAACGTGATATACATATTATGAACTATGGATATAAAACAGCATTTCATACGTGCAACCCCTTCATAATTACTATTTTTGGCTCTTTCTGCCGTTGCACAATGTTGTTATTATTATTTATAGGAAACTCTTTGTTTCTATTTATTTAACAAGCCACTATCTTTAACATGTCCTGTCAGAACTTTCGAAATTTATATTTCTCCCATTTGAGCGTGGCAATATTTCAATGAAATTAGTTAAGCAACTTACTCAATAAATAATTTTTAATGGCTGCACTGTCTGCCTTTTAGGTAAAAAATAGCCAAACTTTCATTTAGTGCGGGTTGGGCAGCTACAATTTTTATTCAAATAAATCTTTTTCATTTTGGGCATTTTCATTCGTTTACTGCGTTTGCTATGGGATTTGTGTGCAATGAAGTATTGCGCAATGTGTGTGGTATTTGCATATAAATACAAATATTGTTGATGAGATTTCACTGTCCATTCTTAATAATACATGCAAACAGACGAGCTTATTTTTCCTATATTAAGCTAATTTTTGATTTATGTATGTATATGGAATGTGTTCAAAACGAAAAATGTTACGTATACGACATGGTGTCTCGTAATTGAATCTCTTGCAATTTGGGACTATCTGCCCATTTGGCTTACAAAAGTGGTAGTAAAAGTTGTGCAAAAGTTCACTAGCAGCAGAAAATGAGTTGAAGAAAGTGAGTGTGATTTAAATGTCAGTGCAAACATAAAATGTCATTACTTCTCTCACTTCGCAGCCTACCACTTTACTTCACAGAATTTTAACTGCCTTCATTTTAAGGCACCGCAGACACGATGCCGCTTCAGCTACATGCGAGCTTTTCTATTTTGAGTGTGCTCTTCAAAGTCTTCAGTGACCACACTCGCTGACTGTCTGTGCGTGCTTAAGCATTGCTGGTGGTATGACTTCTACGCTTTTATTTTTTTTTCCTTACTTAAAATATGTTTGAATTTAGAGTTCACATTCAAGTTGCAGAGGAAAAAATTTCTAGACTCTTAATTAATACGCTGCTTAGAGTTTATGTATGACAATGAGTTATTAATAAATTTTCAGCCTGCTTCGACTATGATTCCTACGACAGCCAACTCTTCGTACCGAAATGGGCCCGTTTTTTTTTTACTCGCCCAAGACCTGTTGCTCCAGTGTCATCCATTAGTTCTGTAACTTGTAAGCTCGAAAATTTAGGCTTAAATCACATTTCTCTCACGTCTACTTTTAAGTTTAACGTCCATATCTCCTACACAGCGCACAGCTCAAGCTAAAACTCATGTCATATTTACTTATTTTTTTTTATTACATATTTCTCAGGTCAACTAACTTTCCCTGTTTGCCAATTATTCGGAGCTTTATTAGCTAGATTTAAGTTGGCAAATATTAACATTTTTAAAACATCATTTGGCCGCATTAGCTTGTTTATGGCTACGCGTGTTCGTTGTGGCTTTTGTGTGCATTTTTGCGGTTTGCATTACCATTTAGAGGTTTCCACTTTATTTGCCATTTCGCACAGCGCGTTTTCACTTAAAGTTCGTAACTCTCTGTGTGCTTTGGTTTTCCGTTTTATGTTATTCTTCAGTCGCCATTTCCACCGCAAACACCAACATCGTAAATTCTGTGGTTTTATCTTTTTTTGGCTAGATTTGTGGCTTCATTTGCGCACTGAAGTCAGATTGTGCCTATGGATGACTCAAATGAGCTTAACAATGTTTATGTTCTTCATTTTATGTTTCGTAAGTTAGTATGAGGTTGCACTAAAAATATTTCCCTCAACTTTTCTGCCTGGTAGTGCCAAGCCCATAAGGTTTATTCAGTTTTATATATTATAAAGCTATGTCCGTCCATTTACTTGTGATGATTTGGGTAAACTTGGAAATTAATTGTTAAACTTTATTATGCAGTTTCTCAGGCTCTCAGCTTTTCCTTCCTTTTAAAAATATTTAATTTCCTAAAAGTTAGAATCAAAAAAAAAAAAATTTTATAAAAATAAGAATCAAAATAAAAATGTTTACTTTTCTTTCCTCTAATGATATCAACTGCGGTTAAATAATAATCAACCAGATTTTTTTCAATTTCGAAAATCAAAATAAAAATAAGACAATTTAATTCTTCTCATCCGTTTTAATCAAAATCAACCATAATTTTTACAATTTTGAGAAATATAAAATTTTTTTTCTTAGATTATCAACTCTTGCTGCCTTTATATCAAGACAGACTAGAATTTTTCAATTTTGAAAAATATTAAATTTTGTGAAAACAAAAATAAAAATTAGAAATTTTATTTAATTTTTTTTCTTCTAATGGCCAAATAAGCCTCAATCAAAGTTAATAAACAAGTTTTCGATATTGAAAAATAAACTTAGATTTTTTTTCTTCTCATGCTCTCAGTTCGTGCTACGTTTTAATCAAAATTAACCAAAATTATATATGTAGTTTTTTTTTTTTTGTTGGTAACGCTAAGGATTTTTTAATTTAATAGTTATATTTTTTTTTACTTAGAAACTCAGTTTTACACTAAACAAAATTTTTGGGAAAAAGGCGTGGCACCTAACTATTCAGCAGAGAAAGCGAAAGCCTCAAATTGGTGGTATCTAACTTTTCAACCTTTGCCCTTTCAAAGTTATGGCTCTCTTGCTTTGGTACAAAATGTAGCCGCATGTGTAATGTATACAATTACGCTTCCGCAAATAATAAAAGCCCACATAAAGATTTTTGCGAATACCACGGAGTTGAGTGCCAAAATAGAGTGGCCAAATTATATCACGTGACTGGCAAAACTCACACTTAAAGTGAATGACTTTTTAATACACCCAAACCACTGACAAAAGTGAGCAAGGATATAAGACTTACATAAAACCACGACGTGCGTTGTTAGCGGAAAGGATGTGCCATAAAACTTAATGGCCGGGCTAGAAGTTAAGCGCATGGCGAAGCATATTGGTTAATCAAAAATAGTGCACATGCAAATAAAACAGAAAATGGGAAAGATTTCGCGCATGCCATGATGTCATACAACAAAAAACAAATAAAAATTTCAAACTAAAACGCTCTTTAAATACATTCAATTTGCGCGCTGAACTACCCAATGTGACTTCGTGTATGCCATTTTTGGTTTGAAATTTATGTATGAGCTTGATGAGCTGAAAGACAGAATATTTTGAAAACTTGTTTGAGCAGGGGATATCTCTTTTTTTGAAAGTTTATTGCAATAAAATATTTCCTTGATGTATGCTCTCAAAAGTAAGAAATATTCTCTTTATCTCATTTTCAATTCAGAGAAAAAGCTTAGCATTTCCTAAACTCATTTTAAAGTAACAAACCCCAGGCAATATAATTTAAATCAAATGTAATATATCTCAACCACAAGCTATCACTTCATGGCAAAGAATTCACTGCATAAACCAAACAATACGAAATTAGAATATATACACAAATCCACAAAGTGTTGGTATTCACTACACAAATACATCCACACATACAAATTTCATACAAATACATACATAGCAATGTCATTTGCACACTTCTCTTAAGCGCTAAGTTGGATGACGCTGCGTATACTTAACATCATGGCTGGATTGCACTGCTTTCAACTGAGCGCCGTACTTGCTGTATCTATGTATGTAAATGTGTATGTACAAGCAAGCCATGCACTTGTGTTCTAATACAGCAAACAAATGTAGCTACTTTTGGTTAATATTGTAACGTATGGTAAAAGTTAGAGAATGTTTCAAGAATTTCTAATAAATGCAGAAAGTTTGCTTCAAGCAAAAAGAATGCAAATTGTTTACTCAACCAAGTGGTATGCAAATACAAGAAAAGATTTAAAGGGGTTTTCCAAAGTGTCATTCTATATGATGTGAACCAGTTGGTACTTCTAATATATTACGAAAACTTCCTCAGCTAAATATCGGTTGCCAATATAATCGATTTTCTCAAACTAAGATAACTTTTTTATTTTATTTTATTTTATTTTATTTTATTTTATTTTATTTTATTTTATTTTATTTTATTTTATTTTATTTTATTTTATTTTATTTCATTTTATTTTATTTTATTTCATTTCATTTTATTTTATTTTATTTTATTTTATTTTATTTTATTTTATTTTATTTTATTTTATCTTATCTTATTTTATTTTATTTTATTTTATTTTATTTTATTTTATTTTATTTTATTTTATTTTATTTTATTTTATTTTATTTTATTTTATTTTATTTTATTTTATTTTATTTTATTTAATTTTATTTTATTTTATTTTATTTTATTTTATTTTATTTTATTTTATTTTATTTTATTTTATTTTATTTTATTTGATTTAATTTTATTTTATTTAATTTTATTTTATTTTATTTTATTTTATTTTATTATATTTTATTTTATTTTATTTTATTTTATTTTATTTTATTTTATTTTATTTTATTTTATTTTATTTTATTTTATTTTATTTTATTTTATTTTATTTTATTTTATTTTATTTTATTTTATTTTATTTTATTTTATTTTATTTTATTTTATTTTATTTTATTTTATTTTATTTTATTTTATTTTATTTTATTTTATTTTATTTTATTTTATTTTATTTTATTTTATTTTATTTTATTTTATTTTATTTTATTTTATTTTATTTTATTTTATTTTATTTTATTTCATTTTATTTTATTTTATTTTATTTTATTTTATTTTATTTTATTTTATTTTATTTTATTTTATTTTATTTTATTTTATTTTATTTTATTTTATTTTATTTTATTTTATTTTATTTTATTTTATTTTATTTTATTTTATTTTATTTTATTTTATTTTATTTTATTTTATTTTATTTTATTTTATTTTATTTTATTTTATTTTATTTTATTTTATTTTATTTTATTTTATTGTATTTTATTTTATTTTATTTTATTTTATTTTATTTTATTTTATTACGAGTATAGTTCATTTAAATAATATAGTTTTGACAATTTGCCTATGTTGCTATTCAGCTGAACATTTTATGTAAACTTTTTTTCTTTCTTCTCTACCTCCCTTCGATGACTGTCATTTTTGTCACTTGGTAAATATACCACCTGTCGGTAATAGGATTTGCACATAAGGAATGCGGCAAAGATGGTGAATGGTTCAGACATCCGCTGAATAATAAAACCTGGTCTAATTACACCACCTGCGTAGATTTGGATGACTTGCAGGTAAGTTAAATGCGTACTTTAGTTACTAACAGTGAGTAGTTTTTTTTTTCAATTATGTACTTTTTTACACTCTTACTAGTGTTTGATAGATAATACAGAAGTCAATAAACATTTAATATATCTCACTTTTACACATTTTAGTGGAAGCATAGCATTAATCTCATCTATGAAACTGGTTATGGCATATCGCTGGTGGCGATTCTACTCTCACTCGCTATTTTAAGCTATTTTAAGTAAGTTATATTTTAATATACTCAAAAACTTAGTTATAGCTTCAACTATACCGAGATATGCTAGGGTGAAGTAATGATTTTACCGTTCAGCACGTTCCATTTTAAAAAAATTATCATAACTATAACAACCGATTTTTTTCATCAAACTAAAATATTTGCATCTGTTTAGAAGTGAAATGCAAATAAAATTTTATTTAAATCACCCTAATGTATATGCGCGCATCTGTATAGCCTTCCCTACTTGTGGTGTATGTTACTTTACCTCACTAATTATCAACAATTACAGGACATTAAAATGTGCACGCATAACACTCCACATGAATTTGTTCACATCATTCGCCGCACATAACACACTCTGGTTGATTTGGTATTTGGTGGTGTTGCCAGATACGGCGTTGCTGCAAAAAAGTCCGGTAAGTCAAAAACCTCACATTCAAGCTGCTAAAACAAAACGTGCGCGAGTTGCATGTGACAGCGAAAAATACGAATTTGTTGTGGTTATTTACACGCATATTAATATAAAGTGAACAGCATTGGCATTGCATATGTTGGCTGCATAAATTTGCATACCAAATTTGCTCATAAACAATAAATAAGTTTAAAAAAAGCGCATAAAACTGGCAAAATGTTACGTATACGCCATGTGTACCACCACGATTTTCCCCACTTGTAAAGCTTATTTCGTTTCGCTTTCTTTTTGCAATATTTCGCAATAGTACCCGTACATGTTTCATATTTAAATTGGTTTTTTTTTTTTTTTCCATTTCAGCCCTTCTGCGTTGCGCTGCACATCATACTGCACTACTTTCTACTCACAAATTATTCATGGATGCTTTGTGAGGGCTTTTACTTGCACACAGTCTTAGTGTCCGCATTCATATCGGAAAAGAAATTGGTAAAGTGGCTGATTGCATTCGGTTGGGGTTCGCCCGCAATTGTCATATTCATTTATGGTTTGGCGCGCGGTCTGGGCGGCACAGAGAGTGAACTTATACAGTGAGTATGATGACTAAGAAGCAGTCACCTCAAACCATAATTATGATATATAGACTTGATTTATTTTTCAAACGACTTCCTTTTTTTGTTCTTTTATTCTTTCTATGCAAACTAGCTGCTGGATGAGCTCCACTGACTTTGGCAAAATATTTGTTGTACCTGTTTGCATTTCTATGTTCCTTAATTTGCTATTCTTATGCAATATTGTGCGCGTTGTGTTGCTCAAGTTGAAGGCGCCGGCGAGCATACAAGGCAGTTGTGGACCCTCACGCACCATCTTGCAGGCATTTCGGTGAGTAGAGTAGTGTTTTGTGTATGAATTCTAAATATGTTTTAAATATTTTAATACCTTTCGCTGACTTTTTGAAACAACTTCATATAAAACCTGTTGATTTGCACAGAAAAGTTAAGGCACTTTAACATGAGCTTTTGTAGAGGCTTTGCATAAAATGTATTATGGAATGTTTGGAGCTTTTTTGATAGTTTTGCTTACACAAAAAATACTCAAACCAATTAGAGTTCGCAGTATATCTGTTTTGCCACCAAACTGGCTGTTGTACCCATATCAACTGTTCTTGCTGTCTTTTCATGTTATTTTTTTATTTACGGGCTGTAAAGCTTTTATGCATACATGCGGAAATTTGCATTTGAATACGCTAATTGAGGAAAGTATTTTGAGTGAGAAGGTCACTTATCCCATAAAAACTCTTCCCTTAAAGCCATTGACTGTAGCTGAGATCCTGACTCACTACCTTACTATATATGCGATCTCACTTCGAGAACTTCTAGAAAAAACCTTGAAAGTCTGAGGTAGGTTGGTGTCGAGATTGAGCTGCCTATATCAGCCTTTCAATTAAGCCATTAATTCCAAATGTCTATTTAAACTTTTAACAAACCCAAATTACCATTTAAATAGACAAACCTAGCAAAGTGCTAGGCTCACAAGCGAATATACAGAACGTCAACTTCAAGTAAATGAAAACAAGCAATTTCTACAGAATGTTTGTAATTAGTTAACTTTCAAAGTAATTAATTTCTCACACATTTTCAATCAACATTCCTTTAACTCATTTAACTCCCTTACAGCGCAACCCTGCTACTTGTACCACTTCTGGGTTTACAATACATTGTAACACCACTACGACCCGATCCTGGCCATCCATGGGAACAAACTTACGAAGTTATCTCAGCATTTACGGCCTCATTTCAGGTAAGTTTGAAGCACAATTTTAATGTATTTGGTAAATATGTATGTGTGTGTAAGAGTGTAAGTGTGTTAGTGTGTTAGTGTGTTTGTATGTAGACTGTTGTATGTGGTGAGACAGTAATCCAACCCCACGGCATGAACGCCCAGTGATTATGCGTTTTGTTCTATTATCAGCAAAATACGCTTGACTTGGTTCGCTTTCCACTGCTCCTGACTTGGAATCCATTTATCAGCAAATACCTTAAATCAATAGGTAGTATTCAAATGCAGGCGAATACCCAACAGGCATTTGGAGAATACCCAACAAGCATTAGAACTAAATAAAGGTTTAGAGAAATGTTTATACCAGATTTAATAAAAGTGTCTTTTCAATTATATAAAGCCTACTCTCAAGCAAAAAAGTATCATAACCTTTTCTGCTTACATTTATTTTTTTTTGCTTACTGGGTATACACACATTTATCATTCTGTAGGGGCATGTGTATTTTGAAATTGGACAAAGCAAATGACAATTTAGAAGACAGCTGTCAACGGCAATACAGTGAGGCTATTGAAGAAGCGCCTTTAGCTGTAAATGAATCACAAAGACAGCTAAAATTAATTTCTGACATTACTACATGCATATTGAAATCATCCAATGTACAAGAAGAACAAGAACTTAATCTGCTGACAGTGAATTGTCTGGCACTGAACGGAATTAAGAGGCAGACAGACAAGTTGTTGATATGCTAACGGATAGTTTGATAGACATATGTTGATTTAATATGTATTAAGGAGTGTTGATGTGATGTTAAGGTATGTGTGTGTGTATTTATGCATGCAGACCAGCTTCGTTGAAATGTGGGTATAGCGAAAGAGAAGACAAAAAAACGGTGGAGTATACATAAATATCATGAAAATAGTAGGAAATGTAATGTAACAGACAATTTTCACAAATTTTGGTTCGGAAAAAATTATTTTAATAAATTTTGTATTGAAAAATTTAGTAATCTCTCGTACCCACACTTGAAATTTTGTGTTAGAATTGTGCATAAAATTCGCAAAAATTCAAAGAAATTTCATCAAAATTTTGAACTTTTTTTTTTGAGTATTTTTTGGAGTGTGCAGTTTATTTCATTTTAGAATGGTGAAGAAACCAGAGAGATTTTATGAAAATTTTTTTTAAGAATTTTTTAGTATGCAGTTTTATAACCCATTAAATTTTAGTCTAATAAAGTTTTGAACTTAAGTTCATGACAATTTTTGCTTATTTTTTGGATTTTTTTTTTTCCTGGAACCTCTGCAACTTTTTTTTTCATATTGCCTGTTCTATCAAAAATTTTTACACGAAAAATATTTTTTTCTGTGCAAATCCTGTTTAACAGCATGCAAATCTATTGTCTTTTAATTTACTCACCAAACGTTTGGTTTGTAAAAAATGTGTACCATTCTAAAGAAGCAGCTCAATAAAGAATCACAAAAAAATTAATTGAAAAATTCAGCAATTTCTACGAATATCCTAAGGCAAACAAAAGATGCAAATTGTACACAAAAGCAATAGGAGAAAGCAAAACAAAAGGTCAATAGCATAACCACAAGCACCTACGCTGATATTCCATATCTACAATAGAAAAGCAAACAAAAGAGAATATCTCATTTACGTTAATAAGCTCGTTTACACGGAAAACGTATGGGCAAAGTTGCAAAGATAGAGAGGGAAGATATTTGTATTGAAAAATATATTTTTTGTTTGCATAAATGGTTAGAGATACAAAGCAGTTGAACAAAAAAAATTAAATTTTTAAATTGGGTGAATGTAAGTTTATATTTAAAACACTCCCAAAAGTAAACAAAAACTTGTTGGGAAAAATAATTTTGCATTGAATGAATTAAATTATGACTGCGTTCATTGAGGCAAATAATTTTGATGTCAAATACAAATACTTAGCAAATTTTTAAATAAGATTAATGAAGGCTTATATGAGCTTTTGTACATGAGTACAGATTCTGGAAGCTTTAAAAATTCGCTTCGGTTGTTAATACTTCTTGGGTGATAAGCAATAAGTCTGCTACGATCTTAAAAATAAAATAAAATGGTACAACAAAAATTAATAGACTCTTGGAGTCGAGACAGTAAACATTAAAGAATTTTTGCATTTAAGCGGAAATTACGAAAAACGTAAATGCATTAAATGCTCATTCCAGCAGACACGTTAAATGAAAATACGACTTATATAATACCATAAATATTTTTTATTTTATATTTTTAGCAGCTCATGCTATGCTTTGTGTCCGTAAAGACATATTGTCCCCGCTGCTCACAACACATTCCACGCACGTTTAACTAAATTTTTATTTCGTTTCATTTGCTGCTATCATTTATTATACTTTTGTTACTACATATGTATATATAATTACGTGTTTTGTTCGTGGGGAGAAACAAATTATATGTCGTTTAAGTATAACTATGCAGCATAGTAAAAATGGCAACCGCAGCGCATAGCAATGAGTTTATATCATCGATTCACATACATTTACTTCGATATAAGGAAAAAGTTATCGAAAGCTCAACTTGAGACTTAATGTGGAAAAGCTCAAGAAAGCTCTTGCTCACGAAGCTTGATACGTAAACTTGATAGTTTTATTTTATTTTTTTTCATTTTTTTTTTCTGTTATGTTATGTTATGTTATATTATGTTATGTTATGTTATGTTATGTTATGTTATGTTATGTTATGTTATGTTATGTTATGTTATGTTATGTTATGTTATGTTATGTTATTTTATTTTATTTTCTTTTAGTATAATAATCGTACTTTTGCTCAACCGAGTGCAGTTTCTTGTTAAAGGGCATTGCTCATACATTTTTACGCTACAACGATATTTTACAATCACTGAACACAAGCAAACTATTTCAGTGCCAAAGCTAAGGGCGTTCTAAAAATAAATAAATTTAAAATGCAACTTAAAAGCTACAAAGTATTTGCTTAGCTTTTTTA
This sequence comes from Sphenella marginata, assembly GCA_951509765.1. NCBI lineage: Eukaryota > Metazoa > Arthropoda > Insecta > Diptera > Tephritidae > Sphenella > Sphenella marginata. Next base: position 3,187,659 of record OX608083.1, read on the forward strand.
CATCTTACATTGTTTTTTTTTTTCTTCCTTCTATTTGCGCCTCGTGCTAGTAGTTGACAGATAAACGTTTTAGCAAGCTGCATTTCGTTTGCCATGCGTTGTTGTTGTTTTTGTTGATTTTTATGTGAAATCGCATCATTGCGTTGTCTTCAAGGATAACTTCAGTTGTAATCCAGCTCCTTTTTAGGTATTACTTTAGTCTTTCAATATTCTTACACCATCATTTATCCCAGCTAACCAAATGGAGGGAAAAGGACTCCAGTCGGATCTATCTCACATTTTTCACAGCATTTCTCTTAGGATTAAGCGCTTTTCGGATTTGAAATTGTGCAAAAAATTACACTGAATGATTTATAAAACAGAATCCAAAATGACTATGAGCACGCTGAGTTTGAAGTGTTTTATGACTCTTCTTAAATGAGTATTTTTGGACTCATGTTGGAAATACTCTTGAGGCGTTTTGTGCTACATTTTGATTATTACGGAACGCTTCGGCTTTGGCTAGGTCGGATGTATGTATATATATATGTACATGCGTGTATGTTACTGCTGAACAGGTTTTTTCACTTCGCTGATTCCACTTTTAAGCTTAGAAACGTAGATGGCGGTGTTGAGATGTATTTTTCGTTTGTCGCATTAAATACAATCGTGAATATATGCAAACTAGTAAATATTTGCAAAGAAGACAGTGAGATAAAAAAAGCTGTCTGATATGCCCTCAGTGAGACTTCATGGAATTGAAGTAAAGTAGAAAGATTTAACGGTTTATGTTTAACTACCAGAACTGGCAAATTGTGCTGCTCAAACAATTTGACTTTCAAGTAACCTAATGTCTCACTTCCATCTCTAATCTCCCAACTTTTCTATATGGGATGAAAATGCAACCAAAAAAATTATTTCTTCTACGCCTAAATAAATTTTTAACCATATAAAGCTTGTCTTGAAAATGTGTGCTTGTAAATTCTTAATACGTACATATATTGAAGTAAAATAAAAATTTACGAACTACGTGGGCCTTCGGATCCTTTTTTAATAAATTTTCTTTAATCTCTCTCATTTCAGGGGCTTTGCGTCGCTACACTCTTTTGCTTTTTCAATGGTGAGGTCATAGCGCAGGTGAAACGAAGATGGCGTGTGGTTTGTTTCAGCAATAGAACGCGCGCAAATTCCTACACGGCTACTCAGGTCTCGGTAAGATTTTGTTGGCTTTGTGTGCATATTCGTATTATGTAATGTTGTTGTGTTTGTACTGTGTCTATGTTATGTGCGAATTATTTATGTGCTTGTTATAGCAAAATTTTGTACAAAATTCATAAAACTAATTTGTGTAACTTCTTTCAACTCTTTTACTTTTTAATAAAGAAACAATTTCTGTATATAAACTCGTCTTCTACTATTTACTTTGGTATTAAATTTCCATAAATCTATTTTTGGTGGAATAATTTTAAGTTTCTCTTTACTAAGAAATACTGGCAATTTTTTTTATTTTTATTTTTTTATTTTATTTTATTTTATTTTAATTTATTTTAATTTATTTTATTTTTTTTATTTTGTTTTATTTTATTTTATTTTATTTTATTTTATTTTATTTTATTTTTTCTTATTTTATTTTATTTTATTTTATTTTATTTTATTTTATTTTATTTTATTTTATTTGATTTTATTTTATTTTAATTTATTTTATGTTATTTTATTTTATTTTACTTTATTTTATTTTATTTTATTTTATTTTATTTTATTTTATTTTATTTTATTTTATTTTATTTTAATTTATTTTAATTTATTTTATGTTATTTTATTTTATTTTACTTTATTTTATTTTATTTTATTTTATTTTATTTTATTTTATTTTATTTTATTTTATTTTATTTTATTTTATTTTATTTTATTTTATTTTATTTTATTTTATTTTATTTTATTTTATTTCATTTTATTTTATTTTATTTCATTTTATTTTATTTTGTTTTATTTTATTTTATTTTATTATTTTATTATTTTATTTTATTTTTTTTTGTACTGTGTTTGGAAACTGGTTTACCGGCTCTTAGCAATCTGTTTTATCATCCCTTAATAACAAACTAAATATCTTAAGAGGAAATGTTTATATGTACATATGTATGTAATAGCTAATGACCATTTTTTTAATCGCAGTCGCAGTTGCATATACATACGTATAAAAAAAACAGCCCTAACCAATCAAACAAAGATTCTTGTTACATTTATTTGTTAAAACCCACCCTCTTGAAATTTGCCTAAAGAAAAACATACAATTATTTCAAATCGCAGTTCTTCTGATTATAGTTCGTACGTTGTGGTCCACCTCTGCCCGGTGAAGAGAAAGTATGACTAAAGGATTTGTCGTCGTCAAAGTCACGTCGCGCTTCCAGCGCTCTAACCGGACGTGGTAGTAGTAACAGTAAAGCTGCCACACGCCTGCGCAGCAACAGCACAGCACCTGGCAATCACAAGTCACAAGCAGATTCAACGGGCGTTGTTGGTGGTCTGCGCAAGCTACAATTTCTACGCCGTAAAACAGTCGAACAACTGCGCATACGCCAACCGCTAATGGAAGAAAGTGCCACTACAGAGGGGGTTTGTAGCGGCACGAGTGGTGCCAATGAAACGGAAGAGTTGGCTAGCGGCTTGAGTAATTGCAGCAGCAGCTTAACGAAGACAAGTACTAGCGGCAGAGAAGCGCTGAAGGCTGAGCACTTGATGGCGACGACGATAGGTACGACGACCGCCATGCTAACAATGGCGACAACAACGCCGTTAGTAACAACAGCAACAACAACAACAACGAGTAACTACTACAACAATAGAAATAGCAGCAGTGGTAACTTTAACCTCGATGGCAGCAATGTTGAGGATAACAAACGTTTTGGTGGCGTTTTAATTGTTACAACAACAGCTGTGCATAGCAATGCAAATACGTGCACATACAACAACAACTTGCATTTGGATGGCAATAAAATGGCCGATGAGGCGGTGTAAAGTGTGCAGTTCAATGGCAACCGAAGTTAGTAGAATCGAATATCGTCGGTAAACGAACAAAAAAACTGAGTTATTTTTATTTTCTGTTTTTCCGACAGGGTGAATGCTAGATTTATATTGGAACGATTTTCATCGATCTCAGAGAACGAAAACTTACACTGAAGATGGCGGATCGCCGAAACCGGTTTGTAAACAAACAAAAATTGACAAGGGATGACGGAAAATCGTTCCAATATAAATCGAACAAAAAAACTGTTAAATTTCAAGATAAGGAAGTTTCAATTCTATTGATTTTCAAACACTACACTGTTAAAAATTTGTGTTTGAATTCAGTGTACTTTCGTCAACTTTTTTCTAAAATTTTTTTAATTTCGAAAAAAAACTTGGTCATATATCCAGTACCGGAATTATGGCGGGATTCTATTGAGGCTTTTTCGGGAACATTTCGGAAAATGTTAGGAATAATTTCGAAACTTTTCCGGGGGCATTTGAAAATACTTTCAGCAGGTGAAAAACTTTTTTTAGCTGAAAACTGTTTTGAGGTAAAAGCCGGTTTGGAGGTAAGAAACATTTTTTAGGTGAAAAACTCTTTTGAGGTGAAAGACTAATTTGAGGTGAAAGACTATTCTGAGGTGAAAAACTGTTGTCAAAATTCAAACTTTTTTAGACATCTTATACATTTTTGAAGTTTTTGTAGTTTAACTTTGAAATTTAGCTTTTATTTTTTAAAATATGTACAATTCGTAGTCATTTCTCAATTATATTTCAGACTTATTCTTTTAGTTTCGAATGTCTTTCTGTATTTATGCAAACATGCACTTGCTGCAGTCCGAAAACCACCCCCTTAATTGGTGTGAAGGGGCGCAACTGACATTTTCTGCAAAAAGGAGTTCGTCGCTAATTATCTTTGCAAATGTTGTTTTGTTTGAAAAAAGGATAATTAGTAATTTGAGCTGCATAATGCCACTTGCAAGCTAAAAATCACCAGATGTAATAGGAAAGAATATCCTAAACGCTAATTACATAGATATGAAATGTGAAGTAATGTAATGTAATTCAAATATGTAGATAAATGAGCTTTTATGGTAACGGTGCAAATTACAATAGAAATAAGTAAGTAAATCAAGAGATTAAAATAATTAGTTAAAATGCTGAAATAAGTGATAGCAATTGTAAACACGTCCTTTAAGTCAAAAGTCACGCTAAATTGGGTAAGAGGAAAATTCAAAAAAAAAAAGATTTGTAAATTAAAAAAAAAATTTAAAAGTCCGCCACAAGCATAATGCCTACTTGAACCTGTATGTATTGTTGTGTATATCTGCATTTTTAAATAAAAAAAATACTTTTACACATGTTCAAAATTGTATATAATTTTAGATCAGTGAACGGTACAAAAGCGAGCTTTCAAAAAACGAATGCATGAATTTATTTAAAAAAATATGCCGGAAAGTATTTGCCGCTCATTGTTTTAGACGCTTTAATATTAGTAAAAAAACATACTACCTATACATTTATATATATATTTTACCATACAAACTAATGCATTTACTAAGAGCCAACTTATTTTTAAACTTAAATACGAGTACTTTAGAAAACAAACAAAAAACACTAACATGAATTTAAGTATATTTGATTTGCACTTTAAAATTTAAGCAGTATTTTCGGCGGAAGTAGAGTATAAGCGTAGCGACGGCTGAGTGAAGATCGGACTGTTTCGAAATATTTTTGAAACCCGCTTTAACTGAAAGCTTATGTTCGCTTTTGGAACTCATTTGGGTATAGCTCTAAATTCTCAGACAGAACGTTCTGGGAAAAGATGCAGTCATAGAACGCTCTTCAAAAAAATTTGAAATGGTCCCACCTTCCACTCAACCCTCAATATATTCTAATTGTTATTTGTTGACATCAAATGTCTTTTGTTGTATATTCACACTTAGATAGCTTTTCATTGTATTACAATTTTGCTGAATTTTCGTTAGCTTAAAGCATATTTTTATAACACAAAAAAAAAATTATTCATTAGCTTAAACTTTTATTTATACCGAGTTAGTTTAAGTTGTGTGAGACGTCAATGTTAAAATGCAGTAAATGTGAAATAATAAAAAAATAAATGTACAAAAATTTTAAGGGAATTTTGTGTTATTTATTCAATGCTCGTAGTGGTAAGTAAGTAAAAATGAAGTTTGTCATTTTATTCATAAGTCGCTAAGTGCGGGCGAAAAAAAAACAAGCTATGATTTTAAAGAACAAAAAAATAAAATAAAAGAATAATTTTCATAAAAATTATTGGATTCTGTGGAGTAAAAAGAATTCCTTTCTATGAAAACAAGGATAAGTAATAGAAAAATCATAGATATCGACAAAATATCACAAGCACCAAAAGTCATTGTAAAACAAAAAAAAAGTAGACAAATAAAATCAAAAGTCAAAACATATCGTTTTCCAACAAAAAATTGCATCACGTACTTTATTTTAAACCACCCATATTATCTCAAATAATGGCCTCAGCGCTGACCACATTAATCGCACTCGCAGTTCTTAGCTTTGTAAGTACCTACTCACGCAACAACGCGTCACGAAATTCTTTCAAAAAGCTTTCATCTTAGAAATTCCAGCTCGTTAAAGGCGCCCAAGAAAACAATGCAAATTTTTGGTATACCTGCGATTTTCATCTCGAACCCGATCCGGATGCTATGAGTAATGAATGCCGACACATTTATAGCAATAAAGCAGGACAATCCGCAATTTATGATTTGTACAAAACTGAAGCTGAATTATTTTATAAATTTCGTAATAAATTAGTGGAGTGTGAGAGTAATGCCAAAATATGCACTGTAAATGAGAACGATAGTGGCCTCGCAACGCCTTTGGTGAGTTGTTGTAAATGAGAGCTGAAAGCGCCTAAAATTCTGCAAAGTTTTTTTTAATTCTGTTTTCACTTTTCTTGATCACTTGCAGCTCATTGGCTATGATATTGATAACCGCGTGCGCATGTATCAAGAATCGGATATGAATCTCTGTTATCTGAAGTCGAACAACAATATCGAATTTATCAAATGTGTCATTGAAACGCGTAAAAATTTGATGAGAACGCTAAAAATTACATGCGCGAAGTTTTAGAATTGAAAAAAAATAAAATTATGTGTTATATGAGTGAATAAAAGGAGGCTCTCTGCTGTAATAAAAAGAAAAAATCCTTTTTTAAGCATTATTAGTTCTTGGTCTTCTATATCAAACACAAAACCAACTAAAAAGAAATTCCGAAAAATCCTTTATTGAAACTATATTTTTATAATAAATAGGCTAATATAGCTAAACAACGATAACATATAATATATCTTTAAATATTAAATTTTAATTAACTTGAAATACAAACTAAGTTAAATGGCAGTTTCAGTAGCGTTGAAATAAGTCGACTTTACCATTGCAGTTAACCACGTAGTAGGTGTCAATATCTTCTCTAACCAATTAAGTGTCCAATAGCGTTAACAATATTTTATCTAACAGCGAGTCAATATTTCACTTTCCTTGCAGCTGTCTTTCCAAGCTGTCGCCTAGATTTTGTTTAGCCAATAATTTAATGCGCTGCTCCACTAAACCCAACGGACGTCGACGTACTAGGTGGCAAGTTGATTGTCTGCGGAAAGGAATAAAAAGAAAAAGATATAAAATTTATGTAGATAAAGGGCGCAGAGTTGGTTAGAAATATAAAACCACTAATTCAGACTAGTAGTAATATATTGCTGCACTAAAAATCAATAAAAGTCTGCTTAAGTTAAAATATCAACTTCTAAACTTTTCAATTCATCAGCTGTAGTGCTAAATATGCGTTTCTGTCGTGAAGTAATCAAGGGGTGAATATCTCCAAGTCAACACTGTAATCTACTATTGTGGTGAATTACTGTGTGACACCATCAATGTACCATCTGTTCTCTGGCATTGGCTTTAACGCGCGCAAAATTTTAACAGCTGCCAATTGCCATTTTTTAGTTCAATTGTAAAGACCATATCAAGTGTGATATCTTAAGCATGGACGTCAAAATTTTGAGAAAATTCAACACCTGTTTTTTTATATTCTATATTGGTTTCATCCTGCATCTCGTTGTATCATTCGTTAGAAGATCAGAGCAGCGGATGTGCCGCCATATTGGAGTGCCTCAGTCAAACGTTTGACAGATAACATATCACACTTGTACTGATACACAATGGTAAAGACGTGTGCGGAAAACATTTTGATTTAATTGAATAAAATAAAAAAAATAAAAATTTGTTAGGCCAGCTTTGCGCGTGTAAAGGTAATTTTTTTTTTTTTGTTACTATGAAATTGCAGTAAGAAATGACAACTGCACAACAGTAGAGATTTCAATTACCTTCTTGGCTGATATCTTCGAAAGCGTTCAGACTATCAAACTTAAAATAACATAAAAAGGAGCTCACAGATTTGATCGTTCATTTTTAAAAACTTTTAGAAACCACTATTAGTAAATTCCTATATATGTATGTATGTATGCATAGTTGGATGTTATATGTACATATCTACTCACTTGTAAATGATTTTTTCACGATCAGCCCAAGGCCAAAAATGTTCCGATTTCTCATAAAACTGAAAGATAAAGATTATTTTATAGTTTATTAAAAAAAATGTTAATAAAGTCTAAATCTTTTTGCGTTGAACTAAAAAATTTAAGGAATGAAAATATTTTTTCCAATAAAACTACGCCATTTGTTAAGTTATATGTATATGAAAAAACGGATCAAGTGAATATGGTCAATCACTTTTTCGAATCGTTGCATTACCCGTCTAACTGAAAATCAGGCAAATTTAATAATGGAAGATCAATTTGAAATAATTTTCAGGAAGGGTTACTATGCTGTCCAATCATAGCGTTTCATTATTTAAAATCAACACAACACTGACATGCAGGGATTTGATCAGCAGCTTGCTCCTCTAATATAAGACAATTCAATGAGCAGTAAAATGTAACAAGTCATAAAAATAAAAATGAATGTCAGTACATCACTCCAATCTGTTGGAAAATAATTTCTTATTTTGCGCCCAAACACCCGCGCCTCATCATCAAAATCCAAAAGCTAAACGGTTTAAAATAGTTATGAACTACCAACTATGTATGTACCATTACTCACTTTCTTCTCCTTTGCGCTCTCTTCCTCAGGCCATTGTGCTGCCTGATTTTCATCAGCTTGCGAGTCATCGTATCCATGACACCAACGCGCTTTCTTCTTTGGCTTCTCCTCCTCATCGGTGTCATCCGTGTCAATCTCAATCTTAACTGCATTGCTTTTGTCAAATGACTGTGATTCATCGTTTAACTGCAGTTTAGGTATTTTTTTCAAACTCCAGGTGTATGTTGTGGTTAAAAAGTCTTCGTCATCTTCGTTTTCGTCATCATCATTTAATTCCTCTTTATCTTCATCATCATCATCATCGGTTTCGTCTTCACTTTCACACTCAGTCGCAACAAACCTGACTGTAACAGCATCTTCCTCGCTATCGTCATTATCATTGTCATCATTATAATGATTATCTTCATCCTCCGTTGTTGTTTTGCCTTTAGTAGCACCGGCATTTTGCTTTCTACGCGCTTTTTGTTGGCATGATTTTGCAGGTCTCATGCGCGTTATATACGAATATTGTTGCTCGCCTTCTGCATCTTCATCATCGTCATCGCTGCTATCGAGTCCTGCTAACGCCATGCTTCTTAAGGTATAATTATACTTTTTTTTATAGTTATCCTCCTCCAAATACCCCTCTGCACTACCATCTGCGGAAGTTTCACTAATTCTTGTCACATGTCTGCTATTGTTATTGACGTCATCAGCGCCATAGTCGGCATCCGTGTCCGCTTCATTTGTCTCATAATTGACTTCCGATGCATAATCCGATTCTGGCGTAGTATCCTTTGCCAATTGCGACTTCTTTACCCCAGTTGTCGATTTAGAAATTTTACTTTTAGCTTTACCTTTTGCCACTTTCGCGACTTTTAATCCTTTCGCCTTCAACTTGAGACAATCGTCTGTGCCACTGGCGCCAGTTAACTCATAATCCAAAGCATCCTCATCGTAAGAATGCTTACGTTGCTGTTGATATTTTAGTAGTTCTTGTTGTTTTTGTTGGGGCAAATCGGTGGTCTTTAATATTTCAAATGTTTGCGAAACAGTGGCAAGCGTTGAGGAGAGTATTTTTGGTATTTCAGCAATTTCCGAGAGTTTCCTTTGCATTTCACGTAGACGCGCCTCAATGGATGCAGCCGTTGTTGCTACTATTTTTGAGTAGGATTTTTTTGTTGAAAATAATCGATTTAGAAGCAAAATTAATTGAATGGGTAAAGTTCTTAAGTAGATTTGAGTTTTAATTAGACAATGGGCAAAAATAGCATGCGAGTAAAAGAGATGCAAAACAAAATGTTGGTTCATGCCTGACCAAAATAATAAAAGCATTTCCACTAGTGATTATAATCCTTATTGAAGTATTTAATTTTTTAGGTCATGGGAAAAGCTAAGCACTCCGAGCATCTGTTAAAGTATTCAATTTCGAACACCTTAGTACCAAGCCAGAAAGTACTTAAGTCTGCTCCATGAACTGATTAGTGCTGTGTACCAAAGTACTTATATGTGTATGGTATCAGTAAAAGACCTTTTTTTTATTTAAAAGTAGTAGTGCCAAGTTGCGCAATTCCTATGTTCGGAAGATTGTTGTGATTTTGACCATTAGCAATACCATAACCGTAACCGTAAATATATGTGCCAAAAAATAATGCCGTGAATAACCGTAACCGTATCTGTAAACGCCGCCTGTCCTTAGATAGCCTTGAAAGTAACTGTCACCTTAACATTAACCGTAAACTAAAGCTAACCTTGCTGCGGCCTCAACCGTAACCGTAACAAAAACTAGAAACATTGGTGAGCTATTGGTTTGATACCTTACTTATCAGCTGATGCAACCACTCCTATGGAGAAACAAATAATCAATTGTTGTGGCTGTGTCATATTTCCCTATCCGTAACATAACCTTGTCCACCAATTTAATTTTAGTTATGCGCTTAGGTTAAGGTAACGTATGTTTATAGCGATATGGAAACGGGAAACACGTAACTATCTTTTTTAATATAAATTTTAAATTTTTGTAATACATTTACATAAATGGCATGCAAATTAAAAAACAAAAAAGAAGATAAGCTTGGCACAAACAAAATAACAACATCCCAAATGTCAAACACCCAAAAGACATTTTGTCACTTATGTAAACATAATGCCCTTCCTCCTTTTTCTTTCTACTTCATAACACAATTAGTTATTATCCTTGTCACTTTATTTGATGTCAGTGTAAAAGCATTTTAATTTATTCTCCTTCTTCATAATGGCATACAAAGCGAATCAAATTTCATAACGCAATTAATTCCTTTTGTAACTCGTTTTTCTACTACAAGAACGTTCCAACAACAACAACACCAACTTAATCATCATCGCTATTATATTCCTCGTTCTCATCATCCTCATCTTCGTCCTCATCATCCGAATCTTTTGCTGATTTACGACCACCACGACGACCTGCCTGCTGACGCCCATGATGTTTAGCATTACGTGCACCTCTTCTCATATCACGCGATTGCAATTTTGTTGGCGGCTTATTCGTTGAGCGTGAAGCAGTCGGTAAAGCCAACAGCATATCTTCAATAGTTCGATCTTTAAGCTCATGATTATCGCCCACCTCAGTGAAGAAGCGACGAATATTGCGTATTATGCGATGATGTGGCAATTCCTGTGTGAGCGCAGAGCGCGCCATAAAGCATGTTGGGAGTGTGCCGTTAACGCAGCGTTGAGCGTGGCAGAGCAGCAAGCATACCAAGGTTAAAAAGCATTTCGGTGCGAACAATGGAACAGTGGATGAGGTGGCAGGCGTATTGACAGCAGAACGGCATGTAAACAGAGATTTTAGTTTTAGTTTTTAATTTGTACTGCAAGTATTTGGCGTAACAGTCGTGAAAGGAATGTGAATTAGTAGATGATTATGTTGGGGCTGGAAGTGTATATTTGTATGTGTGTGTGAGTGTGTGTGGCTGCGTGTTGGTGTCAAGGCTCTTAACATTTCTATTCGCTGTCGTACAGCTTTACGGCGTGGGAGTTGGGATTTATTGGTTTCTGGTGAAATATGTTAAATTGCACTTTAACTGCCAAAGAGCACTAAGTAAACTTTTGGCGCTTTCCATTAGGTCAAAGGCCAGCAAAAGTCAATTGCAGTTTTAAATGGAAAACAGGAAAACTTCTAAAGCTAGTAGTTAAGTAATTGCGTAGTTTTCTAAGTGACTTTTGAACTGGTTGGCCACCCCATTGGATAACTCAGTTGCATGTTCATTCTCAACTGTCAAACGGCTAGTGGTGTCATATTTCTATAAATAAATTCTAATAAAAAATTTAAATATTCAAGCTTTCAACACTTTTTCATATCATGTTAACAAATATTCTCAAAGTCCTTGAGCCAGCTGGCATGCTGTCAATCAAGTTACAACCTTTCCTGCAACAGTCCATTCAATGTATGTATGTATGTGTGAAGCAGTGGATTAGTATAGCTGTACATTCAACTCAAAACTTCATATAAATATCTACCCTAAAGTCTTTCTTTACTTCCTTCTCAGTCTCCCTGCCTGATATGAAAACCTAACTAACCAACTATCAAATTCACCCCAGCGCAGAAAACTTGTCAATTATGTACGAATATGCGTCCGGCAGACTATTATTAAATAGAACGAAGAAGGAATATATGGCAAGGAAGATGAAAGGAAAATTATCATATCGTATATGAAAATGCGTTAAGCAAAATTCACCTCCTCTACTTCCTCCTCACTGGATTCGTCTTCGCTCAATTCAATGATAACTTCATTTCCCTGCTCATCAATTTCGGTTTTAGTTTTCTTTTTCTTCGGTTTTGGTGGCTCGGGTGGATCGTGCCACATGATGGGATGCCAACATCGACTGCCTAGCAATGCGGTTGGTTTGAACTCTACAGAAAATAAAACAAAAACAAAAAAAAAAAACGAAAAAATTTTATAAACCAAACAACCGCTTTATGGAGAATAAGAATAGTAACTAAAGTAGCTGAAGTAAGAAGAAAAAAAATGTGCTGAAAACTTGCGTGCTTAAGTAAGAACAAACTAAAGGAAATCAGAACATGCAATACTCATGCAAAGTCAAGCATGTAAGCTCCTAGGCAAAAGTGCGAAATTAGTTACTGAAAAGTCAAAAAGTTTCATGACAAATAAAACGTGAAAATCAACGTAAAACACAGACATAAACTTGAGTGAAGTTGGAAAAAATTAAATTTCAAATTTCACACTCACCCGGTGGCGGCGGCGCTGGCTTCGGCACACGCAAAACAATGGATTTCTCCTCGCCCAACTCGTAATCTTCATCTTCCTCCATGCTGTCAGGAAAATAAATAGTTTTTTTTTTTTTTTGTAGTTTTTGTGATAGCAGGAAATTAAATTAGGAAACTTTATTGTAAATTTATGTCTGAACAAATAAGAATGGCAGGTTAAGGGGAAATTGAATTTTATGTAGCAAAATGTGTTAAGTAGCTGCTATGCGCTTTGTAGATTTATTTGACCGGTAAATCGGAGTATCTTGAATTTAATATTTTGAAAAAAAAACATCCTTTTGCATTTTTCAGGATATCAAGCGATACATAAAACTTTAAAATCAAAATTTAAGGTAAAAGTCTTTGTTTTTGATTTTTAAAAATCGAAAATTTTCTAAAAACAGAAAAATTTAAAATATTTTTTTTCAAATTTAATTTTTTTTAACTTAAGTAGTTTCCGAATCATTTTAAAAAAAATATACAAATCAGGAAAAAAAGAATTTTTTTTTTTTTTTAAATTCAAAAATTCATATTTTTGAAAAAAAAAACACAAAAAACCACCTTCTGACACGGGAGACGACTTGCGAGGTGTCCAGGCAAACCTGGCCCTACATCTGTAAGAAACGGACCGAGTCCATACTCAATCTTAGACGACCATCCCTAGGCCCCCTGATTGGGGTGCTCACAGGGCACTGCCTAATGGGAACACATGCCAAACGCATGGGGGTCCCCTCAAACGACTTCTGTCGCAGCTGCAGAGACGAGGAAGAGATAGAAAATGTCGAGCACTTCATCTGCAGCTGCCCCGCTCTAGCCAGGACCCGGCTGGAGTGCCTAGGGGCTTTTCAATTTACCAGCTTAGCTGACCTAAGCTCCGTCGAAACCGGAGACATTCTGCGCTTTATCAAGCGGACAGGGTGGCTCAATCTCATGAGTGTATAAGGGAAGCAGAGACTAAACCCCCCTCAGTGGTATCACAATGGGCCATCCGGCCTAAGTGCGCCCCTCTGTGAGGCAGAGGGGCAGCCACCCTAACCTAACCTAACCTAACCTTCTGAAATTTTTAGGATATGAAGGGAAACATAAATATTGAAGATCAAAATTTAGTGTCAAAGTAATTTTTTTGGTTTTTAACATGGCAGAAATATTTGAAGGTAGTTCCACTTCTTCTTCTTCCCCGTTTGATTAGCCATCTGACAGAAATCGTGTTCCGTACTTTTCGTACTACCAGTTTTAAAAAAAAAAATCCACCATTTTTCCTATAGTTAAATGAAAAGAAATCGAATCATTTTCTTCGGTATTTGTTTCCCTTAGTAGACAACTGCTAAAACACGACCAAAAGACGCGTTTTGACCTCAGTAACTATAATCCGTAAGCAGATTTTTGAATTTTTGTTTTTGTGAAAAGATATTTGCACTTAAAGTTGTTTCTTTCTGTCATTTTCATGTGGACCTTACAATTACGAAAAATAATTGGGATCGCGTAGCTGGTGTTGGACCGGCTGAGGGTTACTTTTTTAGCGCGTGGATCCCGAAGGAAAGGTGTTCGGTACATAAAAAACATGGATCGGGCCCCCAAATCAGGATTTGACCTGGCTCATTTTTTGGCTTTTTGTTAATAACTTTTCACTGACACAAAAAATTTAAATTTCGATTTCGGATCATTGATACCTAGGTGAAACAGCGTATTTTGACACCTTTCTGGATAATTTTGGACGTGTTTAAGCAGTTGTCTCGTAAATGAAACAAATACCAAAGCCAATTTTTTTTTTTAATATTTACATATATTTGCATGCTAAGCCGCTGCTCATAATTACCTCACAAAATTTTGCAGTTTAATTACATATGTTATATATTTCATTTTGCAATAACTACACATTTTTATATAAAAAAAAAATACCCAATAAAATGTTGCAAAATTTCCAAATTTAATAACAACCAATAATTCAAATGTGGCAACAACACTCCCTCTTGGCGAACACGGTTAGTGTCAAAAAATTTTGAGTGAAACTACCTTCAAATATTTTTATCATGGTTTTTCATAATCAAAAATTTTCTAAAACCAGAAAAATTTAAAATATTTTTTTTCAAAATTAATTTTTTTTCAACTAGAGTAGCTTTTGAATAATTTAAAAAAAATATACGAATTAGAAAAAACTAATTTTAGGGAAAACTCAAAAATTACATAGGTATCTAAATTAAAAAAAAAAAACAGAAAACATTCTTCTAAATTTTAGTGATTTTTATTCTGAATTTTTCAGGATATCAAGGATGCCTAAAAATTAAAGTTAAAAATTTAATGTTGAAAAAAATATTTGGATTTTTAAAAATCGAATATTTTCAAAAAAAACAGAAAAATTTTAAATATTTTTTTTTAACTATAGAGTTTTTGAATTATTGTAAAAAATATACAAATCAGGAACAAAAAATTTTTTTTTTTTTTTTGGCAAGAACATCGTTTTATGATTAGAACATCAGAGATAATTCTGATAATTCTGTTCTTTATTGCCTTTTTTCTGGATTTTTATAGCGTTTGCATGTAGACCAGAATGCAGTTATCTGAACTGCTTTACCGATGGTAACGATAGCTTGTGATATAACTCACAGGTCGAAATTACCGACTATGCCCAGAATAAGGCCGCTGTAGCCCTTTCTTTCCAAAACAACAAAGACACTACTAAGTTTCGCACGAAATTTCATATAATTTGTCAGATGTTTCACGGTTATCATACGATTGTTTCTTAGTCTAATATACAAATACACAACAACAACTACGCATACTTACTTCTTTACCAGAAAAAAGATTTTCTTGCTAGAAGCTTCAATTTTTTCGTGCGCTTGCGAAAGTGTCAATTCAGAAGCGTCCTCGTCATTAATTTCCAAAATAATATCACCTAAACGAATGCCAGCTTTGTCTGCTAAGCCGTCGGGTGTTACCTGTAAGGATCATTAATTAGCGCACGCCTCAGTGAAAGCAGCAACAAAGTGATACATATAAAACACACATTAAATTACATATTTATGGTACAACTTCAATTAACTTTTCTTGTATGCAAATCAAATGTTTTTCTTATGCAATAAAATTTAAATTTACCCACCAGCTCCCGGCAAAGAAATGATTTCACGAAAACTTTTGACACAGCAATGAGCACACAAAATCTTTGAATGCGAATATTTTAGCTCAAAATTTTGTTTGAATATTCAAATTTAAAATGACGAAATGCATTTCTTGTATTTATTTAGTCTCTTTATAGTTTTGTTGTTTTTAATAATTTAACCGGCAATTGTGCAGTTTGTGCGTTGTACAGTGGGGACTTGCTGGTTTAGATTTTGGGACCGCGAAATATTTTTTCTGTTTCTTTATTACAATGACTGAGACCTAAATTTTTCTAAACTTCCTCGATTAACTTGTTAAAAGAATGGCACAGAATACTTAGTGTCACGCAAGCCAATGTGGTGGTTGTTGTTGGTTTTGTAACAGCACTTCTTCCTTCCTAAACGGTACATCTATTCAGGGAATTTCGAATAAAAAGGAAGTTTCAACATCTTTGGAACAAAGTGAGGTTATTTTTGAAGAATTTTTCCCTACTAGCGCCTCAAGTCGTAGCCTCTCCGACCAAAATATATAATAGACGATCAAAACTTGACTTCTACCACTGTACCTCACTCGTACACATTAATATCTAGTAGTCATATGCATCGTGAGGATATGGCAACCTACTTTCCACACAACCATACCAAGAACATGCTTTTGTCTGACGGCAGACGTCTGTCGTGTGCCAATAACTTGAACAACTGCATGAATAAATATTTAGTAGTTTCGTCATAAAGGAAGGAAGCTTTTGCTATTTCGGGCATAATATTTTGTTTGGCAAAGTCGAGCCAAGTCAAGAATAATAAACATTTTAAATAAATATGATAGCAACTAGCAAATCTCTCTATAGTTTATGCGCATATGCAAATCCCCAATTGCTTGTTGGTGAGCATGGATTCCTAGCTAAAGAATACACAAAATTTGTTAATTAAACAACAACCAATTTGCCAATGACGGCGTGAATGAATAAAATTTGTTGTGGGTGGATGGTAAGGTGACCATAAATTCTTTCTGCATTGCAAGGGGAAGGCCTATACAGTCAAATGTATGGTGGCGAAGTCTTCAATGGACTCTGTAAGGACCTATCCTAGACGAATTGCTTTTCTTTGCAGTGAATTTACACTTGATCGCTTTCACACACATACACACAACACTACCATAGACAACAAACTCACCTGAAATACCGTCAATGGCATATGAAATTCAGCACCGCCAGTTATAAGGAAGCCCCATTTGGGATCCTCTTTGGCTGCGTAAGCATCAGAATCGACATCAAAAGCCGGGAATCCATCCGTATCACCAATGCCGCAAGACATTTTGAATATGGGCGCCTTTTTGGACGGCTCGGGTGTAGAAACGTATGGGTAAACAGATTTGGCTTCTGGCATTGTTGCTGCTGTTTTCTTTAATTGGTGCAAAGATTTTGTTTATTTCTTTATTTATTTATGTCTACACTTCTTTGTAAATATCTGCTTTGTTTTATCTCTTGTTCGACTTTTTATTGAACAATCGATTTCTTATTTACCTGCAGAGTGTTTTATAGCAATACTTTCTTTTATTTATTTTCTTGTTCTAATTTATTTTATATATTTTGCGAAATGTTTACCTTGGCACATTGAACACTTTTTCTGCTTCTTGTTTCGTTGTACTTATTTTAATTTTTTTTTTTTTTTTTTATTAAAACAATCCGTTGCTATTTCACCTCAGACCGGCTTTTCTTTAGAAGTAAATATTAAAAATGTGACGAGAAAAATATAATAAACAACAGTAAGAAGCCAATAAACGCCAAAAGAGATTGATTGCTTCTATGCGTCAAGATTAGACTGGGCCAAAAACGTACTTTCTTGGGTATAAAGGACTTAGAAAGCAGCCAATTGTAGCAAAGTTGAGCAGTCTGCGGATCATTCCAGGACCATGTTTGGGCCTTTTCCGGGACTGTTTTCGAGACCGTTTTGATGCTCTTTCGGGATGAATACCTAATTTTTGTAGCCTTATTTCGGGAAAATTTCGATATTTCTTGCGAAATTAATTTTGTACTTATTCGGAATAATTATGAGATGCTTTCTGAACTATTTCGGAATTTTTTCTGGATCATTTCGAAATTGTTTTCTAACTTTTTCAGAACCATTCCCAAAACTCACAGAACTATACAAAATTTATCATCTAAAACCGCACTAAGAAACTTCTCGACTTTGGTTAGAAAGGAAAAGATTATTTTTTGATCTTCATTTCAGAAGGCTCCAATTTATATTAGGCGGGAAAATGAAATGAGTTTAGTAAGATGGATCTTAGACTTTAGGTTGAACATCGGGCACTACTTCGTTGGAAGTTTCTTTCAATTCCACCCAGTAGTTTTAAAGTGATGTGCGTGTAAACATATAGACAATTAGGCAAAAAAATTTAAAAATTTATTTTAGCCTTCTGTTACTCTAGTTAGTGAATGAGTTTTTTTTTTCTTTAATTAATATTTTTGTTGAATAGTAAGCAACAAAAAATATACACGCTATAGTTATAGTATTAGGCTCCATTCATCCTGCTTTCGAACGGGCGGGCATGGCCTAGTTGGTTACTTTCTGAATATTTTACCAGAATTTTTTTTGAAGGAAGGAAAGATATGTTCAACAATGTTCATACATCCGCTGCTCTAAGAACATGTGTGCCAAACACAACTGGGTATAATTAAAATCATTTTCAGCATGTTGGTATGAGTTTGCCCTAATTTTTCACTGTTCGCACTCACGCTATCGATCGTCAGAAATTTGCTATTCTAAACACTTTCAGCTTTAATAAATATGTATGTATGTGCCAACAAATTGCCAATTACATGTGTGTTAAGTGTTTTTTGAGTAGAAAATATTTTCTTTGTATGAAAAAAAAATCTATGCAACATGTTAGCAAATCGTACTTAAACATGCAACCGTGTGTATGACGTTGGACGTTGGCAAGTGTTCAATAGAAGAACAAGCAACCAACGGCGTTGAGAAGAATATGATTGTGCTCAATTTTTGCATTAACAAATTGAAATTTTGTGTGTTTGTGTGTATGTGTATAGAAAAATGGCAACAACACATTTAATAATAGGAAATAAATATCGAGCGATTTTCACGTGCAACCGGCTTTTATGCGCAACAACAAATGCATAAGTGATTTTGGTTTTTTTTTTTTTTCTTTGATATGGATTTATGTGAATTCACTTTCAATTTTCTAAATTGCATTTGGTTATATAATAAAGTGGTTTGTTGCACAATTTTTAGTTTAGTACTGTAATTTATTGTTTTTATTTTTTTTCTTTTACTTCCGTAGCGCGCTCGCTTGTTTTTCTATGCTGAAATATGTTGGGGCTGTTTTAAATACTTCACTACTTTATATTAATCATTCCCAAACTTTTTTATGTCAAATTATTTCTTTGCTATTTTTATTCTGCACTGTCACTTCACTGGCACACGCGACTGCAATTCGCCAACTAAAAGTTGCGCACTTCAACAACTTGCAGCAGCTCCGTCGAATTGCTACAAATTTTGCGGTTGCCGCAATAGCGGATTAGGCAGACGGCGTTCAACTTGTTGCTCTTTTTACTTGGTTGTATTTTTGTGTTTTTTTTTTAGTTTATTGTTTTTTACTTTTTATTGCGTTACTCCAACAATAGCTTTTATGCCCATTCGTATATATGTACATGTGTCTATATATGTACATACATATATTAGGGTGGCCCAAAAAGTGAAACTAAACTTGTATTTTGTACCTTAAAAACACATTGACCATCATCCTTACTTATAATAAAATTCTAGCAGTCATAAAGCATATCAAATCAGCCAGTTTTTAGTATTTTTGTGGGTCTGTATGTATGTTTGTACGCGCATCACTCCAGAACCGCTGGAGAGAGTTGCATTCAAGTTACACCCCTGTATAGCCAGATGTCTAACTTACAGTTTTGCAATCCATTTTACTGCAAGAAAGTATTTTATTCACAGTGGTGGCAATAAAAACTGGCTTAAAATATTTTTATAGATTTAATGAAATTTTAGAATTTTTTTTTTATGAAAATTTAGAGGGGCTACAAAACTGAATTTAAAAAAAATTTTGCTCAAAAAACTTAACTTGATTTTGGTTTAAAGTTTAACTCAAACATATATTATTTTTTTTTTTTTTAATTTTTTGATAAAATTTTTAGATTTTCAGAATTTTTGTTTCAAGTCTTTTTTTGTTTCTAAGTTTTAAAAGTAAATCAACTACCGAATTTTTTATGAAAATTTATAGCTCTATTGCCCACTGTAAAAATATGTTTAGATTTGTATGTAGTACAAATATATCTGGCTGTGATGCTGATCGCTTTGGTTGCCAAATAGCATTGCGCCACTTCCACCGACTTCATTAGTCAGACATCTTTAACGCATTAGACAGATTGATGATTGCGCTTGTTTAAAAACAACAAACAAACATGTAGGTATGTATATGAGTGGATATACTTATTAAGGTGGAACGAAGTAAATTCTTTCACATTTGGCGTTATACAAACAAAATTTAAGGCACTTTATACAACATAACCTCAAAAGAGCTTCTCTTCCAAACACCCAACTTCAGGTCTAAAGTACTTATAATTGTGTGAATACTAGTACAAGTGACAATTTCACATTTGACTTTAAAAGAAAATTTATACTTTTTGAAAAGAACTTTATTTGATTGTTTTAAAAGCTTTTAAAAATAACTTCCTTATATTTTGGGTTTCCTCGATAAAAATGTGACCAAGTGAAAAATGTTCAAAAAAATGCTCATATGATTGGACTCGAAAACGAATCAGATATCGAATGCTGAGTGGAAGATCACCCTTCTTCAGAATTTTTTCAAAAACGCCATATTTCAAAACTCGATTCAAAAATGCCCTATCCCAGCTAAAAATATATGAATTTTTTCAAACAAAATATTTTGAAATAGGGTGGTCTTCCAATTAGCAGTCGATATGCTTAAGTAACATCTTTGCAAATCCCGATAATCCCTAATTCATAGCAAAGACATACCGGGATTTTCTGCAGGTAAAGTACCACTCTATTGCGGGATCGGCATCCCTAATTTATGTATGCAAATACCAACACCGAGTACATCAGCATCGTCTTCCGCAATAAAATTTCTTCAATTTCATGCTCTTCCTCTTGTTTAACGCAATATCCACATTTTTACTGCCAACATTTCACAATGTTTTTTTTAAATGGCCCGCAAACGCAATTTCTCTTTTCCATTTCCATCAAAAGCTGTGTTCGTTTGTATGTATATGTATGTACATATGTGTGTGGGCATGCTAGCTTTAAGCTATTTTTCCTCATCTTTCGCTTGGCCAACTCTATTAAATTCAACGCGCGAGGGCCAATGTTTTGGCTTTTGGGATAGGTCCAACAGTTTGTTTACTTGCAAATGTTGTTCTTGGTGTTTCAAAATACATGCATATTTATGTACATTATAGATGAATGTGTTTTATGTGGAGTATGTATGTATGTATTTACGCATAGTTCATTGTTGTTTCTTTTCGTTAGATTCCAAACACATTTTAGCGTAGAATTTTTATGCAGCGAGCGGTGAATGAACGCGTACAAATTTTTTTTTATTTTTTTTTACAGTGGGTATAACAATTTTTCGTATGAAGAAATCCCCGAAAAGTTATTAGGAGCGATCATTATTGGTGCAACAATTTTTAGAATTTTTGATTGTCTGTAAGTACGTTTGTTCGCGTATCACGCAAAAACTGCTAAAAATATTGGAATGCAACTTTCACTATTACATTTTTAGCTATCTAACTTAAAATATTAGATATCCTCTATTTCCATAACTCGTGTGGTTTCGGAGATATAGACCAAATAAGTGTGCTATGGTGAACAAAAAATTGCGCAATTGATCTCTAAAGTGAGTTATCTGCTTTCAATACCCTTAGTCTACCATGGGCTATAGCGGATTCCAACTATTGCAATATAAAAAAAATTGCTTGCATATTAACCACCAGTATGTATGTACACATTTCCACTGACGTTATCAGCTTGATTTACGTATTTTTAGACTATACGTTACGGATACAATTTTTTTTCTTTGCGCACGCGACTTGTTAACATGGTTTTTGTTGATAAAATTGATTTATAGTGCAAACAAAGTATTTTGCGGTCATAACAGCTCGTTAAGGTTACATATGCATATATACATACATATGTACATACATACGTTTTAGTTAAAATTTGTTCATGTAAAAAAGCCGCAAGAAGTAAAATGAAAGGCAGTGCGCTAAATTTCTATATTGTTGTTTTTTTTATTTTCAAGCAACTTTTATTGCTACCACTGTGAACAGGGGAAATTAAATATGGTATCTAAACCGTAAGTTGGATATTTAAGTATACATTTGAGGAAATTGCTTTTGATTCCATGCAGTGGATTTTTAGTGATGCGCGAACAAACATGTAGCCCCAATATTAAATTGTTTAAAACCCAAAAAACTGAACTGCATGGAGTTTTCTATTACAGTCAAGGTATAACAGGAATAGTAAATTAAAAAAAAAAAAAAAATGTGTGAGTAAAAGAAAAAAACAATCTTTTTCAGTTCATCCTTCTAACTAGCCCACAGTTTCATACCCAAAGAGCAGATCTAAATAAAAAACGGAAGCAAATCGCAAGTCTGAGGCGAGGAGGAAATTTTTAGTTGTTTTGCCAAATATGTTCATCAGTTTTGTTGTCGAATTTATTGATAAAAACTTGTACTGCACGAGCCGGAGGAATGGAAAACAACAAAATCGCTTGGAGCGTTGATAAGATTTTGTTTTGTTTTTGCACGCTTGTTTACACACGAAACCATCCAATTATCAATGCATTAATTTGACATGTTTTTTGTTTCATTTGCTTTGACACAACAACAACAAACATACTAATTTATTGCACTCAACACACTTTTTCGTAGAATTTGAAGACTGCCATCTTGCGAATTGGATTTGTTTCTCAACGCAAATGGACTTTAAAAAAATCTTTGCAGGGCATATATGTAATACTTCTATATTGCGGGTGGGATAGGCTCGTAATGTGTTTTGAAAACGAAATCAAAACGAGACAGGCTACATCAATTTTTGAGCTTGTAGTAGTATAAATGTAAACTTGTAAATTGTCAAATCGACTTAAAATTCAAATAATTACAGGGGCGGTTCAAGTACAAAAGGGGCCAAGAAAACAGCAAACTAAATGAAAGTGGCCTATGAGAACATTTGAGAAGCTCTGCATGTTTGGGTGATCTGGTTTGGAAAATGTGTTTATTAGCTTTTTAAAAAATTGGAATTTACATATGTACTTACGCATGAAGATGTTCTTCTTTATCTGTATTGTTTTTGCACACAAAGCATAGCCTCACCATCATATATTTTGGTTTATAAATATTTTTTGCTTGTAAAAATTTGTAAATAATTTCTTCAACGTGTAAATATAAACGATTTTTCTATGAAGGCTTGATCCGCCCATGTATTTTTTAAAGTGAAGTTGTCATTTTAGGTACATTCAATTATCGGATCTCTCTTTCTATTTTTTATATTTCTGCACTCTGATATGGGGGAATGTACTATGTGCTTTCCAGCAATATAGGAGTATTACATATATGTTGCAGGGGAGAGGAGAGAACTTTGGCTGAAAAATGTTTTGCCAGCAAGAATTAATTTTTTATTTATTTATAATTTAAATTATGTTAAAACTTCAAAAGTCTTATTTTTAAAACTTTCAAGAAAAAAAGAATTTTAAAAAACTTAAAAAAGAAAATGTTTATACCTTATACAAAATTTTGAGTTCTTGGAAAAACGTCTCATTTTAAAATGTCACTTTTTTAACTTGATAAAAAAATTCAGTTCTTGGAAAAACGTCTCATTTTAAAATGTCACTTTTTTAACTTGATAAAAAAATTCAGTTCTTGGAAAAACGTCTCATTTTCAAATCTCAACAGAAAAAAAAAAGAAAAAAAAAATTTTAAAACAAATATTTGAGTTCTTGCAAAAATGTCTCATTTAAATAGAAAAAAAATCCTATTTTTTTTTTAATTCTACGATTTTTTAATTTAATACAAAATGTTGAGTTCTTGGAAAAATGTTTCAATTTGTTTCAGAAAAAAATTTGAGTTCTTGGAAAAGTTTCTCATTTTAAAATCTCTCAAAGGAAAACAAAGTTTTAAACTTTCGCTGCTCTTCTTTTACGTAAACAAACCTATTATTATCAGTAAATATTTGACATTGACCCTGGAATAAACCCAAGCAAAATGGCCACGAATTCTGCACTCTAAAAATAGTAACAGGGCCGTGTTTCCTTCACTTCGCTGCTACTTTCTTCATGCTAAATAATTTCTATTATTTACTAACTGAACCCTGTAAAAAACGTTGGAGTATGGGAGTACTCCAACATTTATCCTCATTCATACAAAAAGGTGGTCCAATTTATAAGCCCATGTCCGGTGATTGGATCACCTAATCCATATCGGAGCACCCTGCTGAATAGTCTATGGAACACCTATGTGAGAGTACTTTGAAAATGCTGCCTAAAGATTACTCTATAGAGTACTCTGCAGTAAAACGAGAGAGGGAGAGGGAGTAGGTGTTCTTTTTGAGGACCACCTACTCCCTCTCTCGCTTTGCTGTTGAATACTCCACAGAGTAATCCAATAGGAGTATTTTGGGAGTACTCTCATGTAGGTGGTCTATAGAGTATTCAAAAGCAAAGAAATGGAGTACTCCGAGTCGGATTAGGTGATCCAATTACCGGCCATCGCCATATAAATTGGACCACCTTTTTTATATGAGCGAGGATAAGTGTTGGAGTACTCCGATACTCCTTAAGGAGTACTCTATGGAGTATGGAACGGAGTATTTCGGTTTTTTGCAGGGAAGGAGCTGTGCTTCTCATGCACACATACATACAAACATACACACATATGGATGTATGTCACTGTCATTTTGCTTAAACACTGCGCAGTTATCAGCTGGAATATCAAGCGGATTTATAGGAAGAGGCTGAAAGTATGAGCAACACCAACAACAACAGTGTTTTGTGTTTCACAGAGACTTTGCAAATCAGCAAAACTAACACCGGCCAGCAAAGATAACCCCACACATGTCGGTGTCTGTAAGCGATTCCCAAACTCAGCATGGGCGCCCGCTTGGCGTGCATGTCGACGGGATGACGGCGTTGTGTGATAAGAGTTGCTACGTAGCAGGTTTTTGCGATTCCATCAAAAAGGTTAATATAAACAAAATGCAGTTAATCTGTTTTGTTATAGTTTTTTTATGTATTTAATTTATTATTCCAACAAAAACACATGAACTTAAGCAAATTAAAGCATCTAATTACATTCTTTTTGATTGAAACACCACAGGCTCACCACAGCGTCTTTAGCCACTTTCTGTCACTCTGCAGCGCTCACTTTCGTCTGTCCTCAAAGTACGTCGTCTCGTTGGCTTCATCTGAATCTGCATCCATTACTTCACAACCCTGCACGTAATCTTCCATGGATTTATCTTGCTTTTTTGTTTCAAACACTTCGTTAGCTTCGCTATTTTCATCCGTTTCGGTATCATAGATCGTGTCGTCCATATCATCTTCGTTGCTTTCAATGGAAATTGTATTTCTCTCCATATTCTGCTTTCTACGTTCCCTGTGCGAACCATCAGCACTACGTCTTCTACGTGTTGCATCTTCTCCCTTGGCTGCTTGTTCATTACTCGCTGTTTCGCCGGCATCTGACTTGTCTTTCCCGTCTGACGGATCTTCTTCAGATGAGCTTTCGCTGGTAAGATCTTTCTCACCGTCTTTGGAATGACTTTGGCTGTCTTTATTGTTATCACTCATTCCAGGACCTTCTATTATTTTATTTGCCTCTGCTGAATCTTCTTCCGATGATGAGCTATCACTGGTGCCACGCTTTCTACGCTCTGCGGCTGCACCTTCTTCACCTTTTGCACTCACTTCGGGCTCTTTTTGTTTTCCTTTTTGTTCTGCTGAATCTTCTTCCGATGATGAGCTATCACTTGCTTCACGTCTTATACGCTCTGCGGCTGCACCTTCTTCGCCTTTCCCGGTCACTTCTGGCTCTTTTTGCTTTCCTTTTTGTTCTGCTGAGTCTTCTTCCGATGATGAGCTATCACTTGCTTCACGTCTTCTGCGCTCCGCGGCTGCACCTTCTTCACCTTTTGCACTCACTTCGTGCTCTTTTTGCTTTCCTTTTTGTTCTGCTGAGTCTTCTTCCGATGATGAGCTATCACTTGCTTCACGTCTTCTGCGCACTTCGTCTTTACCATTCGCATCTTCACCACTCGCTTCGGCATCATTTTTCTTGTCTTCCTCCTCTGAGGAATTTTCTTGCGAGGAACTCTTCCTCTCGAGCGTGTGTCGTTTTCTACGCATTTCACTTTGATATGGCTTTTCGAGGTGATAGTAACGTTCATAGGCATCTTCACTTTTCGATTCATGATTCTCTTTGCCATGTTTCGGATGGTTACACAAATCTACGTCTGGTACTGAATCGGGTGACCGCTTTTTATATATTTTGTTATCAATCTCTTGGCTTTCAGCTGACTCGGGTTGCAGTGCAGACACATCTTCATCTTCATTGGAGTTAGTTGCTACCTGCACATTATTCGCCTCATGGCTCTCTGCACTATTTGAAGACGACGATTTATCTGAGGTGTCCTGCATAGCCACCGGCACCGCTGCTGCAAACGTGACGCACAGCGCCAACAACAGCAGGGCCTTCAATTTGAGTGACTCCATTTCGGCAATCCAAATCTACGCTGTCCTACAGAAACTGAATTGGTGGCCTTATAATTCTTTATGAACCAATTTAAATAAAAATATAGTATTTTTCGATTTATTTTTTTAATTCGTTTCAAGCGTTTCGTTGAAGACGCGTTTTCGCACTGACTGCAAATCTCTACGACAGTTTCACTAAGGCCATTCAAATAGGAGCCCGCTTGATGCAACAGCCATTGATAATGATTTAATCAATGCTTTCAGTGTGAAGTCTAGTCACCAAAGAGCTTTCGTTGTGATTGTTTTTATGTTTTTGTTGTTGTTTTTGCTTTTGGCGAGCTTGCCATTATCAGCACCATGTTTCGTAGCTTCTTAATGATTTAAGTCCCGCACTGACCGTAGTGCTTAAAATGTTTTTACTCATTTATATAAAATGTAGATAAAATGGTAAGCGAGTCATAAATTTCCTCCCTTTCTCGAGAGAGAACCATTTATAAGTAAAAATGTTAATGACCGAACAAGAAATATGAACAAAAGTCTCATACTGAGATATTCAGCGTGGAAAACATGTTTTAATTAATTGGAAAAATGTCGAAGATTTTTCCCAAGTTGTGTACACAGGATTTGGAAGAATTCATAAATAATATAAGCACTTGCATTAAGCACAACTGCATTACCGACTGTAAAGTTTTTTTTGTTAGATAAACTACCAGTAAGAAAGTTCCTGTTTACGCTCAGATTTTACTGGTAAATTGTGCTTAAAGGATCCTTACTCTTTACTTCTCTATTCGAAAGCAAAATTCGATTCTAATACACATCGGTACTCTGTAGTTCGTTCGAATTTACTTTAGAAAACATAAGCAGCTCAAATATCAAAAAAAACATTTATTCATCATTTTCAAAATTCAACAAAGCTACCAATATATACCGACTACCAACGCGAAATCACGTACTTTAGTTCGAGTGAGGAATTTAGTTAAATACTTTCAATTATCATTAAAATGCAACACTTAATTAATGTTACATTCAAATTCATTTCAAACGATTACGTTACCATTTGCAAAGGGCGTAGGGTTCATAAGATTAACGAATTGCTAAATTTAGAAAATTATTCAATTAAACTAATTATTGCAAAAAATTTGCTGATAATGAAATTGGCTGTGAAACATAGACTAACACGCAATTTATATTTTCAAAAGTAGCTTGAAATGAGTTGAAAGTACAAGCAATCCGGCATAAAATTTACTTCATATGGGATAGAGCGGGGCACTGATTAAAAGTAGTAAAAAAAACCAATCAAAAAGAAACAAAAAGTTTTGCTAGTAAAAGTTGTTTTTGTATTTACTGCGTGCACACCCATAAGTACAGCAAACCTAAGCCAAGTCAGCCAATACAAACATTGATCCCCATGTGTAATAGCGATACAAATTTTAGCTAACCGTTTTCCTCAAAAGCAAATATCACCATTCAACACTTCAATGCTCAAATATCACAACAAATCAGTGTGAGTGGTTGTGGTTAACACAAACCAAACGAGACTGCACACACTTACCAATGAGCAGTTTTGTAGGAAATACTTTGGAATATTTTTTAGATCAAATCCGTTGTCCAATTTCCTATATAACCAAAGCAAACACGAAAATATTCTGATTGCTCATACGCAATATAATATTATAAATGCTACCTTTTGTCACACAAATATATATCTTTTTATTTCTTTCCTTTTCTTTTTTAATGTTGCTGTAAAAAATTTTCCAATTTTTAGTTCGCTTACGTGTTTCGATTGTTTTTTGATACGCCAGCTGACAGAAATGCGAGTGTTGCCATGCGTAAAAAATGTCTTAGTAAACTACAATGGTTTTCAAACTGTTGAATCTTACTCAGATACGCATAGAATCAAAATTTAAAAGAAAATACAAAATTCTCAGAATACTTTTTTCCTTTTAATTTTTAGCGCCGAAATTTTATTATGAAACCAAACACCTAATGGGATTGCAATGTATTGTTACCTCATCCACACCGTTCGTATATACCCAATACTTATTGGCGGTGCAATAGTCGAAAGTATGTCAGCACGTCACTAGCTGAATTCGATTAAAAAACCAATTTCATAGGTACTGACAAACCATTCAGCGAGTTCTTTCAATGCACTTTCCGTGCCACTTGCATTTGGCAAAGCTCAAATGTCATGACTTATTTGCGTTAGTCAAATGAAAGTCATATTTAGTAGACCAGACGGCAGCTCGTTGACATTCGTTCAGTCATCCAATACTAACACTACACCGGCTGTCATACTTACGAATCGCTATGTTTACATTTCTCATCATTGGTTATTGTCATGAATATTCTGTGGGCAAATAGAAAGAGCTCTGCGCTGTCAAACTTTGGTAAAAATGAGTTTGCATTTAGTTTTTGTCATGGCTGTTGGTATGTGTGTTTATTATTAGTTCACGTTCACTGAGATACGGAGAAAGGGCACATTTCAAATACGCCTAAATGCTGACTAAATCACAAATTTTTATAGAAAGATGTTGTTTTTAGAATTTTTTTTTTTTTGAAAAATAAATAGCATATTTTTAGGAAAAATATTTTTTAATAAAACACGTTTCCGACGCTTTCCTCCTTGTTGCGATTAATGTATCAGATAACTTAGTGAAAAGTCGTACAAATATTTAAAAAAAAAAATGAAACTAATCCCATCTGCTCTGCTAAAAGGAAAAGTACAGTTTTCACAAGAAAAGAAAAGCGCTATAAAATTCATGATGAAAGTACAAAATGACAAAGTCAACAAATTTAGGTGAAATCACAATGCAACAATGCACATTTCCACTCGAAACATCTTAGCGCCAGGTGTGCTGAGTAAACTAAAATTCAGCCCATTGGCCATATGAAATACGGACACTTGCAGTTATAACGTTGACACGAGCTACCAGCAAAGCATGTGCAACAAGAATACATAGCTACGGACATACGAGTACATATGTGAGACAATGCCACCCACATAACAAATGAGAATAATATTTTGGTGTGCCTTCAACTGTGACAAGTTTTAGGCCAAGCTTCTGCTGAACGTATTGCGAGAAGATTGGAAATAAAATTTTCTGGTCTTTAGCCTTCACGATCGGACTGTAAGAAGCCGATTGCATACTCGTAAAAATAAAATTAAATGCCGCCCACTGCTTTGAAGTTGAATGCGGTCAAGTGGGTTTCGAACGTCTTTGATTCATCTTTTAAAGAAGCACACCACCGCCTTATACCGCAACCACCGTCCACCCAACACATGCATAAATAATAAATGAAATTTAGCCTTAGCGCAAGTTGAAAATCCTACAGGGAAATTTCGCTCAAATTGCTCAAGTATGCATGAGTGCATTAGAGTCAATATCTGGCTGAGCCGCTGGGTGTTTATGGTGACTAACAAGTGGAAATTTGGTCAGTGAAACTGAGTTGGTGATAGTATGTATACTGTCCGCAAGCTGTTGGATAGTTATTTAACGCTTAATAATATTTGTCTAAATAAACATTCGCTGGACGGATATACAAATTTGTTGGTTATTATTTTCCTGACTATGGAGCGCTGTCTTGAGTTCGGTACCTCCTCCCAGAACATCCTTCAAATAAATGAATACACAAATCCACTGGCTTTTTCTTAAAAATGTCACCTTAATTTACTTTTCAACCTAGAAGCAAGTATATTCTCATAGTACGCAATTTTATCGTTTATTTTTTTGAACTGCGCACGCAGCGCGGCAATTGAAACTTCCTTTGTGGCTATTTCCTCCATCGTGCGATCGTAGTCCAACATTAGCGTGGGCTTTGATAATAAACCACCTTGATGATAGTATTCCTTTGCTTCTCTGCGTATTTCACCACGCAACTGTTTCTGTTGGTAGACAGTACGGCGTGCTTCCTCAAGTTCCCTCACCAAGGTGGCGTGCGATATTCTTTTTACATCCAATGCACTTTTTAACATATTTACGGCTTCCTTCATATGCGTATTAATGTGAACATTTATGACGCGCTTAGTGCGCGCTCTTACCAATTCCGAATTGCGTTCTATGCATTAAAGAAGAAGAAGAAGAAAAAATGTATTCCAACGAATCACTCAAAATCTATGCCAATACTTACCCTCATTCTTCTTGGAGAGTTGTGTTACTTCATTTTGTAATTGTTCAAAATGCGACAAGTTGAGACCGTTGCCTATGTTTTGAAGTTGATGTAGTCGCTGAATAAAATAAATCGAATGTTTATTATAAATGTTGAATGCTAATACTATTTTTTTTTATTATTCCATACTTCTTTTAGCTCTGCAAATAAATGTTGTTTCTTGATGAGTGCGAGCCTTGTGTCAGAGATTTCCTTTCCAGCAGTGTTCAAGCGGTTCAACAGTGCGAAAATATTCTGAAAATGAAATCAACCAAATCTTTTAATGAATTATTAGTGGGTGATCACACCAGCCCTGAGATTAGGGGTCACTAGCCTCTTTTCTTTTTTCCTTTCCCGCCTTTCCTGTTCCTTTTTTCCTCTTCCTTTTTTCCTTTTCCTATTCTTTTTGTCTTTATTTTAATTTGTGTTTTACTTTTACGTTTGCTTATATTTTTCCTTTTTCTGGTATTTTATCTTCCCTTCTCTTTTTTAGTTAGTTTTTACCTTTTTCTTTAGCTTTATCCTTCCTTTCTTTTCTTCCTGTTTTTATATATTTCCCTTTTCTTTCCGGTTTTTTTTACTTTTTCTTTTCTTTCTTGTGCTATACTGCTCCTTGACTTACCTTTCCAATATCTGGCTTTCCTTCGCTTTGTTTCTTGCTTAAAGTATTTGACATTATAGTTTCTCGTCCTCTCATTAGTGTTCTCTTTACAATATCTTCGAATTCTAAAATCTTCTCCTGAACTCTTCGTTCACCATCTATTTCAATTTTCTTCAGGTTTTCTATCTTCGCATTCATCACGTTCGCCAACTCGGCTTCTTTGCCCATTGCTTTGTCATAATTTTCCAACTGTTCCTTGTATCTTTGCTTCAAATAGTCGACGGCATTGGGTGCGTCCTCGATTATTGCGCGATAGAGTTTCTTACGTTTATGATATTCAACCACTTTACGATTGAGGTGGAGCCGCATAGTCTGCTCCACTTCAAGCTCGCGCAATTTTTCACTTATTTCAGCCATTAGCTTTCTTTTATTGATTGTTTTACTCAAAACTTCCAGTGGCTCCTTGTACTCGGATCTCTCAACGATTAATTGTAAGAGGTCATCCAAGAATGTTGCAACAACAATTTCATTCTGCCGTTTCGTATCTTCCACGAAAACTTCATCGAACTTTTTGTCTTGGGTGCGTACTTGTTTTGAAACGACGTCAAAAATTACTTCTTCCTCCTCTGGTTGAGCAACTTTAGTTTCTTCAATTTGATCCATTTCGGCATCCATTTCCTGCAGCTCCAATAGTTCACTATCTTCGGTAATGCCAAGTGTTTCACAAGAATCTATGCCTATTTGGTGTTCGTCAGTTTCATCTTCCTCACTAAAATCAACAAACTCTTCACTCTCCTCCTCCATTTGTATTGAATGAAAGGATTCTTGTGCTATTTCTATTCCTGTTAATGGATCTACAAATTTCCCAGCCAATGAGTTTAAGCGTGGTTCTTCTTCTACCATTTCAACGAACTCTTCAGACAATGTTGATGAAATTTCATCTATTGTGGGTAAAGCATCAAAATGTTCTAAGAAACTTAAACGCACGGATGTTGTTAGTGGTTGCGGCTCATCATCTCCATCATACTCTTCGGTATCCGGTTGCAGCTGTGAGCTTTCATAAGGTTGAACCATTGTGCTCCATAGTGGATCATCTAAATTCTCTTCATCATGGTCACTATAACGTCTATATCGTGACTCCTTTTCATACTTCGGCCGTACATGCCATTCCCTATGCTCTTCTCCCACAGCCAACTGAACTCCCTTGGTATCATCTTCCACTGCAGCTAATAGTAAGCCAATGTTGCGGGTGTTGATGTCTTTGTAGGGATCTGCACCTATAGAAGATTTTGGATCTGGCAAATAATGCTCTGATGTTGCTTCTGCGGAGGCGTGTTCTTCCCACACTTCTTCTAGTTCCATTTAGCCAAAATAATTATAAAAAATTAACGAGTTATAAAAAACAACAAAAAAAGTTGTAAAAAATGTAAAAAAAAATTATAAAAAATTCTAAAAAAAAATGCAAGACCGTATAAAAGGACAGACTTGAAAAGACTGACTGACATTTCGATTCGAAATTTTTAACTTGGGAAATTATGTGAACAAGCATTACTGAGAACAGTTTTAGGGAGAGGGTGTTTATATTGGCGCCATTTGCATGTTACCGTACTGTGGGCGATAGCGATTTATTTTTCAACAACTTGGCGTCCGGACATGATTGAGGAGCCTGCACTTGGTAAGAGAAATGGTGAGTTAGGATTTGGTTTTGTTTAGTACAATTTTCTTGGTTAAAATGTTTATAGGGGAACGCAAAATGGGTAAATTTTTTCTGGAATTAATACGGCAAAAAAGGCGGGAAGCAATAACTGAGATCGTATTCGATACGAGATAATCGACTATGCAAATACTCGTTGCTTGAGCAGGGCTACCGAATATACGACTCGTAGTCACTTCACTCGGACCATCACTGGCAGTACCTCACAAATTGTGAGTGGGTATCTGGACTGCGACATTTATTGTAGCTTGAGTAAAAAGTTTCAAACAAAACGTTGTCTATGTAAATGAAAAAAATTTAATAAAAAAAGCTTTGAACAAACAATTAATTAATCGATAATTAATTTTTGACTCCGTTAAAAAGCACACCAACAACGTCAAATGAGTACCTACCATAAAAACAAATTAAAACGTTGCAAGTCAAATGAGAATTGTAAATATTCTCAAATAAACAATAAAAATGTACAACCAAATTTTTTCAAAATTTCTAAAACAACGCAAATTTTTTATTAAAACACAATAGGGAAATGTCTCAAGCACGTGGCAGTAGAAGAGTGAAAAGGAAACGGCACAGGTGCGAAAATAAATCAACACAAACCGAGCTTGAGCGCTCTCCCAATGCCACACCAACAATAAATGGTTCAGTGATTTTGAAGGTTACCGATTATACCAAACCAGAGGAGCACGATTATACCAGTGGTGGCGAAACAACTGTAAGCGATGATACATCACATTGTTCATCCACTTCGGGTACGCCTAAAAATGCAACAAATAATACCGTTAAAATTACCGAAACCGCTAATCAAACCAACGATGGATGGCGCAACTCAATCGTACCTGTAGACGAATCCTCTGACTCGGATGATTTCGAACGTAGAAATGCGCAATCGTATGATTTTTTGGAGGGAGTACGTATGGTTACATCACTGGGTGATTTGGTTTTGAGCGACAGCGAAGAAGAACCACAACAAAGGCGCTTGACGCTGACCACGAGCAATGAAGAGAAATTGGCTAAATTTTTGTAGTTTAATTAATTTTTCATAGAAAACGGGGAAATTGTTTACAACGAACAAGTTTTTCAGTACGGTCAAGTAATAAAAAGAAAATTGATGACAGAAAAATATTTATTTCAGTAACAGCGTATGGCATTCAAAAAGGAAATGTCGAAAATGATAAATTGTTATCGATTTTTAACAGTCGCGCAATTAGGGTTTCTATTAGAAAAACCTTCAAATGTATTGGGCATGGTACCATGGTATTGGGGGAAACGCTTGACGACCACGCCCTCTTTTTAACATATGTGAGAATGTAGATGTGATATGTAGAATTTCGCTGCGGTGAGGCATCTCTGTCATAAGAGGCGAATAAAAGCCACTACACGAAGATCCGAGCCAGTCCGAGCGCTCTAACAAATCGTTGCCGAAGCAGCAGTACTAATCCAGCTTCATTACTGACCATGCCGTTATGGATATGGATGCCGAACACACTCTCACTCATTCAAAAAAATACTACAAATTTTAAAAATTGCTTAAAAATATTTCACTTCTCTTGTCTGTAATGCTTACGTTTTAGAAATCTTTCATATTTTTTGCTATTGACGTCTATTTAGTCATTCAAGCAATTCTCGTTCGAGGGGGTTATTCGTTTTAATAATTAAATAATTAATACAAAATATATATTTTTGTTTTTTTTTTGTGAATCCAACCTAACATCATGTCCTTAGAAGATACATTAGTATTACATAAGAAGGAGAAAGGTCTTGTAGAAAATGAAGCCGAAAGCAAAATTCTGGATATTAGTACGGCGACATCAACCGAAAAAAGATATCTAGATAAAAGTATAATGTCACAAGTTACACCTCCAACATCGGTTACAAGCCAAGAGGATCACGGTGAAGATCGTCAAGAACGCGATGTGCAACGTATAGTTCTTGAAGCCAATTTCGCAGATAACGAATTCTTTTTTTCAAGTAGCGAATCAGACATATCCAACGGTGACAGGGATGATAGATCTGATCTTGATTTGAATTTTCTTGAAAGATTTAGCACAATACCAGATCTCGATGCAATTTCCGTTAGCTCAACGCAACAAAAAGGTTTACGGAAAGCAGGAAGGTCACAGAGCGGATCATCGATCAATAGGGATAGAGGCAAATTCGTAGATCCATTAACTGGAAAAGTTGTGGTAGAAGAAATGCCAGATCAGTTTGAGGAAGAAATTGAAGAAGGGCAAGCAGAGGGCGAGTCGGACGAATTAACGCCAACAGAAGAACTGTCAGATCTAATATTTTCATTGACAGAAGATTCAGAAATGGCGGTGCTATTAGAAACACCCGCAGAACAAGTCGAGGTCAAAGTGATTGCTGACGATGAAGCTTTTGATGATTTTCTAATGCAAGATGCGGTTGTTGAGCACATTCCATCGTCAGTGTTCGATAAAGAGGCACTCGAGCTAGAAAGGTTGCATCAGTTAAAGGAGGAAACGGAATACTTTTTAACCAAACTCATTAATCAAGCTGTAGCGAGAGCTGAATATAAAGATCCGATGATCGTACTACGTGAACGTTTAGATAAATTTGCATTGATGGAAGAAATATTTAAAAAGCTTGAGGAGCTGGAAGTGGAGCGTAAGACGCGTTTTAATCTTAATCGCAAAATAGTGGAATATTATAAGCGTAAGAAAAGTTTTAAAGCCCTCACCGAAACACCCCCAGAGGATGATGCACAACATATCGCTAAATTGAATGAGGCCACACAAAAGTTGGATCAAATGCTTTCAATAGAAGATTATATAAAAGAAAAATTTGACATTATATCGAAAAGTTTGAGAGCACAAAAGATCGAACTACACCAAGCCAACATCGCTAAAGAGCGGGAGTTTGACACACTAGTGCGTGCGACGCTTATCAAGAACAATAGTGGCAGGCTGGCTGTGGTGAGTTTGAAAACAGTTTGTAGAAAAAGTTGGAGTGAGTATAAAATGGAAGATAAAAGAGTATGAAATCAGTATAGTTCATAAGGTGGAAGATCGCTCCCAGTACCTTTGACAAAAATAGGCAAAAGTCTAGGAAATATAAAAAAAAATAGAGCCTGCTTCATTTCAATAAACTAAATCGAGAATTTCATTTCCTTAATCCATAGGTTATTCCACAACTTATTGAAGAATTAAATACTTTTCGAGGCTATATATCCGATAGCCGATTACAATTGATTCAATATCAGCACACCTCGGCTGTGCTACAAAAGGTAAGTAAAATTCTAAAGGGAACAACAGGTCTGATCTTGTAAATGTTTGATTTTCTCTTTCAGACCATTGATGATTTCGAAAATCAATTTAGAATAAGAGAATACATGGCCTTGCAGACAGAAACAACAGAACTGGATAAGAAAATCGAAGGTATTATTTATTAATTTACTCCCTAAAAGGTAAAAGACGTTTAAACTAATTGAAAGCAATGATTCGTATTTACTTTTCTGCGTAATGAACTATATTCGGTCGGGTGTATGACATAATCCCGACGCAAAAAATCCCGACATTACCAAATCCCTATAACTGTCTCAACTCCTTTTAATTCGCATGATTTTGTGGAAATTTTTTTTTGTCGGGATTTTGTTTTTTCGGGATTTTTGTCTCATAGGAATTTTGGCTTATCGGAATTTTGTTATGTCGGGATTTTGTTATATCTGGATTATTTCGTGTCGAGATTTTGAAAGTCGGGATTATGAGGTGCTCCCCTTTCCAACATCCATATTGAATTTTACTAATTTTCTGCTCGCCTTTGCTTCGCTGTAACTCATATTTCTACTCTCTTGAATGTATATAAAATTTTACAAAACGATCGATAATTTTCACCACTTTTTCTCTCAACTCTCTCTAATAGAACGAAATGCCGACTTGGAGAATTTCCGCAGACGTTGCAATACGGATATTCATGCCTTTACGCACATCAAAGAAAAAGTCGATATTCTACGTCTGTTCACACACATGAAGAAGAAAGCGCTTGCAGTACTGCAGGCGGATAAGAAACAGGTGCGTGAGAGAGTCGTGAGCTTAAAAGTGGATCGTACCAACTATCAAAAAGAAATACGCGAATTGACTTTCCAAACTGGACTGTTAAGCAAACCAGGACTTTTAAGGGACTACGATAACACTGTGAAACAACTTGCAGATGTAAGAAAGCGTGTCGAGCAGTTACGTCGTCAACGGGCTGAGCTAACCGAAAAGATAAATAAGTTAGAAAAGAAATATAATATGGGTTATATTTCAACAAATGCTATCAAAATTAAATAAATGTTTGAAATAGCTACAAATATTTGTTTGAGTTGGATAGAGATGGAACTGCTTGATTAGACTCTTTTAATAGCATTTCACTAGATAGATCAAACTTCAAAATTGATTTAATCACTTTTTTAATTAACCATATCAATTAATTTTAATGGCGCCGCTAAGCTAATAAAATTTGGAGAATGGTGTGTTTGATAAAACAATTAAAAGATTGCAATAATCAGTTTTTGGTTACGCAGGCTATTTAATAATCAAAAAAAAATTAATTTGTAATTTATAGAATAATCGTGTAGTTAATCTTTAATGAATAATTCAAGTCTGGATTAATTGTCATGCTCGATTGATTATGATTGACCCAGATAAACGAAATATGGCTAATTATTTACATGCTTCGATTAGTCAGTTTGTGAGTACTCATAAATAAATCAAATTTCGTGCTAGATTATTTTATTTTACATTAAGCAAAAATCTAATATTATAATCGCTTTCAATTTATTTTAATCGCAATTGTAGCACATTTTACTATTTTAGAAAAAAAAATGATTGCAAACAATTAGTTCTTTATTAGCGCATTTTTAGGCTTATTTGTCAATTATTTTCAAGAATAAAACTAGTTCCAAATTATTGTAGATTGTAACTTTTACAATTTAATCAAATCAAATCATTTATTGCAGTCAAATTTTAGGGCGATCTGATATGTCTGTATGTAAGCTGACAGCGGCGATTATAATGAAACTTAATCAGTTACTAAGTCATTTTTAGCATTACAAAATAGCAATGGGCTCGCTACACCGGCTGACTGTACAGATTAGCGTAAGTCCCGTTGAACTGGGAACAAATCGATATTTCCACTTGTTTAATAATACATTTTGTTGTAAAAATAAAAACAATCGTTCTTGAAAAGAATTTTACTTCATTCAGTTTATAATTTATCTGAAATAATAAAAAACTATTTTAATACTGAAAAGATTTTACAAAATAAGGGATTAATCCTTAATTACATAAATTCGTACATACACTATAAGATACATACATATATTTTCTTGAAGTACATACATATATTTTTTGCAATGGACGAACCAGAAACTACAAACTCAAATGAAAAACAAAGTGAAGATACAAAACAAGGAACAGGCACAGATGAAAAAGAAAGCGACATCGGGCAAAACAAAAAAGATTCCGTTATTAATATTAAATTATCAAAGACCAATAAAAAGAACGAACCAGTACAAATAGTAACTAAAAACTCATCTAGCTTTGTTCCCATAAGCGAACTAGAGATCGCGACTACAACTATGCATAGTGTTTCAGAAGAAACTGAGGATGATTTGCTCTCCAGTGATTCTGGAAGTTCAATTCTAATGGAAAAGGGCTACGTAAACCAGGAACCATTAGAAATGTCAGAAGATTTTTTCGAAAAATTAGGCTCAGTGCCTTCTTTGAGCCTATTTGAAGATCGAACATTTAGTAAATACTCAGAAAAATCTGAAGTTAGTGAAAGGCCAACGAAATATAGCGAGTACGATGATGTTGGCTCGTTTACGAATCCGCTAACTGGTTCGATATTATTAGACGAAGAAGAAGAAGAAGGAGCAGTGGAAGAAGGAGCAGAGGAAGAGCACTTGGAGTCATCTACAGACTCAATGATGGAAATAACTGAAGATGATGAACTACTCGAATTGATTAAGCCAGAGCAAGAGAAGATCGAACAACCAACGGAATTAGATGAGGAGCAAGCTTTTGAAACATTCATGGAAATGGAAAAGGAGCATATAATTGAAGAAGAAGTTGAATTTGATTGGGTAACATACGAACGTGAATGTGAACTACAAAGAGTAACAACAATTACGCATGAATTCTTAAAAGATCTTATAAAACGAGTTGTTTACCAAGCTGAATATGTTGACCCGAAAGTGTTGCTACGTGAAAAACTTGATAAAGCTTTTCTAATGGAAGATATCATAAAAAAATTGCAAGAATTAGAAAGCGAACAACGAGCGCACACATTTCTCAATCGGCGTGTCTGTGAGTTTTTTCATCGCAAGGGTCAACATCGTGTATTTGCCGATGACGCGTCGGGTATATTGCAAAACGAAGAGGAACGTTTCAAAGAGGTCAAGACGCGTTTGGATCAAATGTTGGGTAGAGAGCAAGAGCTAAAATTGAATTCAAGAGAGTTGATAGGGCAGCTGCGTCATCAGAAATCAGTTTTGGAGTTAAGAAATAATGAGAAATTGAGCGAATTCGAGCAACTTGTGCGAAAAACCGCTTCCAGTCGTGGTGAACGTGTGCGACTGGTGAGTGCGTAATGGAATTTAATTAAGAAATTATAATACACCTAATTCGTTATTTCTCTTTGTATAGCTGGTTGACTCACTTCTACGAAATATGGCCAAGTTACGCGATGAAATATCAGCTGTGCGTTATGTTCTTATACAGGCGCAGCACAATAAC
Source organism: Sphenella marginata (assembly GCA_951509765.1). Classification (NCBI taxonomy): domain Eukaryota; kingdom Metazoa; phylum Arthropoda; class Insecta; order Diptera; family Tephritidae; genus Sphenella; species Sphenella marginata. The sequence continues at coordinate 3,227,057 of OX608083.1, forward strand.
GCCGTACTAAACGAGGTAGGTGTTACTTGTGTAGCTAGTCGGCGGCGTGGGAATCAAGGTCTTAGCAACTGTTAGCTGAACGGTCTCGAAAAAACAACCGGTTCCAGAAAAGTAATCGGTTTTGGAAAAGTAATCGGTTTTGGAAAAGTTTTCGGGTTTGGAAAAGTAATCGGGTTGGAAAAGCAACCGGTTTCGAAAAAGTAATCGCTTTCAGAAAAGTAACGTTCTGGATAAGTTATCGGTTTCAGATAATGGGGTTAGTTCAGAAAAACAAAGGCACCTATTATTTTGGGATGCTTTTCGAGACTTGTAGATTTTTTTTTCGGGACTTTTCGGAACCATTTTTTTTTTTTTTGCTTTTTCGGGAACATTTGAAATTGCAAATCTCAAAATTAAACAAAAAAAATTATCCCGAAATTTTTCTAAAAACAATCCCGAAATTATTCTGAAAAATTTCCGAGTACAATTCTGAAGTAAAAATAATACTGAATTGTACCTGAAACAGTTTAGAAAACAACGCCGAAATGGTCACAAAAAAGTCCAAAAAATAATCCCGAAATGATGCCGAAAAAGTAAGAAGCTGAAAAAATACTGAAATACGGCGCTCTTCGCTCAAAATCGTCTGTCACGAACTATGGAACCGTCAAACGATAAAAACGAGCTCGCTGTTCGCATTTATAGCACCTTGCAAACTTTAAGTTTTTAGTTTAAATTTAAATTTGTCGAGTCAATCATGCAATTCTCTTTTTCATAACCAAACAGCAACTTATAACCTTGGAAGATATTGGCAACAATTTACGCTTACGTGATTATGAATGCTTACAAACGGAGGTGCAGGCGTTGGACAAAAAAATTGAAGGTGAGAAATATTGAACTCAAACACCTGGCAACTCTTGAAACTTCTACATTTTCTTTAATTTACCAGAACGCAATGCCGACCTCAACAAATCTCGGTTACGTTGCAATTCAAATCTTCACGTCATGGGTCATTTGAAAGAGAAGCAGGCTATGCTGCGTAACAAAGTTCATATCCAAAAGCGCGTACTAGTCGATATATACCAACAGAAGCATGTAGCGCGAGAGAGCGTTTTTGCTGCGAAGATTCAACGCCAACAAATAAGAGACGTCATCACAGAATTGAGCTTTCAATGTGGTTTACTCGATAAGCCAGCACTAATGTTGGACTATGATGCCACCGTGAAACAAGTGAAAGAAACCACCATAAGAATTCAAACATTACGTCACAAGCATGATGATATCATACGTAAAATAGCCAAATTTGAAGGCAAATGCTTGTAGGTGGAGCTTGATTTTGTTTAAAAGCTTTTATGTAGCCACTATTGAATCGTATCGATTACGTGATGACAATAAATGGTTATTGAGGCGTGAGTCCTTTGAAAAATATTTGCATGCGTGTATTACTACCTTTAGAGACTAGTCACATGATTTTTTTTTTGCACTAAAAATGTATCAACCAATTGTAGCGTATGTGGTCAATTAAGTGGCTTCCCGAACGCACAGGAAATGAGTCAATAAACGGAAATCCGGTATGCTGTTTGCTGCAGTAAGCGCAGCGACTTTTTCATTTCCGCAAATTTTTCAGTTACGAATATTAAATGAAAATGGCGTGCTAATCGCTTTAGTGGTCCATGAAACCAATTTCTAGTGCAAGAGTCAACCGAATAATATTTATTTGCCACACGCATATGTATATAAAGAAGCTTGAGCTTTTGTCTACACTTTTTAAAACGAGGTACCTTTTACTCTGACTTGAAGATCATTTTTGGTGGCATTCAATTTTTGCTTAAGATGCAATTCAGGTTTGGTAAAAAAATTTGTGCAAGGTAGGAGAGCTCTTCGAACTTTTTCTAAGGTTTTGCTTGTTTTCACAAAAAATAAAATGATCAACAATTGAAAATTGGATCATTCCAGATTAGTGAACTATGACTATTAAATTGTCGTGTTTGGACGTGTTCAAATGTGCTCTCTCGGTGTTGGTACTGCGGGGTTACTCTATCGCGATGCGAAAGCCAATGCTATTCGTAAGCTTTTAAATTACTTACCTTTTTTTTAAATGCGAAAGAAATTTCTGGGTTTTCTTCTGGAAATATTTTTTAATTCGCCTTTACTTTAAAACCAAAAAAAGTTTAGTCAACAATTTTGCGCCTAAATGTAGGCAACCGTTTCGGTAATGTTTTCTGTTTTGTGTTGAATCAAAGCTACCGCATTTTGTATGGATTTGCTGACTATTTGTAGAACAAACAAAGCACACGCATATACGATATACACCAATTGGAATATCCCAAGTTTGGATCTGATGCGGATTGTGGCTTTTGATTGTCTATAGGTTTGAACTGGTTAAATAATCTAAAGTTTGGATCTAGTTAGCATGCTAATACTATATCCTTGCCTCAGAATCAGATCAAAATTCTTTATTGATGATCTTAGTAGGACAACGCGATAGCTTTGAAACGTTCCATAAGTATATTCATTGGAACTAGTGTGATCCGACTGGCCTTTCTTTCGAGACTAGTTTCTTCAGCCAAATTCGGAAATAGGATGTTTTGAAAAAAATAATTTGAAAAAGCGCTTTCTTTCACACAACCCTCGATTTATATCTTCGAATGGGCCAAATATTATTCAACCGTCAAATTTTCCATTAAAAACAAAAATATGCTATTTGTTCCTTTTTTCGAATACTATTGAGGAAAATACATACATATACTCGTATATAGGTTTTTTTTTCAAGGACAATTTTACGGAAATGTTAAGAAACTATAAGCTTGTACGTTTAATTTTTTCTAAATAAATTTGTCTACATTTATCTATTTATTTTCTGGTAGACATAGATTAATACTTTCAATACACTTCTGTCTAACATGATCAATTAGTAAATTCTATAGACCGTTGTGGAAAATTTTTTATATAAATCCTCGCATTGTTATCATTTTTTTATTTGAATAACTTAGTTTTGAGATTTTAAAATAGATAATTTTAAAGTTTTAAACTCGCAAAAATTCCAAATTTTCAAAAAATTGCAGAGCCATAAGAGAACACCACTAATATTTTAATTGTAAAGCCATATTTTGACAGCATATTTTTTACATTTATATGAATTTTACGAGTTCCTTAAAGAAAAATAAAAGAAAACCATATTTCCAAAACAGTCGAATGTACTTGCGATCCCCACATATTAATATTTTCACATAAAAGTAGGTACTTGCATATATGTACATACATACATACATACAAACAAACATACATATGTAGGTGCGTTAAATTCTTCGGCAATGATATACCAATGTTTAAAAATAGCACAAATTGGTCATTCACAGCAAACTTTGTCCAAATGCCGACACGTCAACTTGCTTCTTGCTTCTTGCCACTCATTAAATTTGAGTTTAAATTAGAAACAACAAACGTCAGTGTCGTCATTTTCATGCACCCACACATGCTCTAAAGTTATGTATATATATGTATATACACAAATACATCAAACCACAAGAAAACACAGAAAGTAAAACTATGAGCAACAATAAAAGAATAAAAGCAAACAAGTAATTAAAAATAAAAACAACATCAAAAAGAAGACGTAAGCTGGACGTAAAAGGAGTGGAAAGAGTTAAACAAAAACAAATGGAAAACAAAATAAAATAAAATAAAAAAAAAATTTATTTAACGTAAATTTAATAAATGAAAAAAAAATTACAAGAAGATTTCTATGAAAAAAAAATTTTAAGATCCAGATGATATCACGAAAATAACTAAAATATCTAAATTCCGACAGTGTTATAGTTATGAAACGCACTATGAATAACACTATTTAGTTTATTTATTTATGTTAAATTGTTCATGTGTGCGTGGGTTTGTTTTCTTAGACTTCGTGCTCTGATCATGAAATAAATGACAAAAATGCCATGTTGTTTGACAATTTTTTTTAAATATTCATATTTTGTTGTTGTTTTTTTATTTATTGCCAGTGTTTATTAACATTGAACTATGAAATATTTTTTTTAGTTCATTTACAAGGATGTTACAGAGGTTAATTGATAGTTTTGAAGAGCAACTTAGTTTGGAATTTATGCCTCGGACTATTGAGCATTGAACTCATCGAGGACAACTTTGTTCAACGGGTGGCTGCCACTGAAACTAGCTTTAGGCAATTGAAGTAAGGTGTACATGCGTTTTGTAATGTCAAAGGGGCTGGGTATTTAAAACATACAATTGTCTAGAAATATTTTGCTATGCCAACTATTAATCACTTAAGGTATTAATTCCAATTTTAATTTCGTATCAAAATGAGAAAACAATTTAAAAAATGTACATACATCGCGCATATCACTCAATTTAATTGGCAAATTCCCAGTAGGGAAAATAATTACATTTAAGTTAATCCAAATAGATGAGAAATTATTTTTTAATTTATTTTATTTTATTTGATTTGATTTGATTTGATTTGATTTGATTTGATTTGATTTGATTTGATTTGATTTGATTTTATTTTATTTTATTTTATTTTATTTTATTTTATTTTATTTTATTTTATTTTATTTTATTTTATTTTATTTTATTTTATTTTATTTTATTTTATTTTATTTCCGGCTGGGTTCTTGCATGCACTCAAAAACACATTTAAATTGATTTAGTTATTCCAACAATTTGTTGCCGTAAATCGTACTTATGGCCACTCTCATACTCCTTGCCTCATTTAAAAGCATTTACTTCCAAGCTCTTGAACACATAAATATTAAAAAATGTTGTACACATGAAAGGAGTCGCTTAATCCTCTGTTTTTTTCTTCATCTTGCTGCGCCATTGATATTTGATTTATATTCGAGAACCTTAAGTATTATAAATAAAGTTAAATGGGCCTGATGTCAAACGTCGTCATTAAAAGTAATAACAGAAATAATTAATTACAATTTAACTGCCCCAAGTTTTTACACATTTCCATTTGGCAGCGCACATATGTATGTACATATGTATGTATGTGTGTGTGTGTGTGTGTGTGTGTGAGCATAAATAATTTACAGCCCTGTGCTGAGTATATTGCGTACACAAAAAGTCATTTCCACAGCAAAGTCAGCTCAAAAGCGTAGATCCAATAAATAAACTTGTTGGTAACAGCACGACATGGCGTATACGTAACGCACTCGTTCGACTTATGCGACAACAAGTTAACAGAGCCAGTTTCGAGTTAAGTTTTTTATTCATGAGTTTTATATGGACCAAAATCGTTAACGACCTGTGGAATGAGAATCAGCAAAAAAATTATATTAAAGTCAAAAACAAAAATTAAATTTCAATGCCTTTTTTTCACCCAACACTGTACATACTTACACACAGTTAATCGATATCATTATTTGGTGTTTAAATGGAAAGCTCAGTGAGATATGTTTACATTAAATATCCGTTAAATGGTGTTCACTCGACTGTTTATTCGATTGCAGCTGCCAGCTGTTTTACTGTCCCCACCTGTGTGCGAGTATGAAGACTTCAACTCTCGCACTTAGTTACACATATTTATCATCTTGTACTTGCTTTTTATTTGGTTTCGAACCGGTGCATATTGGTGTAAAAAGACATATGTTTATCGTGATATCGAAACAACTTTTTTACGCCTTCCACTTCTTCTTTATTGTTCCATGAACAAAGCGCGTAAATCCATAAATCTTTCTCAGCTGCCATCGCCTTGAATGGCGGCTATGGAAAAATAGCTCAACTCAACCGCAGTTTAATTAAAGAAATTCAGTTTGTTGATACGTTTGTATGTTTATGAGTTTATTTATTTATGACTTTTCTCTTGCTTTACCTGTTTCATACGGAACTTTTGGTGAAGTATTTTCGAATGCTTTTATGCGAGGCATTATTGCTTTTTATTGTTGTATTGTGACAGCTTTTAATTTTATTGCTAAAATGTGCCAATTGTTCTCGCTTAATTAATTTTTATAAATTAGAATTTTTATTTATGAAACTATTTATGACAAAATAAATAAAATGTGTGCAAAATGTTATTATTTTTATAATACACTTAACATCGAATTCACAAAAAAATTAATAATTTTATCAAGCTTTTATAATTAAAATTTTTTACGAAGATGAAATTAATTTAAATTTTTTTTAAATTTTGATAAATTGTTAGGTTAAAGACTATGCCTCTTTTGTGATTCGTTTGCATTCCATACAATTATTTTTTTTTACACAAAAATGTCAAAAACAGTGAACTTCAATTTTTATTTGCGCTCAAGTTTTCCATTTTTGTCAAATTCGAATTACAATCAAAAAGTTTGAAATGATTCTTTGACACTTGAATCTCATTAACTTAATTTTACTAATTAAATTTAACAAATAATGAATGCGTTAGGCTACACTTAATTACACAAAAACAAAATTAAATTCAACGAATAAACGCGTCTGTTGCGGCAGCCTCAGTGGATGCTTGAGAAATGGCGTTGCTCACTCGGTGGTGTAGCACCTGCAACATAAACATCAACACTTCGACATTGTTATTGGTGCATGACTAAATGTGGTGTTGTTGGTGGTTGATGAATCAAGCGAAAAATATGTGTTGCGACTGGTGAAAGTCAATCAAGCAGACATGAAAAATATGAAAAATGAATAGGTCCTAATATAAAGAGAGTACATTAGAGTGACCTGTATTATTCAAAATCGAGCATTTTAGGCTCTAACCTCCTGTAATAGTTTTATGTAATGCAGAAAGTAGTTCTAGTTAATACAAAAAAAAAAACATTCTACACGAGCTTCATGAGTATATTTATCGCATAAATAAGTGCAATTCAAAAAGTTTTTTATAAAAACCCATTTTTGATAAAATTCAACAAACAAAATCTCTTTATGCCGACATATTAATTTTTCATCTAGATTGACACACCCTTATAGAAACATTTGGTACGCGCTGAAATCATCCTAGTTTGCTTTAAAATATTTTTCCGTTGCTACGCTTGAATTGTTAACCATCTTCTGTTGTTTTTATATATTTTGTTATTTTCACGCATTCCTTCATTATTCAACGCGTTTCTGGAAAATCTTAGAACATGACGAAACTTGGATATTTTTAAAATAAATAAAGTAACCAATAAACAGCCGCTCTCCCAGGCAAATGTTGGCAAAATTTCTTTGTATTGGTATCTGCACCTGTTTTACGCCTTAATAACAACACGAAATTACCTATTATTCACCGTGATATTTTTTTCATTTTTTGTTTGTTGTTTGTTGTTTTTTTTTTTTTGTTGTATATACAGTCATATACACGAATAGCCACTACAGGACTTTGCATAGATATAAACTTGAAGAATAACAAAAGTTCGAAGAAACAATTTTTGGGAAGGCCATTTTTTCAAGCTTTGATAACTTGGTTGGACCCACCCACTTTTTCGTTGAACATTTGTCTGACAACTTGCATAAAATTTATTTTTATTATAACTATAAATTTTAATTTAATTTTTAGAAAACTCATAATATTTAATATTTTGTATTGCGTTTCAAAGTATTTTATTTATTGCATTATTAAATTAAGGTACAAGTTAAGAGGATGAGACTGGTGGGAGTTCTGATCAATTTGTATGGCCTGGACTGTTAACATTTCTTGTGAAGAAACCCATTTATACCTGAATTGGTACGAAAGGGCTAGGAAAATTTAGGCATATTCAAAAAGGAAAGGAAAGGAAAAATACCCAAAATAGAGATCAAATCCCCCTTTTTGGGCAGCTGAAGCATTTATGGGCCATAACTTAAGTTTTATTTGAGGTAGGAAGATACGCAATTGCGTTAAGGCACAGATGTGTTATATCATATACAGTATGGAGCAGCGACCATGCCCACTTTCGCACAGCTGTTAAGTTGATGTTTGGTTTCGTTAGAACTTTAAAATTTCTTACTTTTCATTCTAATTTCCTATGACGTTTTGACCAACCATTTCATATACCGAATGAAAAGAACCCCAAGTTAGACTTTTCTTCTCTCGGTACTTTTAAATAGTTTTGCTATTATTATTATTTTTATAGTTCATTTAATAAATTTAGTAATATTATGTTAACAGCAATTTGGCAGGAATTTGAATGTCAGCACCATCCATTAAATGGAATGCGCTTGAATGCAATTTAAAGCAATAAAAAGTGTGAAATCAGTTGAAAGGCATTTGGCATATACATGTAAGGCCTGACATACCCTGTAGGAAAACAACCTGAATAAAAATTGCTCCTTATTCAACTGTCGGAGTGCTGCTTTGAGAAACACAAAAAACCCTTTCCGTTATTTCAGGCGAACACGTATGTGCATATGTCCTGTGATACAAATAAAGCAAATGTAAAGTTATTTTTTCTACAGGTCAATAAAGTATCCAAGTATAATAAAAATGCATATATGTACATATGTATATTTCACGCCTATGAAAAAATATGAGAAAAGTCAGATGTTTAGAGTATAGGAAAAATACAATTTTGTTTACGCAAATTAATGAGAGAGAAAATCAAATAATTCATGTTTATAATATAAACTTTATATGCGCCATATTTTTCAATAATAAAACTAACAATAATAACTAAGTATTCGATATAAAGGTACAGCGTTGAGTAAAAAGTTAGCATAGTTAGGAAATTAACAAAACGGAATGATATACAAAAAGCGGTGTTGAATATCTTATGCGTCATAAATCAACTGTCTATAGCCCTGGTACAATGAGACAAGGCCTTCCCCTTGCCCAGAGTGAATAGAGCAGATTTTTTCAGATTAGCTGTGGTGCTCACTGAGGGTTATGCCTTCGTGCCTGATAACCACGCTTACATCAAGTGAAACGGCATTACAACTTAGTCGGACCGGATACAAAGTACCTCTGGTTAAAAAACTCGCTCTTGAAAATTACTAAAATGCTGCAGAATATCCCACAACTGGGTATATAATAACAATTTCCGGCGAATTTAAACATGCCTTCATATTTCTAAATTTTCTGGCTGATTTCGACTTCTTGACTTCATCGTAAGAATGCATCTTATACTACTATTTCTATCAACGCAACTGTACATCACTTTGATATATAGTTTTCTAGCTATAGAGGTATGTAATTATTTATTTTTGTAAACTCTTTGTAAAGTGGATTTATATTTTCAGCCAATTCAATTAATATTTTTGATTTATGGCATGAAAATATTCAGAAACATTTCCAAAAACCGCAAATTCACAACTTTAGTGGCGTTGCATTTCAAAAGTGAAATAAACCAATGAAAATTGTAATTTTTTCAATTTAATTAGAGCAATTTGAACCAGATGCAAAATAAAGACTTTTGAGGCGCGTAGATGCCAGCTATGAAATCATTTTAATTTTAAGAAAATTATTAAAAGCACTTGGAAAATATTGCTGGGATACATTTTGGAGACCAAAAGGGTACAACCAACGGGGAATATGATTCAATTATAAGGCGAAGAAGTGGCAATTTTCAAAAAAAAAATAAAATGTTGTGTGTGAATTTGCTGTGCTAAAATTAAAAGCAAACACTCATCATAAATATCGTTAGAGTGTAAAAATAAAAACAACAATAACAATTATAGCTATAAAAATAATATCAACAACCAATGACAGCAGCGTACTCAAACAGCAACACCCACGCAATTTTTCGTTTGGCAGCAAACGCGAACGTGGCCAAATGCCGCCGCTGCTGCTGCTGAGCGAAAGGGGAAAACATTTTCTCATCATCACAGGTATTTTTGGAAAAATTTTACAAAATGAAACATTTGCATATTCATCGTATGTATACTTTGAATATTATTGTTGTTGTGTATTTGAGAAATTTTCCTACTAATTATTGCGCGTTTTTTTTGTTATTGAAAATTTTGAGCAAAAACGAATTGACTCTCCGGGCACTTTATAAGCGCTTCAGCGAATACAGCAAGGCATCAGTAATAGACGGTTTTCCTACTAGCGAGGATCACAAGTATAAGCTTCAATCTTTTTTCAAAAAGCAACAAAAAAACAACAAACACAAAATGTCTCTAGAGCGTGCAATTCGTGCTAAGGTGAATATCAAAAGGATAATAAAAATAAAATGATTTCAAATTGTGCAAAAAGGATTTATAATGGAGAAAAAACTAAAAAGTGATATATTTTTAAAGAAATTATTGAAAACAAAAAATTGAAAAATATGAACTTATTTGTGAAAAAACGTTATTAAATATTTAAAAAAAAAAATTTCCAATGTCGCAAAATATGGTTCTACACGAAAACTGCCATAAAGGAACTATCATAACCTTTCCAAAAACTTGAGAACACATTTCCAGTCTCATTTTTCTTTATTATTTTTTATCTTTATATTAATTTATGTTGCAAAGCTATAACAGCAACAAGAAAATTGTTAAAAATCGACACGAAAAAAATTTGGCAAGCCTTGTCAACTTATAAGCATAGAAACTGTGTAGTTTATTCTTCCAAAAACTCAACGACTGTGAAACTTATTCATCATGTAGACTTTGAAAAATACACCAAACTCAATTTTTAACTCCCAACTCTTTTATTTTCTCATACACAGATCGCTGGCAAACGCGAACCTGAGAAGGACAAAGAAGCTCAAGAATGGATTGAAGCACTTCTTGGTTCCAAATTCCCTGGTGGTGTATCATATGAAGATCATCTCAAGGACGGTCAAGTCTTCTGCCAACTGATCAACAAACTTTCACCCAATGCCGTGCCCAAGATCAACTCATCGGGTGGTCAATTCAAAATGATGGAAAACATCAACAACTTCCAAAAGGCATTGAAAGAATACGGTGTACCCGATATTGATGTATTCCAAACTGTTGATTTGTGGGAAAAGAAGGATATTGCACAAGTGACCAACACAGTTTTCGCACTTGCTCGTGCCACCTACAAACATGCCGATTTCAAAGGACCATTCCTTGGACCCAAACCTTCCGATGAATGCAAACGTGACTTCTCTGAGGAACAATTGAAAGCTGGTCAAACCATTATCGGTCTGCAAGCTGGTTCCAACAAAGGTGCTACACAATCTGGTCAAAACCTTGGTGCTAGCCGTAAAATTTTGATGGGCAAGTAAACTGGATCTCGTGTGAAGTAGGCAGTTGGTAAATCAATGTACGAGTATATTAAACAATCATTTACTTGTTGGTTTAGCCGAGATTTTTATACTATTTGATTTTCATTATTTATGAAATTATTATTATTTTTATATTTAAATTTAAAAAAACGTATATTTTTTATATAGTTTAGTATAATGTAAAGAAATTCCTGAGACAAAGAAAAAACTTGAAAAAAATACAAACACAAACACATACACACACTTACAGAAACAGCAACAACACCAATATATATGGAAATAAATCAAGAAAATGTAACCAAGAAAAAAAAACATTAACGACATTTAAAGCAAGAAAAGTGCGGGTTTAGCTGTATTTTATGCAAGCATAAATGCAAATTGTATTATCTTAAGTTTATACTTAAGCTATTTTATATATTGAAAAAGAAAAAATAAACCGTTGTAAATGTATCTCATAACACACACAGTTGAAGTGGAAGAATCGTTAAACAGGAAAACAGTCAGAAAAAGTGATTTTAAAAAATAAATTTAGTAAAAAAACGCAACGTTCTGGCAGCACTGATCAAAAAAACTTAATGCCAAAACGAAAATTGAAAACAAAAACCAAAACAAAGTCTTTTTATTTTATGGAACAAGGGAACAGGGTAAAGGAGACTTTTCGAATAGTCTAAGTAATTTCAAGCTCTATACTTTACAGTAACAACAGACCAACTCTTATTTGTAAGGAATATTGGTTTTATAATTTGGGACATAAAAACCATTGAAACACTAAATTTAGGATTTGGGACCTAGAACACTACAAGAATAAGTGTTTTATCGAAAGAAAATTTGAAAGCAACTTAGTACTTGTCAGTCGCTTTGACTTTTACTCAGTAGGTCTACTTGGCTCTCTTTTAAGCTCATACCGGAACAATTTGGGTTAATAAAGAAAATAACTACAGAATTTAGCATTCACAATAGCCACATACTCGTAGTTCATCTTTTAATTTAACTTAACTTAATACAAACTTTATCATGATTTGAAGTCTTCAAAGCAATGCTAAAAGGACCGGAAGTTTAAGTTCATTCTTAAACAAATTGGTTCATTCAAAAAAATCACAAGGAAAATTAAGACTCGTTGGTATTCACAATAGATGAAACACTCTTTAATTAGCCGAAACAAATCTCTCTGAGTTTTAACAGAGCTTAGAGCTAAGAGTTTTCAAATCAAAAAATGTTGATTCATTGGGGAAGTGGTGGTGCATGGAAGGCGAACATTCACAATGGACAAAACCTAACTGTCGCCGAGTTTTGCTCAACATTTTTTGGTAACTTGTAGTCTAAGTAATATCGAAATTATTAGTTTAGCAACGAAAAGAATCCGAAAAGTCGGTATGGAAGGCAGAGGTGAAATTTCTGTAAAGCAAATTAGGCCGCTTGCATAAAATAAAGTTCCATTTTCATCGATGAAGTGCTAGAGGTTTAGCGATTTAACAGTGGATAATTATTTTCATGTACAGTGGTGGCAATAAAAACAAGCTCGAAATGTATAACAATAATAAATGTGTATCTATAAATAAAGATGAATGTGTCTTCGTAATCTTCAGGCATCCAAATTTTTTTTTTGTTGCTTAGCAAGATGAATCCTCAAAAATTGTATAAAAATATGTAAGTAATAATGTGACTTTTCGGAGAGAATTTATGAGTATATTTTTAACATGATGATGGCGTTCAAAAGCAAAGGACAATTTTTTTTTTTTAATTTTTTTTGAAATATTTCATCTAATTTGATAATCCTTTTATAAATTTCAACCAAACAGATGATAAATACCCTTGCATTTATTTCTCCAGCACGAATTGTTGTTTTAGTATTCTCAAATGAAATTTAAAAAAAAAATTCAAAATACAAAATTCCTATACCAAAAACAAAAACAATTTTTTTGCGACTTTAAAAATGCTTGAGCTATGAGTGGGTGTGAATTTATGATACAAACGCACACATATACATACATACATACATATGTATGTAGATCTATAGAACAAATAAAAATTAGATCGCACGAATACGTTTCGCTGTAAACGAACATTTGAATGCCAAAGTCGCGCAAAGTGAATTTTCGTTTACTCCACACATTCGCATATTTCACGCTTTGAATTGAACTTTTTTTTTTTGCTTTTTTTGTAGTCTCGAAAGTGTTATAAATTGGCAGCAAATTATAGAATAAAAACTTTTCGAAAAGCGTGGCAAGGTCAAATCGCTCATACAATCGATGGCAATCAAAAATTTTGTTTACTTTTGTCTGCGTACTATATTTATACATATGTACATATGTATGTACATAGTATATGAGGGGAAATATTATGAATTGCTTGTGTGTACATTAAGGAGGTGAAAGCTTCTTTTTGAAAATTAAAAGTGGAATTAAGGGGGCATTCCATGTTAAGTTGGCAGTAATTTAAAAATTTGTGAGTTGTCTTGGAATGCCTCAAACACACTTCTTTAGTGCCCATTCACATTTCAAAGTGAAAAAATCTAAAGGAAAAATTCAAAAATAGAACGTAAAAGCTAGAAGAAATTTGAAAATTAAGAACCACCCTACTAAATAATAATTTGCACTATTTCCTTGTAAGCATAACATAAACAAACATTTCTTCTTGGAAAATAACAATTACGAAACTTACTCTTTCTTCCAGCCTCATTATTTCCTTACATACAAACCAGTCACTTTATCTCTTCATTGCCTTCAAATGAGATAGCATCCAAGCTAATTATCTTTAACCCCCAATGAAGAGGAACGCATTTATGGTTTCGATTATGTGTCTGTGTCTAATTAAGGCCTCAAGTATCATTTAAGCTTTTGACTTACAAGCAAATCCTTACACAGGTTGACACTCACACACACACCTACATATATAAACCTATTTATTAACACAGTAGGCTTTCCAAACAATTAGGCACTTTCGGTATATACTGACGTATTTCTTATTTTCAGTTTTACACAGCCACCATGCCTTTCGTGTCCAGCCTTGTCCATTTATTAACAAAGAACAGAAAGTTTCACTTTAAAGAGCTGTCAACGTCAATGTGGGCAAGTTTGAAGGACACCCGTTGCTCTTGAAGTGCCACTGACAGCGAGCGCTTTTTGTATCCCAAAGAAAGATAAAGTATAATACAGAAAAGTAAAAGCAGCAGATTGGTGAAAGGATTGGTTTTGTGTGAAAGATTCGTTTATTATAAATGGTTTACACTTCAACGCTTGAAAAGTTAATAGTAGAATTTCCATGGTGATGCTAAGACTGATAATGCTTGTCACGTGATGAGAATTGACTGGATAAGCGATCGTGTAAGGTGTAAGCGTAAATAATGAACTCAGTAATATGTTATATACCAAGTGATATAGTGATGCAAAGTGACTGTATGTTAAGTAAACTTAAGTGATGTGATGAAATGCGGGCGATAACAAATGATTTGATCTATCCGACATTATCAATGTAAAACACCAAGGGAGGAGATCGTGTGATGTGGTTGGTGATCTAAAATTGTGTTATCATGTGATTTTGTGATGACGATGGCGATAAGATGAATGAAGTAATAAGTCGTCATGTGAGAGGCAACGAAGCACAGAATGATCATATGATTATTAGCTATGTTGACCTTAGTCAAGTGATGTGATCAATGAGCATGTGACATGATGTGATGACAGTCGTGATACGTTAAATCTTCATGTGATAGGAAATGAAGCACTCTATGATCATGTGATTGTTAGTCACCTGATGCTTTGTCATGTGATGTGATTAGATGATATGATGAAATGATGTGATTTTTGTTCATGTTATTAAAAACGGTTAGTTAGTAGCTATTGTTATGGATATTTAGCAATGCTAGCTAATTTATTTGGTTGCATTTGATTAGGTGACTCGTGTGCTATCACGTCATGTTATGTATAAATTGCATAAATTGAATGAAGCAGGTGATGTAAAGCGTTGTAGTTTTATATCGAGTTATACGCTCAGTTAGTGTGTGAGGCTAATATATGTACATTTGTTTATTAATTGTAATGTAAGAATATGGCCCATCTTCCACAATTACTCATATTTCAGCCCACTCCATTCTTGTCTAAGGCGTCCATCATTTTTTCATTTAATTATGCACCTTTGTTTATATTTATTGACATTTCTTTCCATTAAATTAATTTCCTTTGCCATTATTTTCACTCATTCTTCTCTAAGTTGAACATGGTTAAAAGTTCTGGAATTTTTTTAAATATTTGTGCTACTTAATTTTGACATTTCCCTTGTCCTTCGCTCCTTTTACTTTGCGCTAGGAGGAAATGAGTTTAGCAGCAGTTACACAAAAAAAAATGTTCACACCCTCATATAAATCACTTGTCAGTTGACGCGTTGCTGTCATGTTTACACCCAAGTTATTGTTTTTTGACAGCCGACATGAAAAAATTTCTCTTTCACTGTATTAAGTCAAAGTCTGAGTTTGCTTCCAATTGCTTTACACTTTAGCTGTCCTTTCCACTTTTAAGTAGGAAATATCATTTAGGCTAACTAAATAGCCATTAATTAGTTATTTTTTCCTCATCATGCAAAGTAGCAAACAACCAACCTTTGTTGTCCATCGCTTCCATTTGCCTTTCTTAATTTGTTTACTTTACTAAACATTTCGAGAGTATCAAAAGCTTGAGTAAGTAAGTGGCGCAGGAAAATTTAATTAATGGCAGCAAGAAGATAACACAATTTATTTGTTATTTAATTTAGAGGCAATTAATTTGTTTTGTGTAATTTAGGCGTCAATTAGGCAGCGAGTTAAACTTATGTATATTGACATAATTCCACCCATAAGTTTAAGCCGTTCATTGCAGGAAATTCGAGGGGAAACAGAGCACCACATCATGGAAATTATTTTTTGTTGTTGATTAGAAACATTATACTTCAGTTAATATACTTTTCAGTGTCTGTAGAACTGCCAACAGATGGCGCTTTGTGAGATATTTTACTTCGACGATACCAGAATAACGCTTTATATGATTATTATTTTTTTTTGTTCCTCGTTGCTTGTTCATAAACAACTAAACTCCTACATCTACAACAAAAACAAAGCTTAATTTATGAATATACCTGGTGTGCTGCATCCTTCCACATCTTCAATTGATTAATAAATTTCTACAAGCTCAGCATATTAATAACAAACTAACTTAAGCTTTCACAAAAATATAATCTATGAAATTAAATTCGTATGGAAATCTTCATAAGCAACAACACAGAGTAAGTAAAGTTCTTTCATTCTTCTGATTGGCGCTTAACATTAGCCGTGCAGCACAGTCGATTTCGTTTCATTCATTTATTATTCTCTATAAATACTTTTTCATCCACTTAAATCAAAGTGACACTACTTAGTGCACCATTACGAGGCACGTAGAGCTCATGTGTAGTTGAAAAGTTGAGAATTTGGTAAATGTTGACGTGCGTCTGACTAGCAGATTTATAACAGGTAAGCAAAAAGAGAGCACATAGTGAAATGTGTTAGCGATGTGACGAAGTTGAGGTCATCGGAAGCGAATTTTTGAAACTTGCCAAATCGGATTTGGAAGCAAAATCGACAGTGAAAGCAGCGTTCAAGTTAAATGTAGGAATGATATGGAAGCGAACTAAACTTGATAGAAAATATATTCGAGTTATTTTTTAGTTATAGTTTAGTTATAGTTTTAAACGTCAAAACTTTCTATTGCAACTAAATCTGACATTTCACTCAAAACTTTTCTACTGATCGATTCCCGTTACGTCCACATTAGGGTGGGTTGAAAAAAGTATTTTTTTTCGTTTATTTGTTTATTTGTTTAGCCTTTTAACTTTGAGTTGGCCTTGAAAGACACTCACTTCACCTGCGAATTCCTTTAACTGCTTAGTTGTAGAATGTATCTGTAAGTATGTAGAAATAGCTTTTATTTAATGAACGTGCTCAACTCAAATCTTTTCGAATGCGATTTCCTTTTATAAGTTCAATACAAAAGAGTTGTTAATTAATTTGAACGAAGTGTTTCGGAATTCAAACAGAAAAAGTTTTTCAAAGCGATTAAGAAGCAATTTTATCGAAGAACAAACCACAATTAAGTATTTCTGCAAGAGCGCGAGTATCGTATTACAAGTAGATATAAATGGTTCGTTAAAGTGTGAGAAAAAAAACTTGTAAATTAAAAGGCAAACAAAAGTAGAATGGGAGTACTGCTTGTAGTTGCTGCTAATGCAATAAGCAAAGAGAAAAGTTTGACCGAAAGTTCGCTAATGAAAAGCTTTGATAGCGCGAGCAGATTAAATTAAACACATACATACATACATATGTAGATATGTAGCTAGTTGTGTATGTAGGTATGCGAATAAGTGCACAAATTCATTAAGGGAAAATGAAAAGGAAAGGAAAATAATTTGAGATTGGAAGTGCGACGGTTGGTTTATAACATTCTAGTTTTGCTGCTGAGGTATTGCCCTGAAGTACATAAATTAAAATCAAACATTAAATAAGCTGTATTTTAAATTTGAAGCTGCTACTACGAACATAACTTTTAATAATTGTTGTAACAAAGGAAATGAAAAAAATAACTAAAAGAGAATGAGCCTAAACACTACTTGTAGCACCAAAGTTCAGTTGAGATTTTCGCATTACACTATCGGTATTCAAAATATTTATTAACGTAATGCTATGTTATGTTATGTTATGTTATGTTATGTTATGTTATGTTATGTTATGTTATGTTATGTTATGTTATGTTATGTTATGTTATGTTATGTTATGTTATGTTATGTTATGTTATGTTATGTTATGTTATGTTATGTTATGTTATCTTATGTTATGTTATGTTATGTTATGTTATGTTATGTTATGTTATCTTATGTTATCTTATGTTACCTATGTTATGTTATGTAATGCTATGTTATGTTATGTTATGTAATTTTTTTTAATTTTTTTTCGGCCCAGACATTGTAAGAGATCAAACTTTTATCCAAACTAAAACAGGTCGTATCCTCCGCGTGTTCACACATGACACTAATCATCCATTCAATTGTTCAGTAGAACAAAACCCTTCTGAAATCAAATGCATTGTGCTTGAATCTACCAGTTTTGTAAGATTTCTGTCAAAAGAGATTGATGAGAACTTCTGTAATGAACACGAGCTAGGTACAATTACGTACAAAAGGTACATAAAAGCAATGAAGTGGAGTACTTTTATTGTTTGATTCCATTTGCTGTTCAAACAAACCTTCATGCATAATCCAAATTAATGTAACATAAGCGAACAAATGACTAAAACGTGATTTTTTGAAAAATGTCTTAGTATCGTAAAAAAAAGTTGTCTCGATATGGAGCTTAGTTATTTGAGTGTACCTACGGCTTATGCTAACTTCTTAGAAAAGTTTTTATTTTTGTTGTTTCCATGTTATTAAACAACATAAATATGTATGTTACATAGATACAACACAGTATTTAAACAAAAATGTAACATTCCCTTCATAAAAATAACAAAAAAGAGTCTAAGACTTGCAAACCAAAAAGCTTTAACTTAACGTACGAACAAACAGCTTCCGTTTCAAATTTCGTGTTCAATTGCACTTCTTTAGCCTTTTGTTTTTCTGCTCACGGCTTTTCCTCCCACTAATTTACGTCTATATTTTACATTCTTAGCTTCCTATTTTTCAATTTTCATAAATTTTACAAACAAAATTTGTGTTTATTTGGCTACGAGAGAAAAAACTAGAAATTGCTTTGGCGCTTATAAGTCGATTTGGTGGAAACGAAACACACCTGCGCGCATGAAAGAGGATGAGAGGTAATGTACTACAATAACAATGGTTGCAGAGAACTAAAACATACATATCTACGCATGGATATATATGTATGTATGTATGTATTTGTTTCTCACCTTGTGCAAAATTCGAAAGTATCCTAACAGGAAATAGAAGCCAATGAATCTTTGAATTTCTACCTTGTCTGCCTGTGCGTATGTTTGTACGCGCATCACTAAGTAACTACTTTATGTAATGTTGTATATTTTTCGCAGATATTTGGCTGGGGGTTTATCTTGACATATAGAGTATTTTTTGTAAACAATAATAGTATGTAATAATTAGAAAACTGCATCATATTGAAGTAAGTCCCAAGCTAAAACTAGATTATGTTCCGTAGAATATAACACTATGAGTGTGCTAGTTTTTGGCAATTGATAATTTCTTTCCCGCGAAGTATATCAGCATAGGTTGCATATATACCACATCTTCCAGCTATAACAATCTCACTTCAAAGGCATATTTGTAACACAAAAACACCGAAAATACTTTTCACTCACGCTTTCACAATTTGTTTCCACCTTTGCTACCTTCACTACCCTCTCTTACGCTTCAAAGTGTTTCGAAAAAAATGAAAAAATAAATATTTGCATCATTTATTCGACGATTGTATGTACATATGTACATACATAGTACATATAAATATATGTATGTATGTGCAAATGCTTGTATGTATTGAATAACAAAGTTTATGGAAATGAAATATTTGGATGACTCTTTACAAAGTTTGTGATCTGTACTAAGTTGAAAGTTTAAAATTGAAATTAAATGCATTCACAAATTTAATCAACTTGTCGCTTGTTTACGTAGAAATGTGAAAAGTTAAGCTTTATTAAATTGTTCTTAGCATATTTTTAACTCTGTTTTTTTTTTTTGTTTTTTTTATGCAGCGAAAGCTCAACCAAAATAAACTGCAACAATTTATAACAGCTTACGTCAGCTTTTAAGGTTTTTTGTGGCGAGCGTTTTGAGAGTTAAAGACATTGTGCACCATATCAAGTGTGATATCTTAATAATGGACGTCAAAATTTTGAGAAAATTCAACACCTGTTTTTTTTATATTCTATATTGGTTTCATCCTGCATCTCGTTCTATCATTCGTTAGAAGATAGGAGCAGCGGATGCGCCGCCATATTGAAGTGCCTCAGATGTAAACAAAAACACTTCATTTTGAAGTGCCTGTCAAACGTTTGACAGATAACATAACATATCACACAATGGTTAAAGAGCTACCTGAAGTTTCCATGAACTCCATATTGTCAGACTAAATTTATGTAAGTAAAGAAAATTTATTAGAAGAAATTTCAAAAATTATTTACTTTAATTCAAATTGAGCTTTTGATATTCCAATTTGTTTCGCATTGGATTCAGAATAAGTTGACGATATGGCTACATATAACAAATCTGCAATCAGATTTTTCCAAAAAGCAAATAAATTTTTCCAGTAAATAATAGTGAAATTCGAATTTTGAAGCAAGAAAACCAAACAAGCTTTGACACCAAGTAAACTTGTAATACAAAAACAAATCTTTGTATGTAAGCCGTTGTAGCTAAAACTTGAACAAATTTGTCAAAACTGTTTGTTCTACTTACACACTTACATATATACACATATACATACATATAAATATATACACAAGCTAATATTAAACTTTAGTTTTAGTTACACCATAACGTTTGAATAATCGAACAACACTTGAGAAGTACTTACACAATAATCGTTGTTCCTGTAAAAACATTTGCTTTACAAGTTGCTAGGATTGTGTGTTCGCAGCCAACACATAAATATTTATTATTTCCATTTCAGTGTTAAGAAAGTTCATGAAAGTTAAATTAGGTTACCTAAACGATTTAAGTTTTGAAGCGTTAAAAGCAAAACTAGAAAGGCTTTTGTACGTTAAACGCAAGTGGCCATTTTAATGGCGAAATAAGTTTTGTTGAATTTTCTAAGTGGGTTATTTACAAAGTGAAGTGAGTCTAATTTTAAATTAATAACTTTTAAATAAAAATTTTTCCCTTAAATTCAGACTTTGTTTTAGCGGAAAGTGTCATTAAAAAAATAAATTTAACACTAAATTAAAAATTAAAATAATTTCCACTGCATTAAGTCATTAAGAAAAATAATTTGAGGCACAAATGAATGCGCAACCTCCCCAAGGTGAACCGTAGTAGTGTGAACGAAGTGTTTCCAGAACTTTGTCACCTCTTAAATTTACAGCCCCATCATGCACACTGCAATATTCTCAGTAACAGCTGAGCGCATCCATTACGGTGCAATAACCAAATTGTGTTGAGTATTTTTAGGTGAAGTATTTCATGGTCAAACAAATTTCGACAAGCAAGTAAACAACAGCAAACAATTTACTATGTAGAGCGTCGTTGGGTTTGGGTTTTGGCAGCAACGACAGCAATGCGAGTTGAGTATAAAAGTTTTCTATAATGAATTCCACAACAATGCAGCAGCGAATATTTGCATTCATTTTGAATATAATGAGCTGCTTAGTCTTGAAACTTTACCAAGTCCATACGTACATTGTCTGCATGTTTATATATTGTTTGCTTTTGCAGCAATAATACAGCAACAATATTTTATATAAAATTTCATTGTTTCCAATGCTTGCACGTACTGCCAGAACAGTGCTGCTTAGTGTCATCAGCATTTTTTGAGTGTCATCACAACGCCCGGAATTGTCCGAAAACAAGCAAACGTGACCATTTGTATTGTATTCGTGTTGGCAAAACAGGCAAGTTTTAAAGTAAAAATAAATTTTATAACAAGTTGGCCGGTTGATATGTTTTTTTGTGTTCATGCGCGTAGTGGAATCACATTATGTTCATGCGAAACTTTTAGGCAGCTTGTTTGAGGTTATGTATGTATGTATGTATGTGTATTCTATGAAAAACCACACGGTTATTTCTTACATCGGGCCTCATTTATATATATTTAAGCAAAATTAAGTAACTGCTCAAAGTTAATTGTGGCTTTTTGATATAATTTCCGGTGGCTATCTAGGAATACCCGATTAAGCGGTTAAGCGCTCATTAATGATGATGATAATTTACCAAAGTAACTGTAAGTATATTCATATTTCATGAGCGCTTTTATTATAAGACTAGCAACAGCGTCATTACAGTCAAACCTAGATATAGTAAACTCATTACAATTTATTCTAATAATTTTGCGGATTTCTCAATCATTTGATCCAATGTTTGAATAACTCGAATTTCAAATAAAATGTTGCGAATAATAATCTGATACAATTTATTTTGTGCTGCTTATAACTTTCCCCACAAGCCAATTGTTTGCAAAGAAGCTTTTCTTAGCAGAAATAAACTGTAACAGACTATATACAAATATTTATTATAATGGACACATGTTTACTTGTATAAATTTACAAAAATATTGAGTTTAATCTTGAGATGGTATCACAAGATTGTTAGATTATTATGGCCAATAAATATTCATTTTGTAATAAAACAATAAATGTAAACCACTTGAGTGGAAACTTTGACATCAAACGGCAAACCTTTGAACTTTCAAGTGAACTGTAATAACATAAAATATGTATAAATATAGAAGTAAATATGTTTATACTGTATACACTATACTCACCTCAACAGATGAATGCAGAGATTCAGCATTTCCTTGTAGCAACATTCTTCGTATGCGTACTTAATTTCATATTTTCCTAAAATAAACATTTTACCAAAAAGCTGAGTTGCTGAGAAAAATATAATACTTTTTAAAATGGATCATCTTAGTAAACATAATTTTTGTAAAAAAAAGTGTTGGGTTAAAGTCACACTTCTTGACAAAGCAAAAATAATGTTAGAATCTGAAAAAAAAATCGGGGGATTTTCGACACAGGGAAAATCACGGTATCCCGATATTGACATCCCTAATACACACATACATATTAACCCCCAGAGGATTCGACAAATTGTTACGCTTCTGCGAAGGAGATGCTCGCACATTCCATATTAACTGTTACTCATACAGATATCGCCTTAACGGATATGACTTACGTTTAATATCCTTCACAATTGTGTCATACGCATGCACCATTAAATCGTTCGCCTGAAATTATGCCTTTCGGCATATTTTGTGTACTTCATATGAGTACCATTTGTAATGGTTTATTTACCAATGAGCTTGTTTGTTTGCATATCGTTTTCAGTGTTTTCATTAAATTGCTAATGACATTTGCTTTTTGCTTGTTTGACCAGAGATATATGTATGTACATAAGCTCACATATGAATGTATGTAAGAGTATAGGGATATTTGCAAATGGAGAGCCACAGCTGTTTAAACAATAAATGTCAGTGTTTCTAAAATTGCAAAAATGCAGGAAGGATAAACTTGCATAGAGGGGCTTTATAAGAGTAATAGAAACCAGAACAACGGTGCTTAGAGCTTTTGTCAGTCTGTAAGTATTTTTGTTGGCACATCACTCAAAATCCGAAATATATAATTGAATGCAATTTCCAACGTTTTACCGCCAATTGTCTAACTCAAAATTTAAGATGCATTTTACTGCGAAATATTTTTTTTACACATATTGAAATTAAAAACGAAATGTTCCTTCTTCAGTTTTGTGCAAACCATTTAAGAAATTCTGCTTAAGACATTTTTTTCAGTCCCAATGATGTAGCCTACTTTTATGAGTTAACGCCTACTTTAAAACCAAAACAAAAGCTCGCATATCTAGCATACGCACCGGTGTCCGATTTCGTATTGATGACTTTTCTAGCATCTGTATAACACACCCTCTTTGGTAATGTAGCATACATATCCGGTTGTACATAAATGTAATTTTAGCACATAAAGTATGTGAATACAGTGATGTTTGTTATGGCTATCTGTATCAGCTTTCGGGCCTTATTCACACATCGTTCACACTTTGGAAAAGAAGCAGCTGATGTAGACTTTGTGCAAACGTTTTTATTGCCACACATAACCCAAAGCATTGGTTATTGTCAACCAGGGGCCACTCAATGAATTGGATTTAATTTTATTAGGATCAACTTAATTTGAGAGCGCAAATATTTGTGAAGAAGATTTTTTAAGGGTTTATAAAATATGTATTCCTATAAATTTTTGAATTGATGGGCTTTGCTTTGAACTTATTCTGAACAAGCATTGCTGTAAATGTTTTTTAAAAATAGCTTTAAGTGAAATTGTTGCAATCTTTCTAGCAAGGAAATTTGTTGTTTTTGCTAAAAATGTGTGAGACCTTAAAATTGTATGCCGACTCCGAGCGTCAATGAGAAAATTTTCCTTGACACTCGCTGAGGTTATCGGCCACTAGCTCAAGTTAGGTCCATTAAGGCTTATTTATTCGTTGATTCGTGTTTCGTATTGCTGTAAAAAAAGCGTGAGTAGAGTAATCGATTAAACGCACATCACTAGAATACACTTGATGCTAAATAAAAAATATAAGTTATTGATCCAGAAAATAAAAAACCGCATAAAATGTGTACATTGATTAATTTTATTATTATTTTTGTTTTTATTGCACAATCATTAAACGCCATATGGTACAATATATTTAATATTATTTTTTACTTGTTTAGTCCTTTTTTTGTGTCGTCACCAAATTACATAGTAGTTCTGCGCTCACCGCCACTAAGACTGCTGTTTCTATGCGCTGTCGGATAAGGTCTATATTCACGCGGACGTGGGCTCAGCGCACGGCCGGTTGGTTGCACCACAGACTCGGCATGCTGCGGCTGTATCGAATCTGTCGTCGTTGTTGAATATGTTTTCGAGTTGAACGGAATCAGCGATGCTGTTGGCATTGTGGGCATAGTATAACCTGATAATAATGGCTCTATTGTACTATCCGACTCCGACATGGGTGTATAGCCAAAAGTTGAAATCACCACATTTGCTGATGGACCATGCAATGCGGAGCCGTTCAGTTTGGACAGCGCGCGCAAACGTGTCGCATTAGCTCGACTGCCCACAGTGCGGCCTGTACCTGTAAAAGCTGTTTGAGCTGTGGGTTGTGCATTAACGGGCGTATAACCGTTTATAAAAATATTTGGTTTCGCCGCCAGTGTTGTGGGGTTCATACTTTCCCTCTGTTCATTCAACAGAGCCATATCAATTATTTTACGATAAAGTTCGCGCGATGGTGGCACGGTTTTGGTTGTTGGAGGTGGTGCTAATGGATTTGTTGTTGTACTTTCCGAGGATATGGTGGTGTGGGTGCCAGCGGCTAGCGATAAGATTGATATTTCCGGTTCATGCGTCTCTGAGATCGATGACAGCGACTCGTTTTCTTTGTGTAGCAAAACATTGTCGGTATCAACAACGTTCGTGGAGAGTGCAATCGGCTCTTGTGGACCACTGACTGTCAACTTAGGCGCTGTTGACGCATCGTGCAACTTGAAGGTATTGCTTTCATCCGAAATAGAGTGAACGATCTTCAATGTGGTATTCACATCTTGTACGCTTTTTTGAAAATCTGTAGCGTCTACCTCGGTTGTTTTGGCCGACTCATTTGACTCTTGCTGCTCTACAGGTTGGCCAGTGTTTGTTGGCGATTTTGTTATTTCTTTTTGTTGTTGTTGTGATAACGACATTTCTACTAATTCTTCTTCTACATTTGTTTCCATTTTTTGCTTAGCCGCTCGCACCACATTCTCCCCCATTTTATTTGTCAATTTTTCCGATTTTTTGTACGGTTGCTGAGTTCCTTTTTTTATTTCGGTTTCATTAGCTGTCGTTTCATCTCGCTTGTTCCTATTCGCTTGCCGTACAGTTGCCGTAAGTATCTCAGTCAGTGGACGTGCATTATTTGTTTCTGCAAAGGTGCGAGCTGTGTTTCCACTTTGCGTAGTAGTCTTTACCTCTGCCCGGATCGGCTCTTCTATATTTTTGAGTTTGGAGATATCTTTTTTCAACGATTTTGTGTTGGCACTAGGCGGATGCGCTTCCGATGTCACGGCACTTAATGACTGCAAAGCCTTAGCTACTGTGCCTGGCGTGGGTAGCACATCTTCCAAGAGGGGGATTGGTGGCGGTAACGGCGGTGGCTTTCGTTTGGGTTCCCTCGGAAGTACAACTGGTGGCGGAGAAAGCGGCGGAGGAAGCGGCGGCGGTTGTGGTGGTGTCGTTGTCGCTGATTTCTTTGCTACGGCATTGAGCGTCAGCAATGTCTGGGCTACCAAACCCACTGTGACCAGCACATCTGCGACTACATTTGAGTTGTTGACCTCCGTACAATTACTCGCCGATTGAACACTTAAAGTTGATGAAGTGTCTGCAGTTGGTGCTTGAGCTTGTACAACTTTTGTTAATGTATTTACGGCCGATAATGGTGCCGGAACTGCTTGGTTCGCCGAGTGTCCTATTAGACGATGCGATGATGGTACCAGAGCTGCTTGGTTAGCCGCGTGTCCCATTAGATGTGGCGATGATGGTGCCGGAGCTGCTTGGTTAGCCGCGTATCCCATTAGATGATCCGGTGATTGCACTTCAGCTTGTGATCGATTTTGCACTGGTTTTGTTGTTGTTGCCGGAGCTTTTGTTTCTATCTCACTGACTAGCGAAGTTTCTTCTGTGCCCGCAATTTCTTGCACTGAGTTGAGTACGGATGCTGTTTCAAGTTCTGGCTTTGTTGGACTCACTGACCTAGCTGGCGTTTGTAGTGAGTTATTAGACCCTTTGGATCCTCTTTTCGTCGTCTTCGTTTTAATTGCGCCCTTTCTCGCTGCTTCTACTCTAGGTTGTGCTCTATAGGGGCGCATGTTAGGTCTATAAGGGCTGGTGTCGAATGTTTTCGATTCCTGGCTTGTTTTAGTCTGCAGACGAGTTAGCAACTTGGTAGGATAGACTTTGGTTTTTGGTTTGGGGTTCAGTTTTTGCGTTGCAGATTTTGGATCTTTTTTGGCTTGCATGGCAGCAATCAGCGGTTTCGCTTGACTTGACGTCGATGCGCCTTGCTGTGCGTTTTTACTCGCACTCGTTCTTGCATTGTCCACGATAGATGACGGTCTGAGTTGCATAATCTCTTTGGCCTTCTTATGCTCCGCATTTTCTGCCACAATGTTCAATGGTTTTTGTCCTGCATGGAATGCTTTCGCAGCGATCTCGAAGCTGGTATTTGTAGCCGTCGATACGCTTTGCGGCATTAGCTCACTCCTGCGCTGAGTTTGTGCGCTGGTCCCTTCGGTTTCATTGCGTCCAAAATGTTCTGCAGCGACGTTCGTTGGATGCGCTTCTATATTGACGTCTTTGGCAGCAATCGCTGAGCTGAAATCATTAGACTTCACACCCAATAGTTTCTCAGTAGTCTCTAAGCTTATATTTGCAGCCGTACACGTAGTTTGCTGCGGGTTTTTTTGACTTGCCGTCTCAGATTCTTTGCAGTCCAGTTTTTTTACAACGGTTGAGACACTTATCTCAAGATCTCCAGGTGTACTAGTGGAAATCTTAAACGGTTTGGACTGGGCAACAATTACTTTAGATTTTTTAGAACCCGTCACACTCAAGCTTGGCACCGCTTGTGAGTCATCCCTTCCGAGTGCTGCCTTCTGCTTTGACTTCTTTTGCCCACCGCCTAAAGCTCGCTGTTTCTTCTCCGCATCTTTTGAACTTGCTTCTGTGGTAACCAGGCTCTTCGGTGATTGCTTTTCCTTTGGGACATGTGCTTTTTTTGGATCTTGCTGCTTCTTTGTTGTACTCGTACTTGCCTCAATGCGAGGTTTATTCCTTAACAAAGAACACTGAGAGATGTTGGAGCTTGGCGACTTTGTGCCGCTAGCAACCAAGCAGCCTTTGCTCGATTTTTTCCAGATTTTTTGTTCCTCGGCAGCGTTCGTCTTTCTGCCCGGCTTCGCGTCACACTTCTTCGTAGCCAATTTTCTTATTGTTCTTGGCGCGCTTTGAGCCTCTGCTTTCAAATTGCTTGACTTCTTTCTTGGCAGCGTTCCAGTAGTCGTTTTGCTACTAACCACTGAAGCAGCGCCTGTGTTTGTGCCGGAGGCGCGTAAATTTTGCAACAACATTTCAGAGGGCGGTGGCGGAAATTCTTCCTCATGCGTGTCATCTTGTGACGAGTTTTCAGGTGTTGGTGGTGGTGCAGGCAGTGTCGTCACCGGCGCATTCACTCCCCGGTAGTACTGCAGCGCGACTTGTGGGCAGTTAATGGGCAAATTTGGTGGTAGCAGAGATATTTGCAATGGCGCGCTTTTTTCGTTGAACTTGGACTTCTTGTCTGCACTTGTTGGGTTCGATTTCTTTGTTAAAGTTCTTTCTGTTTTAGCCTTATTTAACTCTAAAAGCTCAACTACCTGTGGTGCATGAACGAAAATGGGTTTCATTTTATTTTGGGTCTTTTTCTGTTGCGCAAGTCCTACGCCTCCATCCAAGCGACTGAGACTGTCTGTGCGTGGTTCTGTCGCCGGTGGAATATTTGGCTTTAAAATAGGAGTTCTTTGACTGAGCTCCAAAACATTTTGCATGAAAACTTTATTTGGCTCATCAGTTTCTTCGGGCTGCGAGTTCTGTGTGTTCTCGTCCAGAACGATGGACGTTTTTCTTTTCCGCTTTGGTGGCACTGGCGGTTTTTCCCTTTGCGCGCCACCAGCGCTCCGCTCAGCTGAGCTCTCGGTTGCATTAGTTGCTTGAGCTGTCTTCTCATCGTCGGTTTTCAAAATGGTAGCCTTGCTCGTTAGCTCATTCTCTATTGATGGCGCTGGATATCGAGCTACATCTTCCAAAGCTCGTGTCGAAAGTTCAT
The DNA here is from genome assembly GCA_951509765.1 of Sphenella marginata. Classification (NCBI taxonomy): domain Eukaryota; kingdom Metazoa; phylum Arthropoda; class Insecta; order Diptera; family Tephritidae; genus Sphenella; species Sphenella marginata. The sequence goes on from OX608083.1 coordinate 3,255,697, forward strand.
CAAGTGGCATTATATCATTTAGAAGTTCAGCTGCATGCATTGTTTTAAAGCTTCCTGCGTTAGTCAGTTCGTGTACTTTTTCGGTAAGATTTTGTTGCATTTTTGGATGGACTGTATTTTGTCTTTCTGGATGGACTTCATTTTGTTGTCTCTCTGATTGGACTTCATTTTGTTGCCTCTCTGGATGGACTTCATTTTGCTGCCTCTCTGGATGGACTTGATTTACGGTTGGTGGTTCCAATGGGCTGCTTTCACTTTGTGGCTCTACATTGTCATCATTTCCGCTTATAGCTGGCAAAGTTTGTGATGCAGTGCTACAACGGAGAGGCTGCAAGGATAGTCGGGGTATTAGAGATGAACGCACGCTTGTCGTATAGCGCTTGATATCCGATTTGAAGGAAAATTTAGCAAAATATTCAACTATACGACGTTCCTTCTCAATTCCATTTACATTGATTTTTTGAACCGACAGTGCGCGCATACGTTTAAACCAATCCAACAATTTCTCCCATCTATGGGCATCTGCAGCTATGGGAAACATCATATCAAGAGCGCCGATACAAGCAACAAAGGATATATCGGCAGCAGTTAACTACGAAAGCGAAGATAAGGAATGTTTATTAACAAATTTCTTCGAAGTTGGTTTATGCGATGGAGAAAAATCTCTAAGTCAAAACTAACAATACTTCACACTCACCACAGATCCTGCAACGAACGGACTTTCCTTCAAATATATCTCGATGGTGTCGTAAGCGCTTTCCACCTTTCTACTATGAAACTCAACATCAGTGCCGACGATAGTTTTGCGAATCAAATCCGTCTGTAAAGAGTGCATTACTATATACCTATTCAACCATTAATAGTCCGGCTATACTTGCATAGCAGTGCATAGAGCAGCAATGCCAATTACATATACACATGTACACATAACACAACAGATACTTTCAGAGCTATCACACATGCTGTGCAATATGACGCTATGCAAGTATAACCGAACCTTAAGCCTTAAACCTCTTACCATTAGCTGCCCATGTATACGATGTAATACTTGACTTTCGAAAAAGAGTCTAGACAACACACGACAATGCCGCTTATAGCATTTTATTGCAAGTAATTGTTTTGCTTTTTCAGTATCATTATTTTCACATACATACGAGAATATTGCATTACCAGCAACAACAATGTCCTTATGTACCAATAATGGTACGGTACGTGCTGCATTGATGTTTGTATAATCGGGCTTTAAATGTTCACCCTTGATCATTTCGATGGGTCTCAGCTCAACATCAACATCCAACATATTTAGGAGCATTAAAACGGCGCGCGAATGTGGATTTATATCATCATAATAGAGTATTGGACGTACGTGTATATTGGTGTGGTTGTTGTTGGCAAACATTACAAAACGAACTTTAGTCTATCTCAATTAAATTAAATGTTGCAATTTTTACTTGAATATGAATACTGTATGTAGCAATTTTGGAGCAGTACGTTTAAAAACACTGACAATTTAATATAATTATTATTTTATAGGATTTTTATCCAATTCATTTCCGAACACTTAAAAAGTTTTGAAAATTTAATAAAATTTTACATATTTCGACATTTACTTTTAATAATACAAAAATATGCTTGACAGTTTTACTATTAAATGCTTGTGATTTTACACTGCAATCCAATTAAAAATTAAAGCGATTTGGGAACAGTTTTGAAATGTACTTGAGTGATTAGTATAACGACTGAAATTCCAAGCCAAATTTAAACATGTGCCTTGGTCTTTATTTATTTAAATCCTAACAAGTCAGTTGAAAATCCTTTCAACGCAGCAAAGAAATGCCCATAGTGTTCATACATTTTTTTGTTGGGTGAATTACTGTATGACACCATTACGAGTAATGAAGCTTGTACCTTGTACTCTTTGGCATTTCCTGTTACGCGCGAAAAATTTTGACGGCTGCCAATTGCCATTTTTTAGTTCAATTGTAATGACGTGTGATTCTGCAAGTCTGCAATAATCATACGATAGTGGTGAAATCGTAGTACCAATGGGTCGAATTAAGAAAGCAAGAGCCATTCAGATTCTAAGAATACTGGTGGAATTCCAATGTCACGCAGCTCTTTCACAAGCTATGTACTTTACACTACCTAGCTACATAGGTACCTACTTGCTTATAAAACATTGTTTAAGTGCTCACCGAGTGAATAAGGGAATCTCTGCTAGTCTACCCGAGCTACATACTTGCCAAATTTAATAATTTTGTAAATTTAAAAATGGCAAAGTTTCACAAGTTTTCCCATCCATCCTCATTTATTTCTTAAAAAGTCAGCTAACGTACACCATCACATCTTCAATTCACAACATTTTCTGCTTTTTCCGCATCTTCATCCATCTTCCCCGATCCGATTGACGCAGCTTCGGTGGTTGGAAATTTGAATTTACCAATTCGTTCGATGACAGTACGCAACTTATTCAAACCCATCTGATTGATGTGATACATTGGTAAACCTTTCATGCGAGTAAACCAATCACTCAGCAATGGCCATTTATCTGTGGCGCCAGCAGCTATCGGAAACATTAAATTCACCGTACTCAATGTGGTCACAATTGAGATATCCGCAATCGTCATCTGTGCAGGAATATATATGCATATATAAATAAATCAATTTGTAAATGTGTTACTATCTATATGTATGTAGGTAGATATGTATGTAAATATCGTTTTATATAAATTGATGTATGTACCTAGCATAAATTTGTTTGAATTTCGGTAATTGATACCAAATCTGATGGAGTTGTGGTTTTTGATCTGATCGCTTTGTCACGTAACCAAAACTAACTTTAGCTACAGGAAATTTGATATCTGTTGCGTATTGCGTTTTTTTACAAAAGCAGTGCATATTTATGTTAGGGTGGGCCAATTTTTTCTAATTCTGAACTTAACCTAAAAAACTAAATCAAATTTAAATCTTTTATGATTGTCAATATCACACGCATGAATGTGTACCTGAACATTTTTAAACATTTTATAAAGTTTTTACTGAGAAAGTGTTTGCTTACACAAAACACTTGCAGCGAGAGGGCGCATTTTGACAATTCATTGGCAGAGAGAGCAACATGTTTTTACTGTGAGAATTTTATTTCGTAAAAGTTCTAGATGAAAAACAGCTGACCGTGACAAGAGAAAGCAACAACAAAAATTTGAACTTTTAACCAATCAAAATGGCATCAGTTATTAAGTTAAACCAATGGACATCCCTAATGTTCATATTAAAATTTATTATTTAGCGTCCTTTATTTATGCATGCAAAACTTACATGATCACAGGCCATATATTTATGTCGACGTAAATATGACTCCATCATGCTGTAGGCTTCCAATAATTTACGTTCATGTAACGGTAAATTGACGCTCTCGAAACCGCCTCGAACTATGCCAGACTGAAATTTATAATTATACAGAGAAAAAGTAATAGGGTTGAGCTGAATAATAAAAAACAAAAACATTATTCAAATATTTGAAAGCACATAGTATAGCTGAACTTCTAACTTGTAAGTAAAAGCAACTGCAAGGTCTTTTCATTGGGCTTCTTTTGAATTTCGTCTGCAGTATCGGCATACATCGGTTACGATATAAAAGAGGTTTATATGGTTATTCTTAAATGCGACCAACTGCTTACAAATAAGCTCTTAACATTTCCATGGTCCAAACGATAAAAGGCCTGACTCCCAGTAAGATTGCTTCACATCCAGCTTCCATCCCAAAAAAAAATATTTTTTAAACTCACCAGAAACTCACTATCTCTTCGAAAAAGTATTGAACATTCGAAGAACAGCATGTTCATGACTTCAATGCGCAGCTCATAATTTTGCGGCCACAACTCCTCACCTTCACGTGCCTTTTCGAATTTCTCACAAAGATGCATCATTATTAGGTGACTATCGGTAATAACGAAATTGTCATGAACCAGAGTAGGTACTGTGTGATTTGGATTTAGCTGTATGAGTTGAATTTATATCAATTTAATCAGAGATTTACTTCAACATCACTCAACAGTGTAATTACCTCTAAGAAAGCCTTATCAAACTGTCCACCCTTGAACAAGTCCACGAACTTGTATTCCACATCCAAGTGCAACATTTCGATAAGCATCATACAACTACGAACTGGTGGACTGGCATCGTCATAGTACAGCACCAACTTCGTCATGTTTAGTGATAAAATGCAGCGCTGACTTTGCAAAAAGAGTAAATGCGCTTGGAAAGCAGAAAGTCAGTAATGTTTAAGCGAGCTAAATGCGATTAAGACTAACTTCAATGGACGGCTGAGAAATTGTGTTCAGCTTTGCTTGGATGTTGATCGAAGCATTTTCATATGCAAAGCCACAAAATCGTGGTACATACATATTAGGATGGGTCGACTTGTGGGGAGGCAAAAAAGTTGCCCATTGCTTTGTGAAAATCATATTCTAGGGATCAAAATAAGAAACTTGACTCATTTGTAGTCAATGTAATGTCACTCATACGCCATGGCTCCCTACCCAATAGTTCGACAAAATTGGTGGACATCAGAATTCGCTTTAGAGGTATGGTTCCTTAGGCAAAGTTTCTTTTTTTGATCCCTAGAATATGATTTTCACAGATCAATGGGCTATTTTTTTGTCTACCCACAAATCGACCCTGCCTAATATACATATACACTCGTATCTACATCTAAGGCTAATCTCTTCTGAATGTGCATGTGAAATTGGATCCTAAGAAATCGCGAGTTTGTGGCTAGCTGTTAGGTATATGCGTTCCCTACAAATAACTGTCTCGTTTCTTTTTGTTTCGAATATTACTTGGCGATCCATTGTGTTCTGGGAGGTACAAGTCTGACTGAAAATTTTCGAGCTCAGTTGACAAATTTTCGTATTGTTAATCATTAAAGGTATTGGAAACCTTGTCGTTGTGTTTGCTTGAATTTGACAGCGCCTTGGGTGTTGGCGATAGGTTGGCGACACCGCTCGAGAGATCGCACCTAGTCAGTTTATGTTAGTTGACGTCCATAGAATTTACCCAAGTTAAGACGAATTTCGTCTTTCCTTCAGGAAGGTAGGTCTGTTTGTTTGGGTATGACAACAAACGAGCTCTCTGTATATTGCCTGCCCAGGCCGTCGCCAGCTTAGTCGGAGCACGTATTCATGGCTATGGATTCCACAGACCACAGGATTGCGCTGAACTCATAGTAAATGATATGGTAACGCTATGGTCATTCCACAAAACTATATAGGCACTGTTGTGGTGGGAATGTTATGTTTAATTATTGAATTTGGTTTTAAAATAATTCCCAAGACCCATTTTTCGTTGTTATTGAGCTTTTAAAGAAATAGGTATGACTTAAATTAAAGTATGACTTAAATTTAGTTGCATGTTAAAAACAGCTTCAGCGAGCCCTATTGATGCATGTACATGCACCCTTATAAGCGACAGCTGTTTAGCTGTCAAACAAACAGCTGTGTATGACATAACCTGTAAAACGTTTATTTGGGGGTTGTTTGCCAATTGGTTGCGCGAGTAAATTTATTACAATAGTTTGTGTGAGATTTGATAAATAAAGTTCTGCAAAAACATATAATGCACTTGGTACGCCGGTTTCCACGTCTCTATACTGGATCGACGCAGTTTTTAGCAGCTAACCCCAACCGGTGCAATAGCAATAATGCTAGCACAACGAGGGAGCATATTGAACTTCCCAACCGAGTGCAACGAAATCCAACTGATATACTAAGAGCACTGGCCAGCACCATAGGGCGTGATCCAACTGCACCACATTATAAGTATCATGATGATCCGTATCTTATACCAATGTCCAATATGGGTAAACGTACATTTGCCATGGCACAGGAGGCGGGACGTAAGGCAGCGAAGTTCATAAGGGAAGAGCACCGTGGAGTGTTTAATGTATGTTTTGAGGTTAATATGTTTATCCGTTTTCATAACTATTTTGTTTTTACAGCATCAAGAAGCTCAACCTTCTATTGAAGCATTTGCACCTAAAATAATTTACACGGAAGATTCGGAGCTTGATATTGACACTCTGCAACGCCTGATACTACACTCGCAAGTGACTGATGCTATGGTGGTTTATAATTTGATGAAACAGAAGGGTATTGAAGTTAGCAACGATGTGAAACAACAACTGTTTGAGCTTATTTGCTTTTACAATAACGAGGAACCATTACCTGAAGACTTAGTTGAAGAGCGTTGGTTCAAAGCCAACGCAGATGCACGTGAGCGTAACCGTAAGGTATGGAAAGATGGTGAATTAGCCGAACAGCTATTTGGAGAATTGGAACCAAAAACAGCAAAGGCGTACGCAGCGCTTATAAGGGGCATGGCCAAGTATTATCAAGTAAGAACCTAGTATTCAGATCAAGTCAAGCATAGATTTAATATAATAAATAATTCATATATTCACTCTGTTTCCAGGTTGAACGAGCATATGCTCTATTCCAAGAGGCAATAGAAAAGCAATTTGAATTGGATGTGCCAACATTCAACTCCATTATCAGAGTTTCGAGCTTTTTAAAAGAATCAGCAGATGACCGCTGGGAGCTATGCCGCGTCTTATTACAACAAATGGCTCAACAGCAGTTACGACCCAATGTTAGTACCTTAAATGCGGTCTTGGAAGCAGTAAGCACATTTAGCAATTTCAAATTTGCACGCAGCTCAGCTCTCAAGATACTGGCTGAATCCAAACAACTTGGTGTTGAAACGAGTTTAGCCACTTACTATTATCTACTCATAATTTTTTGTCGTGAACGTGGCCCCGTTTCGCATATTTTAGTGGATATTTTACACGATTTGAAAGGACGTGAATTGACAATACAGCACCCCAAGGATATATTTTTCTTTGCCACAGCAATGGATATATGCCGTAATCATTTACACGATAAATCACTAGCAAAAAAGGTGAATGAACTTCTACACACTGGCAATAATTATGATTTGATTGGTGACACTTTCAAAGAATCCGTATATTATCGACATTACTTTGCTCTGCTCTGTGAAACCGAACACATTGATGAATTTATGAAAACCTATGATTTACTTGTACCAAATGTGTATATACCAGAACCTGGCATTATGGAAGAAGTGCTGAAGACTGTGGAAATGCATGGTGCAGTTGAGTTAATGCCACGGTTTTGGTCCGATATGGTTATATTTGATCATACGAACCGCGAGAGCTTACTCACGCGCACACTGCAAATATGTATAGATAATCCCGCTAATAAAGAGTCAGCTGCACATCAAAGTCTACCAGAGCAAGTAGGTAAAATTGCATTAGATATTTATGAAAGACTTAGCGATACGGAGAACCGCCGTGCGAGAGATATACAATTCACTGGCAAAATGATTGGGGATATACTGGCCTTGCTTATACGAGCTGGCAACTTCTCAAAAGCAAATGAAGTATTCAACTATATCGATAAGAACCAGCATCGCATACCAGGAACACCATCTGATAAATGCTTGCTGGAGTACATAGATGGTTGCATTGAAAATAAGACGCCCTCACAGGCGATCCTTTGCCTACAATATGCTGTAGAAAACAATATGGACACACAGCTAATGGTAGATCACATTAAAACCGGTTTCACGCTGAATGAGGTGCATTTATCGAAGTTGAGATCTTTGGTGGGTGAAGGATTTGAAAGCAAATAGAGACGGTTGGAAGAAAGAAAGGGTGTATTAGTTGTTTTAAATTAGTTTAATCATTTTAACATACTACGTTGTCGCAATAAAGTCGATCCTTAAGAAAAAAAAACAGTTTTCTTTTATAAAAACTTAGGTTCGTAGACCCGCCCGGGCGTGCGTGCATACATAAACTTAGTGTAATGATAATGTTAGAGTACACAGTTTATATTTTTCAGTGTTCTGCTGCGATTGAGTAGTAAAGTTATTAATAAAATACATAGATGAACTTAAAACGATGATAAATTCGTTATCAGACTAGAGATTTCATGCTTTGCTTTGCATACAAGTCGCCTTAGCGTTCTTTTGCCGTTTCATCAATGACATTCTCCCAATGAATGCCGTCATGTGGCAGCTCACTTTGTATGAAAGGTGATAGCCAAGCTATTTTCATACGTTTACCCAGAACCATTTCCAAATTGCGCCTCACACCCAGATCGTAACGCAGTGCATGTTTTTCGCAATCTTTAGCACCGCGCATTATATAGGGTGAATGAAATGCAATTAATACAATGGAATAAATGCTAGCAATTAAATTTAAACCATAAATAAGTAGATAAAAGCTCTGCCACGATAAATCAAAGCATAGCATAAACATGGGCAATACAATTTTGATTAACGTCCACCAATTAACATAGACATCTGCATGCAACCACCAAAAGTATAAGCTATTGTAGATAGTGGCAGCTGTAGCACCGATTGCCAAATACACCAAGAAGAATACAAAATATCTATGATTATGATGACCAATACAGGATCCTGTGAAGCCGCAGTGATGATCACGTTTAAGAATACAAGTTTCGCATACACTGCAATGCCAGGAGCGCGGTGGTGCTAACATTTCGCATACTGAACAAAAGCGCCAATATAGACGTTGACGTTCACTAGTTGGTGGGCTTAGTAGAAGAGCTGTAGAAATTAATATGGGTCAAATAAATAAGGTACTCAAATAAACTTATATACGCTTACATCTTAAACTTGTATCTACCAACATGCAAGCCAACATATTTGCCTTCAAATTAAATAGCACAAACAATCCCAATATGCAATATATTATATAAATTAAGCCATTTTTGTCGTGGAAATCTGGTAGAACAACGGTCATCTCAAAAACGAAAGTGATCGGAATAAAGGTAAACATCAGCAGGCAGCACACGATATCGCGCAAGCAGCGGGGCAAATATTTACGCTTCAGACGCATTTTTTTTTAATTTTCACTGGCAATATTATACTCAATTCAAAAGCAGATTTTTTTTACAATAGACAGAGTTTTCAAAAGCATAAACAAAGTTTTTTTCCAAATTACAACAATTTATGCTTCTTCTTTAGCATGAAGTTGTAGAGTTGCCATGCTCCAAGTTAGAAAGAATTTGTTATCTGTTTTCTAATCAGTGCTGTCGCAGCCCCGTTTATAACAATTTGAAGTTTGTCACGTCACTTTCAATAAATACCCTTTATGAACAAAAACAGTCAGGATTCATTACTCCTACTTAATTAATTTCCCTTTTACTATTATTAAGATTAAATATCTCCACCTAAGCAAAAATAAAACAAAGTTGTTCTATATACATAAATATTATGTTTTATTCATAATGGAAACGAAACTAAAAGATGTTCCAGTTTCATTTTTTAAGTCTTTTTATGATTTTCGACAACTCCTGCTTCTTAGTCTCGATGGTCTCCCATTTGGTATATTTTCCACTATAGTTGCCCCATGATCCACTAACTCGCTACTAATAAATGGTGAGATCCACGTTAAATACATTCTTCTTCCAAAAATAGTCTTTAAATTGTTATATAAACCCTTATTATAAGGATAATTTAAACGTCGCTCATAAGAAGTTCCTCCTTTCAGTATGGGTATTCCATGATAAACCAGCAACGTCGTTGATATAACTAACGCTATGATATTTAAATTGTAAAATGCTATTGGTAAATTATACCACTTATTACCGTAGAGTAACAAAATCGGAAAAGACATTTTATAAAAGCTCAGCTTACGAAGAAATGTACCGCGATGAAGCCAAAACATATAATAGTTCAAATAGCAGAAAGAGAGTACCGAGCCAATGAACAAATAGAACAAGAATAGCGCGAAAAATCGAATATTGTAATGTCCTATACAACATCCAGTGAATACGCAATGATGGTCACGTTTTAGGATGCATGTCTTGCAAACTGAAATGAGAATTTATTTATTTATTATTAGGTTATAAAAATGCTACATGGTTATATCAATGCAACCAATTCTAATAAACATAAGAAAGTAGAACCTTTCTCTCTCATATTGTCAACGATTATTATTTCGAAAATTTCTAACATTTTTAACTTAAAATTTAATTGCTGCAAAAAAAAATTTTACCATGAATATTATAAGACAGGAGATAATCGAAACTTTAAAACTTGGTTGAATTAGGCCGTTACTTGATATTAACACGAATCTAGTCTGGAGTTCTAGCTAAATTTGTTAGAAGTGTCTTACCCTTGCAGTGATAAGATCGCGGTGGGACCAACTTCTTGCACTGTGCGCAATCAAACCAGCCATTTTCACGAGTATTTTGTTGAATTTCTGCATTCATATTTATTGCTAGGTATTTTGTTTGGAGTTGGAAACATTTAGAAAAAATTATTGTTATTATCATAATTCACTTCACTTACCATCCATACTGGTGTCCACTGTCATTGTAGCAAACATATTTCCCATAATGTTGTAAATCAAAAATATTGATAATGTAAATATAAATTTATACATGAAACTTTGCGGTGTATGAACGGCCGGCAAAACAACAGCAACATCAAAAAAAGAAACTATTGGGAAAAATATTGCAATGAATAGAAAGCAACAAATATCAGCAAAGCGCTTTGGTAGAAACTGTTTTCGTATTCGTAATTCCATTTTGCTACCGACTTAATTCTTATGCTAAATTATGAATAATGTTATGTTTATTTCTCAATTTTACTCGTTTTAGGTTCTTCACAAGTAACTTTATGTGCTAAGAATAATTGTGCAACTAAAAAATTAGGAATATAATTTATTTCTCAGAGCGCTATTAACAATGTTTATATGAGAGCATTACGGTTATCACGTGAAAATGTGATTGATAGTGTTGCGCTGAGTATTTAAACTCGAAAAAGTGAGAGACTAGACAATGTGACATCACTATATATCGGACAATAACAACAGCAATTAAAAGTTCAGGGGTTTATTTGTTGGGTAAATGCAATGGTTGTATATGTGAGAGCTTTTTGATAGCAACAACGATCTACCATGAGAGTAAAAGCAACAAACATGTACTTGTACATATATACACATGTACATATGTGAATACAGCTAAACACTTTTGTAATAAAGGTGTTAAAATGTATAAATAAAATTAAACAGTAAAACCACTGCCAAACTCCGCATTCTCGTCCATTTAACGTTGAGTAAAAGAGTGCTACATACATAAAGGCGTGTTACGGAAGTGAATTAACGGAACTGGAAGCAGGATTGGGTGCTTAAATTTTTTTTGTATCGAAATCGATAATACATAGATACAAGATAATACATACACTAGATAAATGTAATGTGGAATAACATAATTTAAATCAAAGCATTTCAAAAGTTTACTTAATCAAACCTTTAGGACCGCTTGTATAAAAGCCAGTTAATTGTTACCAGCGGGATTAATTTGAGAGTTAGCTTTCGCAAGTTTCGCGTTCGGGATCGCAATGGAAAGCCAGTAACATCACTATTACAGGGACCTAAAAAAGCAGTGATTCAAAATTGCACACCGGCCAGTAATAGAGTTTAAAAATGTATTAATATCCAAATAAAGGAATGTAACAAGCGAAATTTTTAAGCCAAAATAGTTCGTTTAAAATTGTAAGCAAGAGCAGCTGTCACTTTTTATGTCTTCACAATGCAGCTCTTCCGAAATTTTTATCCATTCCAAGATCGGATAATCAAGTGATAAGGTGTATCGCATATTCTGTAATTGCAATTTTTCGCAACCCTTATTTTCATCCTAATTCGAAAAATTTAAGTGAGAGGATGACAGAACAAAACAAATGTCAGAAATGATTTATTGTGAACGTTTTCTTAATAAAGAAGCAGCTACGGTTTAACAACGTGTTTTGCTACAGGTGTAGCAATAACATTTTATTTTAGGTTTTTTACCTAAATCCGCATGAAAATCCTTCAGTTTGTTGAGATTTTCCTAAAAAGTCAAAATGGTTCGTCACAACAATCAATTACCTGATAACCTGCCACAGCTGCAAAACCTTATAAAACGCGATCCCGCATCATACAAAGATGACTTCTATCAGCAATATCAACATTTCCTTAGCAGCTTGGAAGTGTTTGCTCTCAACCCAAGTGATGAAAACAAGGCGTTAGATGAGCTCGTTATGTTTATCGCGCAGGTTAGTTTACCAGGATGAGATATTTTTTTCTTATACATATATTCTAAATTTAATATCTTAATTAGGTCGCACAATGTTATCCCGAGCAGTGTGTTAAATTTCCACAGCATTTGGTGGATTTGCTAAAGAATCATGCCACTAATTTAGATCCGATTATGCGCAATTGCTTTGTGAAAGCGTTGATTCTTATGCGTAATAAGAATTTGATACCTGCCATCGATTTGTTGGCGTTATTTTTCCAACTTTTAAGCTGTCCAGATAAGCATTTGCGTTCCTTCTTGCAAACACACATTATTACGGATATAAAAAACATGAACGCTAAACATAAAGATATGAAGCTTAATTCGGTATGTTTTCATCTTACTTTTTTTTTTGAATAATTAATACTTAAAAATTTCACTTGTGTAGACGTTGCAAAACTTTATGTATTCAATGCTGAAAGATGCCAATCCAAAGGCTGCAAAAATGTCTGTAGACATAATGATCGAGTTATTCAAGAAAAATGTATGGGATGACCCTAAAACAGTTAATGTAATAGCGACAGTCGGCTGCTTCTCAAAAATTACAAAGGTATTCGCAATCGGGATCATGGTGTTTAGAACAGCTCTTTATTAAAAATTGTATTGTTTTGCCAACAGGTGCTTGTAGCTTCATTAAAATTCTTTTTGGGTCACGATGATGAGGAAAAAGGTTCGGATGATTCTGATAGTGATAATGACGTCGACCTTAAAGGTGCTATCATGCAAAATCGCGTCAACAAAAAGACTAAGAAGCGTAAGAAACAATTGCAACAAATCAAAAAGCAAGCCGTAAAAGCACAAAAGAAGAAAAAGAATGCTCCGGCGTTTAACTTTTCTGGAATACATCTAATACATAATCCTCAAGGCTTGGCTGAGGGGCTTTTCAAACAGCTTCAGGCCACAAATGAACGTTTCGAAGTAAAACTCATGTATTTGGATGTAATCTCACGTCTGATTGGCATACATGATTTATTCCTCTTTGGTTTTTATCCGTACATAACGCGTTTCTTGCAACCACATCAACGCCAGGTGACGCGTATCATGCAGTTCGCTGCACAAGCTTCACATGAACTAGTCCCTGGTGATATAGTTGAACCAATACTTAAAACAATTGCCAATAATTTTATTACCGAACGCAACTCAAGCGATGTTATGGCGATTGGTCTGAATGCGACTCGTGAGATTTGCATGCGTTGCCCCTTGGCAATGGGTGAAGATCTTTTGCGTGATTTAGCAATGTACAAAACATATAAAGAGAAATCTGTTATGATGGCAGCACGTTCACTTATTATGTTGTATCGCGAGCAGCTGCCTGCATTGCTACACAAAAAGGACCGTGGCCGTTTAACAGAAGCTCAGGCGGAACGTAAAATACGTGCATACGGTGAAGTTGAGGTACATGAAACGATACCTGGTACCGAGGCATTGCTTAAGTCTTCTAAGGAGATTGATTTGGGAAGTGAAAATGATAGCGATAGTGCATCTAATGATGGCGAATGGGTGAATGTTTCACATAGTGAAGATGAGGGTGCAAATGTTGAAGACGATAGCGAGGAAAGTGACGATGATGACGAAGATGAGGATGAAAATGAAGAGGAAGAAGACGATGAAGACGTTGAAAGTGATGATGGGGAATCAGACGAAGAGGAAAATGATGCTAAGCCAACAAGTAGTAGCACAGGAAAGGAAAAAAAGAAGAAAACTCCTAAATCTAGTGACAAAAAATTTGCTGAAAATGGTGAAGTCCAAATTCTAGATGCCAAAGAAGCTGCACAAGAGTTGGCAATGACACGAATATTTACTGATGAAGATTTCAAACGTATAAATGCTGCCCAACTTAAAAAAACAGTTACTAATTCGCGTAAACGACCATTGGAAAAGGATCGTGAAGAATTTGTTAAATTGAATAGCATAGAAATGATTTATAAAAAACGTAAGCACGACAAGGAATCACGTTTAGAGACGGTGAAAGCTGGTCGGCAGGATCGCGAAAAATTCGGTTGGAAGGATGGGCGCAAAAATGAAAACAGCTCCAAAACGAATCGAGAGAATCGCAAGAACAAAAACTTCCAAATGATGAGGCATAAGGCTCGTTCAAAAGTGAAGAAAAGTTTCCGCGATAAACAGAAGGCTTTGAGAAAGCATCTTTTGCATCAGAAAAAGATGAAGTAGCGGCTTAAGATTTGTTTTACATTTTTCTTTTGTATATAAATACAAACTTAACTTTACAGAATTAACTTTATACTTTTAATAAAGTAAATAATTTAAAAGGTAAAGTTGGTGGTTAACTATGAATTTCACACTCGGTAGAAATCGACTTATACCGCTACTTACAACTCAGCAGTAGTGAAAATTTATATTTAAGAAGGTAAAGGACTTTCCATTAGCCATTGAAAAAGGAATAATCAAAAAACACTAAGGACGGTTTTGAAAAGCGTTCCCAGTCAATATGGAACTCGTGGAATAAATCCTTCTGACGCAAGTGGATGCATATGAATGTAATGATCCTCTGCGTTGAAAGTGTGAAAGATTTCAAAGGCCGTGCAGCGAACCCTATAGATTTAGCGGGCTTTAAATAATTTATCTGAAATAAGAAAGGGTAATGTGGATTTCACTTTTTATTTTACAATGTTTTATGTACTACAGCACAATTAATTTCCATCAAATCCCATCCTATTAAACATCCATCAAGCATACAAGCACGCATTAGAACTTTATTCTATATTTATCGTCTACGTTTCTCTGGCTTCTTCATACGCTTCGGGCCTTTGACGAAACACCAGTCAACTTGTATTACTTGCCCCATAATTTCGGTGCCATGTAGTGCTTCTTTGGCAGCTAATGCCTGCTTATGAGTTTCATATTCGACCAGGGCATAACCTTTCGAGAAGCCAGTGCGCCGATCTAAATTTAAATGAATATTCTTAATATCACCAAATTCACAGAATTTCTCTTGTATATCATCTTCTTGTGCCTCCTCATGTATTGAGGTAACAAACAATATCCAGCCTTCAACCGATCGTTGTGGGCCAGGTTCAAGTTCATCGTCATCTTCGTGGCGAACGCGTTCATAACTTTGTATGGGTTCACGGGCATTTCTTTCGGTTCCGAATCCACGACCTTTGCGGTGTTTGACTTTCTCTTTTAGACGAACAATACCCTCTGCAATAATTAAAATTTGGAATATCAGATTAGGGTGATATATTGCAAAATGAATTCAATAATGCACTGGTACTTACGATCACCATCTTCATCAACTTCAAACTCTTCAGCGTTATCAATATCGAGCACGTCAGCCATATTTATTTATATTTTAAGTGAAATAAATGCAAAATCTTTTTATTTTCACCGAAAAATGTCCAAACAACGCGTATCGGGCTTAAAATACAGTCAGAGAAAAGAAGAGATGTTATCGCTCATCACTCATTACTAGTTGTTTCTTCTTCTTCACGCCTATTCACTGCCGGCTCCATCTGTCGCAAAAAGTTGCATAAAAGTTTGCATAAAATATTAAGTAAACTCAAGCACCTGCACAACTTCCTAAAGGATCCATTATTTGGTATTTGAAAAAAAAATAACTTAACAAAGATATGTATCCCCTCCGTACGGCTCGCTGTCTCACTTCTACCGCAGCTCCAAAAGCGCCTTGGACTTTTATTTGCTCAATTTCTGATGCTCAATATATTAAGCTCGAAGTCAATGATAAAACAGGGATTGCTACCTTGACTTTGAATCGGCCACCAGTGAACAGTCTGAATTTAGAGCTACTGACGGATATACGAAATTCAATAAAAGATGCTGAGAGTAACAAATGCAAGGGTCTTGTACTGACATCGGTAGGTACCTAGATGGGTTTCTTTTCTCTTTTTACAAAATTTAATGCAACAGTACCATTGAATGCAACACTTCTAGATAAACGCCCATTCACAGTAACAAAACAGCTGTTATCAGTATTTCCTTTATCTGGCAGATTTGTTGCTTGGCATATTTTTTTGTTTGTCAGATTGGATTTTTCTTACGACGTCGTTGGTTAATAATTCACGTTTCTGCGTTAATTTGTTAATAAGAATTAGGAAACCTAGTATGGAATGTGTTAAATTCGCATAAGAAAATAAATGACCATTGTATATTTTAGTGTCAGTTGGAGCAATGTGAACTAAATCACCGCCGTGGCAATTGTGTGGCGTAGTGAACTATTTGGTATTGACATCAATTCGGATTTGATGATGTCATAATAATAAAATACTTATTTATTTCTTTATACCGCAAAAATTTGGTGGCACGAAGCAAAAGGTTAAAACCACCAAATGTGTATAGTTGCAGTAAAAAATTAAAAATATGAACAACATATTGTAAGCCTTATCTACATATGTGCATTACAGATAAAAATCAATAAAATAATATTTATTCAGCTGCAATTGTTTACTAAGCACTGGTGAAGGTTTATTTGTTCTAAAGTGATCGTAGAAGTTTTTTGGGCTTTTAGTTTGAAAGTGTATCATCCATCTGCTAGCAACCACACCCTACACCCAGTGACCTTGCCTTGTTAGGCATCGAGACGACGACGGCGGCGGCGACAGCTTCAATATGGTATTCGAATCTGTTGTCACCGATGTGCTGAATAAAGTGCTAGGAGATTATGTGGAGAATTTGGATAAAAAACAACTAAAAATTGGTATTTGGGGCGGTAAGTAGAATCTTTGAAATTCATGGTATTTGTTTCCTTTGGCACTCAACTACTAATAAATTAGCTAAAAATATGATAGTGGTGTCAAAAGACGCGTTTTGACCTCAGTATCAATGATCCGAAGTCGAAATTTCATTTTTTTGTTCCAGTGAAGAGATATTTGCAATCAAAGTTCAGAATTTTCTGTCATTTTCATGTGGTTGTTGTAATCACAAATTACACTGTGAGAAAAGAGGACATCACCGTGGCGGTAGCCACGGCTATGGCACACACTCGGAGTTGGAATGGCGTAGCCCAGGGTTATTTTTTGAAGCGCGGCCGAAGGCCGCCTACTCGGAAAGGTGTTCTGCACATAAAAAACATGGACCGGGCCCCTAAATCGGGATTTGACCTGGGTAATTTTTTGGTTTTTTGTTAATAACTTTTCACTGGAACAAAAAAATTAAATTTCGACTTCGGATCCTTGATCCTGAGGTCAAAACGCGTCTTTTGATACCCCTATCATATTTTTAGCTAATTTATTAGTAGTTGAGTGCCAAAGGAAACAAATACCAAATTCATATGGAAAATCATATTAACTAGTGCAACACCACTATCTTACTAGTATCCAAATGTGCTAGAGCCGAGCATATGATATTTCTATTCTGCAAAGTACTGAAAAGCTGGCCTACACCCCAAGATTCTCGAATAGTGTTGATGCGGGCAGACAATCAATAATTATAATAATTTGATTTGATGCACGATTGAGAGAATGAGTCGCTTTCTTTTATACTTTTATAGGATTGCCTGAAACATTAGTTTTTATTATTTTTAATGTTCCTTATGCCGGAATGTACATAAAACTATTAAGAGTGAGAAATGTATTGCTAAAAAATTACCTGTTTTACCCTTTTCTATTAAATATTTCATAAGTTTCCCAGCCTTTCATTTATTACTCACCCTATTCTGAGGTCTAGCTATTCTCTTGATAGTAAATTGTACAGGTATGAAGATGCAAATTCTACATATTTTATTAACATTTAGCACGCAATTCTCCAATTGTGTAGTCATCAATTTTTGTTGGTTCGGCGTCCCCGAATGTCACGTTTAATGATCTCTGCGAGTCGGTTTGGCTGTTAAACTGACCTTATCCTTCAAAATGTAGCTATTCAATAGCGCAAAAAGTGAAATATTTTTTATCTAATATATACCCAGCAGAAACTTAAGTGGCCGATTTCCGATATTCGCTGCTTTTAGTTATGTACATACATTTGTATATATCATCTATGTTTCTTCCCAAAGCGGTAAAACGCTGGGCAATATTTTCTAAAGAAGCATTTAAAAATCCCTATTTAGCTTTATAAATGTGCAACCCATTATTTTACATATGTGGATAA
This sequence comes from Sphenella marginata, assembly GCA_951509765.1. Classification (NCBI taxonomy): domain Eukaryota; kingdom Metazoa; phylum Arthropoda; class Insecta; order Diptera; family Tephritidae; genus Sphenella; species Sphenella marginata. The sequence continues at coordinate 3,273,921 of OX608083.1, forward strand.
GTACTATTTTATGTGTATTTTTTTGGAAGAACTCTCATTCTCTCTCCACAATTACTTATATGAAAAAACGCCTTAATTTTTTTGTAGGGAAGTTTTTCTAATTTTCGTCCATCTGGTACTAAAATGTAGGGTAACATGCTTACACACAGAAGTATAAGTACCCAACGGAGTACTTACGCATTATTCATTTGATGACTCCGGGCCTTACTGGGTGGGCATACAAATTTGTGTACATGTATATTTGTATTAAGATTTACTTACCAATTCCCAAACCCACCAAATAATTTGCACCTTATACAAACCTTATTCATTTTGATTTGATCAAACGTTTCATAATTTGAGGTTATTAAAGTTTACTTGTCCTTACACATATGTACCTTTCATTTCGGGTAACGTATTAATCCTCCTGTCTTCAAATATATTCATCTGCTGGCACAAGCGCGACTGCAGAAAGAAATTTATTTGCTTTTGTTATAATGACTTACATTATTTTTTATGTTAGTATTTGTACAAATAAAAAACGTGTACGCATCAATGCCTCTTGAGCTCTGTTAACCCAAATGCGGTTTCCACACGGTTTCCCATTGCTTTTTGAACGAGCATTGTACCTACATACATACATACAGTGTCTCACATAAGTATTTTGCTTTTGATGGTGTTCAAGAAAACTGCTGACTATTTATATATTTCGCAAATATTTTTTTTTAAAAGTCTTCATTTATTCAAGCATGTTCTTAAAACTATGTAAATCAATCATTAAAACAAAAAAAAAAGTAATAATCCAGGTACAAAATTAAACTTAGTTAATTCATATGTGATTTTTAATACTTAGAATGATAGCCCTTGTTTTTGATAATAGCATCCAAACGCTTAGGAATGGATTCCACAAGCTTTTTACAAAATTCCACGGGTATTTTTTCCCATTCTTCCAGCAATACTGCTTTGAGGTCAATTTTTGATGAAACTTTATGCCTCCGTACCTGATCTTCCAGGTAGGCCCAGAGATTTTCTATGGGATTAATGTCAGGACTTTGGGGAGGTGTTGGCAAGTGTTTTGTGTTGAAAAGTATCCACATTCTAACGTCATGGGCCGTGTGTTTAGGGTCGTTGTCTTGTTGGAATAAAAACTCATTATTTGACATGCCCATTTTTTCTGCACTGGAGTGTAAATTCTCCTTGAGAATGGACAAATAAACACGCTTATCCATAGTACCTTCTATAAAAACTAATTTCCCAACTCCCTGAGCGGACATACAGCCCCAAACCATGACAGAACCTCCGCCATGCTTAACAGTTGCTTTAATGTTTTTTAGTTTCAGCTCTTCATTTGGCTTCCGCCACACCATACGTCGACCATCGGATCCAAAAATGTTGTACTTGCTCTCATCACTAAACACTACTGTTTTCCAGAAGTCGAAACCTTTCGATTGGTGCTTTTGAGCGAACAAAAATCGCTTTTCTTTATTGACTTTAGAAATCAATGGTTTTTTCCGCGCAACTCGACCGTGAATACCATTGCTTCTAAGAACTCTACGAACTGTCTCGTCCGATATTTGGGTTTCTAATGTTGCCTGAAGCTTGGCATTAATTTTGGGAGCTGAGATATGGGGATTATCTCGATTTTCTTTTAAAATTTCACGTTCTTCTCTCACCGTTGGTACTTTTGGTCGACCGCATCTTGGAATATTTTCTAAATTACCGCGATCTTTACATCGTTTTATCACATTTTCAATTGTTTGACGACACCTACTAAACATTTCACAAATGTATTTAACACTTTTTCCTTTATTGTGCAGATGCATTATAATTTTTTTCTCAGATGTACTTAATTCTTTAGCTTTTGGCATTTTTGATGCTCGCAGTACCAGAATAAAGACTGAAATGCATCAAATAAAGTATAATAGTGATAAGAATACGTATCTGCAGCCACCCGCTTCGCGAAAACTAACAAAAGCAAACAAATCGCAGCGACAACCGGTTATCAAAGCAATAGGCAAAATACTTATGTGGGATAACAACTGCGTCGTGTAGCGGTTTTTTTGTTGTAGCAACATAACGGTATGCAATTTTTAATTGCTGTTTGGACAATTTGTTGAAGGAATGTGTGGTGAGTAGAGTTTGCGTTTCAATAATGAAGAAAGTCCACACAGTGCAACAGAAACTTCAAATATGTCCGCTCAAAGAAGTATGCAAAATACTTTTGTGAGACACTGTATATTCTTATTGCTTTCTCGCGCAACTGATATTTGATTAAGTTGTGCTTGTGGATGCCATTGTTCGTTTGCTCCATCACGCGTTGTGGTGGGTGGTAGCGGTGGAAAACAATACATATCATTTACTACCGGTATATACCGATATTCTTCATGAACACTATCGATATGTCAGTGCTATGAAGAATTCCTTGGCTACCTTTCGTGAATCAGTAAAACGATCACCTGTCGGTATTTACACGTTGAAAACAATAAAATACATGAATATATGTACCGTCTTTAGAAGTTTTAGTTTTAATAGTTTAACGGGAGTCTTAGAAAATAGTGGCTTCAAATTGGTGTTGTTTGCTCTGCCGAGCTTTCTTACGAGCAAGCTTTCCTCTTTGTCACATATGTATGTATGTGATTGTGAAAAAGTTACTCATACGCCTCGGCTCTTCCTGAGATAAAAGAAATAGTTAATCGACCAATTTTTCTTTATATGGTTTTCGTATGAAAATTTTACCTAGACTGGGATATACATATGTATTCATAATCATCTCTTATATGAAAAATGTGTCTTTTAAAATAAGTACTTATACCTTTATCCGGATGATCTGATGCTTCTGGAACAATGTTAATAATTTTGGAAACAGACAGCATTCTTGGATCGGCATGTTTTTGTTCGTGCAATGCTGTTCAAGCGAGTACCTATAAAATAAAAAGTACTTGCAAACCGGCTAGTAAAGAATTTTTTGTATTATGATTTCATATTTTGTATATGTTTATAAAACTAATTAACAAACTTGTGTACATTGGAGTGACCCGTCAAATTTAATTTATTTTGGGTATTCACACAAAAGATTGAAGCTGTATCAAACAATGGTTAAAAAATATTTTTTTACAGTGAATTTGTGTTTGAAAACTCAGCAATAAACACTTTTGAAATGCAAAAAATAAAGTCAAATTTTTTCCATCGACTCTTTTCCACGCTCGGACTCAGGTGTTAGCTTGACTTAAATTTCATTTCTACTTAAAACCCTTAAAGTATAAAGAAAATCTAAGTACTTTAAAATATGGTGTGGTACCTAAGATGAAAATTGAACAAAAGTAAAATAACAATTGTTATTGTTCAATTCCTTAATATACATATGTAATTATGTTATTCGTATTACAACTTCCACACTAACGATCTGCCAGCTCACCTCTTCAAATTACTTAATTTAATTTTTCATTCAGACACTCACTCTAAACAATTTATATATAACCCATACCACCAATTAACCTATGACGACATCAGCCAAACATTTCGGTAAGAAATTGTTGAACATCTAAATTGTGTATTTTTTCAAATGTACACTGCGAACAAAAAATTATTAAAATGCTTCGTTTTCTTTCCTTTTAAGTATGCAAATTTCAGTTCGCATTATCAATTTGTCATGTTTGTTTCAAAATAGATTTGACAAGTTGCTAGTAAATGGCATTAAAACAACGATAAATCAAAAACTTGTTTATAAAATATAGTGTACTGGGTAATTTTTATTTATTAGGCACTAGCTACTCATCTTATAGATAATAAAGTAGCTCGTTAACCATTTATTTGTAATGCCATTGAACCGCTTCTTAGGCCGCATGTAAACATTTACACATGTATACATATGTTCATTGGTGGTCCAATGCGTAAAAGGGCGTAGCTTCCATTTTTAATACTTTACTGGACAATGTGGATGGATCATAAGTTATGAAGCGCTAAGTTAAAAAAATTTCAATCACTTGCTATTTTCGATCAAAAAAGCCACAAAACTGTTAGAAGCAGCATTTTCGATAGCTACCTGGGTCTAAACAAAAGCAAAATTAGATAACTACAAAAGTCGAGATTTTTGATTTAACTCGCTTTAAATCTTGATGTGCAAAGACTGGTGTTGTCGCAGTCATTAATTACTTATTGTGAAGAGGTTTTTGCTATTGATAATATGTATTTATTTATATACATTAGAGGAAATCTTTTGTCAATTGAGTAGGAAAAAATGTAAAACAACAACACCAACGTTCTCTTTTATGTGTAGCCTAGTTTGCCTGGTACCTCACAAGAGGGTTTCAGTGCTGATGTGCGAATCAATAAAAACCGACACAAGCCAGTCACTACCCATAGTTTTCAGAAGTTTTCCTAAGTACACTTCTGTGTCCAGTCAAGAATCAATTGCTACCTCCGATGCAGTATGCCTGCTCTGAAGGGCTTTGAATATGATTTCCGTAGATAATGCAGATGCTCGAAGGAAACTTTATAAGAGCCTAGTTGATCTTTTGCACTTCAATTAACAAAGTATTAGTTCTTTATAATTAAATGACAGTCATGACAATAAGCCATGGGAGAATTCAAAAGCAAGCTACCGGCGTGTTGTATGTAGGTATATGAGAATTTATTAGCCGGGTTTAGATTTAGTTTGGCGCTAGTACACGATTTACTTAGAGTCTAAAACGTGTTTAATATCAAGCATTATCAGAATCCTTGCAAATGCATAAAAACGTGTGTTTCGCTGCTGTATTGCTAACCAAGAAATGGAAGAGGGTATATGGCTTTACTCGTTGTACGATAAGAAATGAGGTTAAATAATTAAATTTGGGTATAGTTCCTCACTGATTTATGGTTTATTTACAATTTACTCATTAATAAATATGAGAAAACAATATGCTTTAGTTTGAATTCTACTTATTTATAGCTTATTGCTCAATGTACGCTTGCTTTGTAGTAGGGACGTTAAGAAGCTTCGATTTCTTCTGGCATTCGATTTCGATTCCGAAGCGTCAGAACTTCCTATTGCATTAGCCTTCTTATTTCGATTTAGATTCCAACTGTTTTGAATGGAAGATGGAAATTGCAGTGAATATTGATCCTAATCTCCACTGATATTAAACGCGCCAAATTATTATTCTTATTATTATTATTCGATTGATCTTAACGTCCTTTCATGGCTGTGCTTTTCTTAAAATTTTTTTTTGCAGGTGATGTAGTGCTCAATAACCTTAAGCTCAAAGAGAATGCGCTGGATGAGGTAGATCTACCGGTGCAGCTCTCCTATGGGTTTCTTGGTAAGTAGAAGAAGACTATTTTCCAGTTGTAATAGAAAATTGTTCATGCCTTTTCTTTATATCTCTGATCTATTACAGGCAAATTAGTATTGAAAATACCATGGAAAAACCTCTACAGTCAGCCAGTGATAGCACAAATCGAGGATCTGTATATGCTTGTCACGCCCAAACAAGCTACACAATACAATGCCGAGAAAGAAGAAAAGTACGACCTGCAAACGAAGCAAGCAGCGCTCCAAGCACTGGACGAAGCACACAAAAAAGAATTGATGAAAGGTAAGTGCCAATTATTATTTACAAAGATGCCACAAACATTTTATTTTATTATTTCAAAAACGCAATTGTTACAGATCAAATCAAACCCGATGCTACCTTCTCCGAGAAGCTAACCGCACAAATTGTTAATAATCTACAAGTGAAAATTTCAAATATACATGTACGTTACGAAGACACCTCTACAACAGGCGAGAGTTTCGCACTGGGTGTTACGTTGCATGATCTCGAACTATATACCACAGATGAGAACTGGATGAAATGTTATTTAACACAACAAGTTAGTCGTGTGTTCAAGATTGCAAATCTAGACTGTTTATCTGCATATATGAATTGTAAAACGAGCATGTACTCAGGGATGGCCAAAGAGGAGTTAGAAAATGTATTTCGTAAAAATATTGCACAAAAAGATTCGTTGCCCAGCGATTACAATTATAGTGAGTGATTTAATTAGAAATTTGTTGCATATAAATATTTTGAATGATTTTGATATTTTGTAGTTGTTGGACCGATTTCGGTAATGGGCAAACTCCAATTAAATATGAATCCTGAGTACGATAGTCCAGCATATGGGATACCAAAAATCGATTTGTCTTTGGAAATGCAAAAGTTGCGTGTTGGCTTAACGAGCACGCAATATCAAGAGGCTATAAAATTGGGCGAATCCATGAATCGTATGCAATTGGGTGCGCGCTATAGGAAGTATCGTCCTTTCAATATACGTAAGTTAAAACTTTACTAATAAATAAACTATTTTTGTACTATTGTCACTTGGTTTCACATTTTTCATAGCCTACAAAAAGCATTACCGTGAATGGTGGCAGTTCGCAATCAAATCCGTGTTAGAGGAAGATATAAGAAAGCGAAACAGAGAATGGACATGGGAACACATACAAGAACATCGTGAGCTTTGCCATACATACGCAGAGGTACGATAGATGCTAGTTTAGGAATATATTTTATAAGAATAATTAAAATTTTTCGATAAGTAATTTTATAACCTTCAACCTTTTTCTCTAAATTTGTTCAGAGTTTCAAAGAAAGGGAACTCTCTAAAAAGCCATCCGCCAGTCTCATCGAAACCTGTACATTGCTCGAACAAAAGCTTGATTTATTCAATTTGGTTTTAATACGTAAACGTGTTCAAATTGAGGTGGATAAAATACGAAAAGATGAAGAAAGCAGACAATTACAAAAGGGTTGGTTTGGTGGTTGGTTCGGTGGTGGACAAAAAAACGGAGATGGAGAATCGAACGATATTGGTATGTGGAAGTTTTAAAACAGAGCATTATAATTATCTTTAACTTACAATAATAGCACTAAAAAATATTTCCAACCTATGGTGAAATACTTAGAACAACATACACGGTAGCTTAGTCTTACTTGAGTTTACATTGGTATCACAAAAATCACTCTGTCTCGGCTGTCGATTTAAAATCGCTTTATCTCGACATGCCACGTAAGTCCATTATATCAGACTATCGTAAAAGTAACATTTCACAATGTGGGTATACTTATTTTATAAAGCGTTAAAAAAATCATATACTCACCCTCTTACCCCGTGTACTTAAAACCATTACTTTAAAAATTGAAACAAAAAAAAACATCTCATATTTCCATACCATTTAATATAGTTAAAAAACTCGAGGCTGCTATGACCGGAGATGAGAAAGCCAAGCTTTATGAAGCTATTGGCTATCAAGAGGGCACCCCACCACCAACTATACCAGCAGAATATGAGGCTATCAAAATGCAATTTAAGCTGTTAGCATTAGAAATTGGCTTGTACGACGAGAGTATCGTAGAGGGAAAACATAACTTCGAATTGAATGAGTTAAAAACACTTATGCTACTGAACTTTTCCACCACTACCTGCAATATAATTCAACGTCCTGGTGGCAATGCTATTAGGCAAGTCTTTGAAATCGAAATCAACCTGTTTATGCTAACATATTTTCGCCTTTATTTTTTGTAGTGTTACGTTGGGCGTGAATGAAATGAAGCTTTTAGGTTTACACGAGGGTACCAGCGCACCAACAATAATTGAATCTAAAACTACAGACGAATTCAATCTACTCGACATATTCTTCGAGACGAATCCTCTCGATAAGAAATGCGACCAACGTATTAAAGTCTCAGCACGTCCACTTCAAGTCGTTTATGATGCTGATACCATAGTACGACTTGTAAAAGTATTTACACCTCCTAAAGCGAATTTATCTGAACTAGAATTCGCGGCTACTGAGCGTATGGCAAATTTTAAAGAGCGTTCAGCTACAGGCATGCAATATATGATTGCATCAAAATCTGCATTGGAAATAGATATACAATTTATGCCGACAATACTGATCATACCTAGTACCGGAAAATATCATGCTGATAGCAATCAAAATTCCTTAATTGTTATAACTTTGGGTAAACTACTTGTTTCATCTACACCGCACAAACAAGCATCGTCTGAGCTACTGGGTATGCTGCAAGATGGTAGATTTAGTTTGAACGATGTATTAGATCGCGCTTATGATGAAATTAAAGTTAGCATAGCTGATATACAGGTGGGTAATCTTACAACTCTATGCCAATAACAATGAATACAAAAATAATTTTGTTTTAGATGGTTGTTGCTAGACCTGGCGAAGATTTTGAAACTACACTCGCGTCAGCAGTACAATCCGATATGCACATACTACGACCCACGTCTGTATTATGCAATGTATCACTTTGTGCTGTTGACGATGATCCCCGCTTGCCAAAAACGAAAATCAATGTTGAAATACCCTCAATTGCATTCAACCTAACAGAGGATCGTATGTTCGAAGCTTTACGGGTGGTCACAAGTATACCGTTGCCGGAAAGTGATCCAGCGGAACCCTCAGCAATAACAAGAGCACTAAGCACAGCTTCGTCAAAACTATCATTGGCTAGTTTCTTAACTCAAGAGAAAAAAGTGAAAAAGACACGTGAAGAAAAAGTCGATCTTACTCAAGAAATCGTTCAATATACCAATTTAGAGGTGGCATTCACATTAAAAGAATTTAGTGTTGCTTTAAATAAATCTGTACGAATAAAAGAAATGGCGAACGCTAATGCAAATATAAATGGCATCTTGCCATCATCAAACGAATCACCAACAACACCAAAAGGAAAGTCACCAGTAGATTCACCGCAAGATTCAAATGCATTCGGTACACCTGTGGAAGAAATACATACAGATATATTAGGCGAAACATATGCTAGTTGTATTGGCACTGACTGCAATGTTGAAAACATATTATCGTTTCATGTGCTGGAGCTCGGTGTAAAAATGTATCAACGCACATACGAAATGGTAGTAGAAGCCAAGTAAGTTATGCACCGCATACTAATTTTGGTATCGCGTTAAAATGTTCTTTGAAGTAATGTCACTCACAGTTAAAACATGCAATTTTAGTTGCGCGGAAACCGTGAGAAGTATCTGGCTGCATTAGTTATAGAGCTAGAAGTTGCATGATTTTAGGCGCATGTTAATTTATTTCTCCAGTTTCTTAGGGCTAATTTTGTATATTAATATATTTAGCTATCCCTTAAACCATTTATATATCCTTCTAGTTTGGGTGCTGTAAATCTAACGTGTCATAATTATATTGATAATACAAAGAATAATTTAAATATCATCGATACACCACGATTTTCCGAAGAGCTGGGATATTTATTAACCGTATCATATGTGATGGCACAACGTTCATCTCCTGAATTTTTCACTAAATACAATGCTACTGAACAGATGATTAATATTAACTTTTCCACCTTAAATATAATATTACATCAAGAAGTATTGTTGCAATTATTGTCACTCGCCGATTCGATACAACGCAAATTAGATGCAAGTCTTAATACGACAACACCTGTTAATGCACAACCCAAAGATCGTGTAGGCTACGCTGGCGATACTGGTATTTTAAATAAACTCGCCGTTATTGCAGAAGAGGTCGAAGAAGCGGGAGTTCTTGCTGCAGGAGCTTCAACGAAAACTCGGCCATACAAACAGAAAAAAGTTGTTGATAGTATAAAGGTTCATGTGAAAGCTAATTTGGAGCAAGTTTCTGTACTTTTGACATGCCAAAAACGTGATTTAGCTTCATTGAAAGTACAACATTTCGATGCGCATGTAATTTTGAAATCGTCCTACACTGAGCTGAATCTTCGCTTAAAGGATATCGTCGTAACCGATTTAAATCCTTTGACTCAGCATAGTGGGGTAAGTTTTTTAATGTAATGTTGTTATTGCAGTGATCATCATTTTTTAATAATTATATCTCCTTATGAAATTCAAATAAAATTTATCTATCCAATTTTTATAGATTCTTTCAATTGTTGGCGATAATGCGCTGGAGTGTCAAGTTATTAAATTCAATTTGGATGAAACCTCCAATTACAATTCAGATGATATGCGTATTAATGTGTCGATTGGTGGGATGAGAATAGTATTCCTTAACTGGTTTGTTACTGGCGTTTTGGTATGATTTGCTGAACTTTGCTACTATTGGAAGATTTTAATATTTCCATTTTTTCACTTGTATATGTAGAGTTTTCTAAATAACTTCCAAGCTGCTCAAGCTGCTTTAGCACAAGCGAGTGCCGCTGCTGCCGATGTAGCTAAGCAAAATGCTATGGAAGCGTATGAACGTGCTTCGCGCATGAAACTTGATATAAAAGTTAAAGCACCTGTAATTATTGTACCAATGGATTCACAAAGTCTCAATTCCATTGTATTGGATCTCGGATTTCTATCATTGAGCAATATAACAAGCGAAGTGGATGTACCGAAAGAGAGCCAACGTGCGGTACTTGATGAAATAAAACTTGAATTGAAAAATTTGAGACTAGCAAAAGCAGCAATTCTTTTAGAGCCTGCTCGTAGAACGTCTGTGGATAGTAAGTGCGGTTAACATGTTTGCTGTATAGATATTTTCATGTTTTGCCATTTCTTTGCTTTTAGCTGTTGATATGGCTTACGGCATCAAGTCGCATCTGAATATTTTAGATCCAGTGAGTTGTACATTGATTGTGAAACGTAATTTGTCTAGCACATGGTACAAAGCGGTACCTGAAATGGATATTTCGGGACATTTGAAATCGATTGAGGTAAAGTTTCTCTCTGACAAAAATTATATATAGATTTTAACTTATTTCAATTTCTTCATAAACCCAGTTCAATCTTTTCATGGAGGACTACGCGGTTATAATGGCTATACTAAATCGTAATTTAAGTGAAGGCGCGGATGAATTTCCCCCTGTGGAAGAGCCGGAACTACCTCCATCACCAACAAAACCCGGAATGGATCCACGGCGCTCAGTGGCTTCTAAAGCTACTGTTGAAGTAGCGAGTATATCATCGAAGCGTAAGGTATTGGCAGCAGTAAATGCCTTTAGTACGCCACAAAAGAAAGACAAAATTCATGAACAAATGAAATTTAGTTTCTTATTCGATGGTGTTGTTATCAATTTGCTACTAAGTAAGTATGCGTTATACTACTTTTTTAAGCCAAAGCATATTGATTATTATTTAATGTGACAATTTTGTTTAGATAACGAGGAAGGCCTAGCGCGTTTCGGCTTATACTTCCTTTCATTGAAGGGTAACAAATTAATTGATGGTACTCTTAATACTTCGATTGTACTATGCAATATTCAAATCGATGATACGCGAAAATCAAACAAAAGTCCAATTAAAAAATATCTCTGTCGCAAAGATTGGAATGATTCTTTATTAAATAAACAGCCAGCTGATATATTGGAATCCTGTAAGACAGAGCTAAGTTATATGCTGGATTTAACAGCTAGTATTAAAGAGGATGATACATTTGGTAGGTTCAAATGCAGCAGTCATTTTATTATATATATTTATTTCTAGTCTTAATTAAACGCACTTCCTGGGTTTGATGTAATTAATAAACTCTTAATTCCTTTATTAATTCAACAGCCGAGGTTCGCGTAAGCAGCTTTGATTTGATCTTATGCGTTGACTATCTTTTAAAATTGGCTGACTTCTTTAAACTGCCCGAGGAGTCCGCGCTGTCAAGCCCGACTAAAGTATCGAAAACTGAAAGTAGTCCTGTCCATGCCAGTCCAGGTATAGATGCATTTTTTTGTAAACTTCGCCAGAATCAAATTGCTAAATAATTTCTCTACATATTAAAGATCCTCACCTCAAACACAGACCACCGAAGGTAACGCAGGTTGGAGAAATTCATGAACCTCAGCCGGCCACTGCGAATGCTAAAAAAATGAACTTGGTTCTACATATAGAAGAACCAGATATTATATTAGTAGAAAATTTGGATGATTTGAACTCTCATGCTATCATTTTCAATGTGCAGGCACAATTAAACTATCGCTCTATTGGCGAAAGACAAGTAATTAATGGACAAATTGATTCATTGAAAATGTATATGTGCTCATTTGCACCCGAACGCCGTGAGGCTACGCGCCACTACATTTTACATCCGTGCATGATCAGTTTGCAAGGTTCGACGCCTGAAGAGGAAGGTTTACATGTCAGTTTAAAATTGAGCGAAATTATGTTAAATGTATCACCAGCTACTATTGAATTATTAAATAAGGCTATGCTCACCATAAGTGCCGATAAAGCACACAGGAACACGATTACAAATCTTGAAACGGATTACTCACACTTGTGGGAGAAAGAAACATTTCAAGATAAACGTTTTTGGTTTTTAAAAGCCGGTAAGCATTCATGAACGCCAGTTTTGTACTCTGTTTTACTTTTATTTGATGTTTTTTTATTACTTTGCAGACCGTGCAATTGATGCACTGGAATATGTTGAGCATCAACCAGTTCTGGAAGCTCGTAAATGTAAAACGGAACGTTGTGTTGTTGAGGTTCCCAATATCACGTTAGTCATAGAAACAGGCGTTGGGTATTATACCAAACCACTCATTACCATTGATACGCGCCTAAATGCTATAATTAGTGATTGGAGTGATGATTTAAAAATTCGCGGCTCTCTAACTTTGAACACCAACTATTACAATGAGTCTTTGGCAGTATGGGAGCCAATTATCGAATTAAATGAACACATAAATCGTAATGGTGAACAAGAACTACTGCCATGGGAATTAACATACAAAGTCGATATTATAAGTCAGAAGAATGAAAACGATGACGATGATGAACCAGCTGAAGAGTTGGGAAAAGTAACCCAAATTGCTGTGCATTCAGATGAAGATTTACAATTCAATGTGACAAAGTCATGTTTGGATTTGTTAAGTGTTTTAGGTGAAGCCTTCTCACAGGCTATCAACATTGATGGTCTGACCAAACCAGAAGTAATAGCACCTTATGTTGTGGAAAATGATACCGGGTTTGAAATTTCAATAAATTTTAAACGCGGCATATTTACATTACATGAATGTCACTCACCTAAAGCAACATCGGCATCCACACTCAATAGTTCGCTGTTATTTGCAGTGGATGATGTTGATGCAAATTTTACACCAGAGCAAATAAAGAGTTGTACAATATCTCCTGGAGGACGTGCATATTTGCAAACTAAAGATTTATCAACAATTACGTGTGAAGAGGACGAGGAGTACAATTTATTTGTGCAGGCAAGAAGAAGGAATTTATTAAGTAGATCCTTATGCTAATGGTAATTGCCCTTTTCACAGGTTGGCGGAATCGACAAGGAAGTTGTATTACCTGTATCTAAATCAGATCAGCGCTATTTTCCATTGTATCGTGGCTCGAATCAAGATCCATGGGGTATAGTATCTGAAGTGCGCTCCGAATATGGTACAACAAAGATAAATATACACGGTGTGGTTAAAGTAAGTACAAGTTAAAGAAACAGGATGTAAACAATTTAATTGCATCTATTTTAAATTTACTTCAAGGTTCATAATCATTTTACAACAACTCTATTAATACATCGCTATAAGCAAACTGGTGGCAGAGATAAAATATTAGTGGGTAAGGTGCTGCCAGGCAAAGTCTTCCATGTACCACTACATGCAATTTATGCAGATTATAAGGATTTACATTTCAGCCTAGAAGTAAGTGGATTGTAAAAACAGCTAGTACCATTATACAAACTTGAATGGGCTTATATATGCTTTTGGATGCACATATAAATAAAAACTCGTCCATTATCCTTTTCTAGGGCTACAACATGTCTGTACAAGGCATAAAATGGAATGATTCTCCAACGGATCTGGAATATACAAGGCATTTACAGTGTGATCCATTGAATACATTTGAAACTTTCTACATAAATGTGAAACGTGTAAAAACGGAGATTTTCCATGAACACAGCGACAAGTATACCATATTAAGCGCCTTTTACACTATACATTTGCGCCCTCCAGTATATCTTTGTAATGCATTGCCTATAAGTATCAGTGTATCTGTGGCTGGATGCAGTGTGCGTAGTGTTGATAGTGACAATGTCGAAAAAGATATATCGAATACGGCTAAAGAAGATATGTTGGATTATGGTGAAAAAGAAGTTGCACCGGGTGATGTGTTACATTTGCCGACTGTGAAACTGAGTAGTAAATCGCGTGAGAGTAAAAGCTATTTAGTAGTGAGGGTAAGATTCGATTTATACATTTTATTACGTTATAAACAATTGCTCATATTATTACGATATTTATACCTTTCATGAACATGAAATGGTATTATAACTTTGGTCCGATGTTTGTAAGTATGAGAAGAAGAAGAGATAGACCCACTATTAAGTATACCGAAATGATCAGGGCGATGAGGCGAGTTGATTTAGCCATGTCCGTCTGTCCGTCCGTCCGTCCGTCCGTCCGTCTGTTTGAACGCAAACTAGTCCCTGAGTTTTAGAGATATCTCGATGAAATTTGGCAAGCAGGCGCCATTTTGCATAGGATTAATCATTTGTCGAAACCAGCAAGATCGGACCGATACAAGGCATAGCTCCCATACAATCGATTGTTCCGATAAATGGGTTTTGGCCTATAACTCTTGCAATTCAAAAGCTAGGAACGTAAAATTTTGCAAGTTTAGTACATATTGTATTTGTAACGTGTGTAGTGAAAATGACTCAGATCGGACCAACATGACATATAGCTCCCATATAATCGATAGTTTCGATAAATGGGTTTTGGGCTATAAATTTTGCAGTTAAAAAGCTAGGAACGTTAAACTGTGCACGTTTGCTAAATATTATATATGTAACATATGTAGGCAAAATCAGCCAGATCGGACCAACATAACGTATAGCTCCCATACAATCGATTGTTCCGAGAAGTGTGGTTTGGCATTCATGAAAGGTATAAAGCCTTCGGCACAGCCGAAGACAGCCCTTTCCTTACTTGTTTTTAATAATTCCAAACAAATTTTTCATAGCTAATCCAATATTTGGAGAAGGATTGGTCTTGTACTACAGAAATATCCCAGGATCATAATGATATGGCGACTTGGCGTTTTAGTTCCTACGATTCTGAAGCGAAAATGGAAATGGATTTATGTGTTCGGTGAGAAATTTTAAATGTTAACATAAAGAGAAAAAAAAAACATTAAACCATTTCTTCCATGCTAGTTTTGACAATCGACAAGGTGCTTTACAAATTTCACTATACAGCCCATTCTGGATGATCAATAAAACTGGCTTAATGCTTAGTTATAAAACTGATGCAGAAACCGTTGATGTACTTTATCATCCTCCTGAGTATAATGGTCCCATATTATTCTCTTTCCGTGAGAAATTCTTCTTTGCTAAAAAAGCAGCAACGATACGTGTAGATAATGGTGATTGGAGCAATAAAATACCTTTAGATGTTGCCGGTTCAATGGGTTCTGTAACGTGTAAATCAAAAGACACGCCATATCAGGTAAGAATTCTACGAAATCCTAATGCTTTTTAAAAAAATGTAATGTCTCATTTAAAAATTTAATTTCAGATAGGCGTACACAATCATTTAACCTATAATTCGCTCACAAAAATGATTACATTTATACCGTTTTATATAGCAAGTAATAAATGTTTCTTTGAAATAGATTTACAAGAACAAAGTAGACCGGGTGATCCATGGATAAGGGTTTGTTCTGCTTAGTGATGTGCCTATCTTGATTATATGCTAAACAAACTCTATACATTTTTTCATAGGTATTACCCGGTTCATGCACACCGCTCTGGCCCAAGGATGGTTCAGAATTGATGTTAATTGCACGTGTCCTCGGCCAATGTACCTCATCGTTTAAATACTCAGAAGCTCAGTGTACGCTACTAAAACTGCCTGGCAATAAGGTAGTAGTGTAATTTATCAATGAAGCAATTTTTATATTAACTGCATTTATAATTGATTTTAGTACGGTGGCATTAATGTGGATGTGCAAGCTACGGAAGGTGGAGTTTATATAATATTTTCCGGGTTTCATCCTGGCGATGCACCTGGTTTGATTATTAATCACACAAAGGTACCAATGGTATATCAAGAGAAGGATGTGAAAGAGAATGTTGTCTTGAAGCCACATACAAAGCTGTTGCATGCTTGGTCGCATCCATCGGGAGAAAATAGCATTACTTTTGATTGGGGCGAGAAAATAAGTGAGAAGAGCAAAACTAAAGCTGAGACAGATTTGAGACGTGATCAAATTGGCGAAATTAAGTAAGATCTATTTGAAAATAATGCCAATACGCATACAAACTTTATGTACTGACTATATGTGACCTGTTGTTTACTTTTGCAGATTAGCAGATGGCGCGACAGCTTATTGGGTAACATTTTTGGATGGCTTACAGCGCGTATTACTTTTCACCGAAGATGTTGAGATTGCGAAGAAACTGGAAATTACTGCAACGATTGAAAAAATAACACAATCTGTAGAAGTACGAATTCATGGTATTGGATTCTCGCTGATAAATAATTTAACTGGAAAGACTATTTTGTATATGGGCATAGCAAGTTCAGGTGAGGGTGGAAAAAATCAACTATCTTAATCAAAGGAGTGCAAAGCATGTTTGGCTTTTAAGTGTTACTAATAGTTTACTGTCCATATTTGAATTCATATAAAAACTTAACCCGTTCACATATCCGAAGTTCCAATTTATAACTATATTAACGACGATATAATTTTATGGTTTACCTTGCATTTTTGCTAAAAAAAAACTTTAAATCTATTGCAGGTGTGATTTGGGAGCAACAGAAAAATTCGAAACACTTTAAGCAAATGAACATCCACGAGACGACAGTGCTTGAAGAACAATATCAGCAGTATTTGATTGATCGAGGTGTAAATCAAGTTAAGAAATATTATCTAGATAGTAAACACGAGGTAATTTAAAATGAAAGGTAATCCAGCAAACTCTTAATAACTCTCTCGAAATACTTTCAGATTGATTTCGCAGGCATGATCTTGAAGAAGAATAAAGAGCGTGCAATTCATCGCACTTTCTATCCGGGTGTTTGGTTTAGCATGAAAACATCGCCATACCAAATGCAACTTCATGCTAAAATCAATAAAATTCAAATTGACAATCAATTAAATGATTATATCTTCCCAGTTGTGCTTGCACCAATTCCACCACCAAAAAGTGTTGCCACATCAATAGTGCTAAAACCTTTCATCGAAGTCAGCGTCGTACAATGGGTTGTACCCAATTCTACAGTGAAACAATATAAATATGCAACAATGCTTATACAGGAATTCCATTTCAAAGTTGATTTAATATTCCTAACAGCGCTCGCTGATATGTTTGCTGCGAATGTGACTGATGAGCAGGCAGCCAAACTTTTCAACGTAAATGTTGAATCAATCGAGCATCCATTATCTGACTTAGTGGCAACACATTCGGCGTATGAACAAAAGAACTTCTATGATAATTTACATTTGGGTCCTATTAAAATACATTTGAGTTTCTCTATGGCTGGTTCGGATACAACAGCTTTGCCGGGCATACTGTCTACGTTGGTACAAGGTGTTGGTGTGACGTTAACCGATGTTAATGATGTTGTTTTCCGTTTGGCTTTCTTCGAGCGTGAATTTCAATTCTTCACACAACAACAATTAACCTCAGAGATAGTAGCACATTATACCGGACAAGCGCTGAAGCAATTATATGTGCTCGTTTTGGGGTTGGATGTACTTGGTAATCCTTACGGTTTAGTCGTCGGCTTGAAGAAAGGCGTTGAAGATTTGTTCTACGAACCATTCCAGGTAAATGTGAATTAGTGTTATAAATAAATTGCTTATAAACATATGTTATTATTTAAGGGTGCTATACAAGGGCCAGGTGAATTTGCTCAGGGTCTGGCGTTAGGTGTGAAATCATTATTTGGGCATACGGTGGGTGGTGCTGCTGGTGCTGTTTCGAAGTGAGTATTATTTTACCGCAACCAAGGATTTGTTTTAAATACTTATTGTTTATTTTTAAGAATAACTGGTGCAATGGGAAAAGGTCTAGCGGCATTGACATTCGATGAAGAATATCAGAAGAAGCGTCGTCAACATATGAATAAAAAACCGCAAACATTCTCGGAGGGTATAGCGCGCAGTGGAAAAAGTTTGGTCATGGTGAGTTTAAAAAAAAAAGCTTCAATATTAAGTGAGAAAAGAAACTTCTTGGAGAACTCCGTACATCTTGGAGAGCTACGTACTTACTCTTACATTATAACCATTTGAAGTACTGAAGCTGAGAAATTTGTTATAAATATCCATAAGAAACTTCTTTTTTTTTCAGTGAAAGGTGCTAATTTAAATTTTTTTAACTACCTTGCAGGCTTAAAATTTAATTCTAATTTCGTCTAATATTTCCTAGGGCTTCGTTGATGGAGTTTCGGGAGTTGTCACAAAACCAGTTGCTGGTGCGCGCGAAGAAGGTGTTGAAGGCTTTTTCAAGGGCGTTGGCAAAGGTGTTATTGGATTTGTTGCGCAACCAACAGCTGGTGTTGTCGACTTTGCTAGTGGCAGCTTTGGTGCAGTACGACGCGTAGCTGAGGGTCAACACGAAATTTCACGTTTACGTGCACCGCGTTATATACATCAAGACAATGTGGTTCGCCCGTATTGTCGTGCTGAAGCTGAGGGCAATCGCATATTCAAGTATGTGAACATAATTGAGTGCAAAATATTATAAAACCTATGATGTCATTTAACTTTTTTGCAGGGAAATCGAAAAAGGCAAATATGCTGGCACCGATGTATTTATACATTGCGAAGAAATTATACCAAAACATGAATTTTTGGTCGTTTCAAATCATCGCATAATACATGCTACCAAAAATGATCTGTTTGGTACATATTCGGTGAGTACAATACAATGAAGTAAAATATATAAAACTAAAATTTGATATGTATTTTTATCAAAAAGGTGCAATGGAAATATCGTTATGAAAATATTGATGCATTCACACCTACCGATAAGGGACTGGAAGTCAGACTGAAAAAGCAAAATAAAAAAGTAATGGGCATGTTTTCAAGCAGCGAAGTTGTGCGCAAACAAGTCCCAATCAAAGATTTGAAACGTCGTAATCGTTTAATTGAAATTTTGGAATCTCAACATCAGAAATTGTAAACATATGTATAAAATGCCGACTTGTCCACATGAAAACAACATTTAAAACAACCAAACGATTTACATATAAAACATCGATTGAATGCTTAACAATATATGTAAAATACATATGAACATGAATTCAACATATACTATACATACAATGTATATTAAGAACTAACTGAATGACGTAGAATAATTGATATTATTTTTTTGTCTAACTACCGAAGCTTATGTACTTTTAAATTCTAAACTAAAAGCTATTTTGTGACGCGAATTTATGCATCATATTTATATATTTTTCTTAGCAGTTAAATTAAGTAACTTATGCATAAAACTCGTATATAAAGAAAACTGTTAAAATATGTAACTAGCTTACTTCAAACTATACCTTACAAAAGAAAAAACTTTCACGCATCTCTTTGTATTGCTTTACATTGCGAAACTACCTCGTTTCAGCTTTATAAAACCAAAAGATATTTTTAAATAACAAGCATTTTCTGAGTTAACTTTGTTTCACTTTTTATACGAATTAATTTATGTTTCTACGTACCACATATAAACATATATTTATTCAAATATTTAGCATAACTGTTTAACAATTTTGTTACTGAATTTTATAAATATAAATGCAAATATAAAAATTGTTATAATAACTTAATTACATTTTATTGCTGTTAATAACTTTATCAAAAAAAGGGAGAAAATATATACACAAACGATAGCAAAAATAGAACATAAAAAGTATGTATGTATATACATATGGGTCAATTTGCAGTGAGCATTTATGGCTACCTTTTCTAAGGATGTTACCGTGTAGGATGTTTTAAAATAGTATTGCCTTCACATTAATTAAGCCCAGAGCATATACATAGTTGTTAGACTCTTCCTTATCTGTTTTACGAGAGAAAGGTGTTTGCAGTAATATATATTTTCCGCTGCGATAATTGAATACACAATAAACAATAATATTTACAATAACCAACTTACTCTTTAAAGGTAATAAACCAATTTTTACACAAATATTTACATAATTATAAAGTATATTTAACATAAATATAAATGTTATCTGAAATAAATGTATAAAAGAAAAAGAAAAAAAGTGTATTAATGTTATCAAATGCAGCTCGTTAGGTCGATAGGAAGAGCGAATATGAACTTATATATATATATATATATATGGCGCGATATACAACAGTTACATCATCAACCTCCTAGGAGATTTTTGCGCCGAGCTTCTCTTCCAATTTGTGGTGTGCCGCTTTTGAAATTGTTCCTACAAATTGGCGGGACGGTTTTTCGCCGACTCCGAACGGCATCTACAAAGCAGATGAATTTTTGCTGAGAAGCCTTTCATGGCAGAAATACACTCGGAGAGTTTGCCAAACCACTGCCGAGGGGCGAGCCCGTTTTGAAAAAACTTTTTCAAACCACTTTTTGATGTAACCTGTACCAGGGCTCGAACCCGGACCTTCGGTGTGGTAGGCCGACAACACTACCTCCACACCACGGTGGCCGCCAATATGAACTTACCATCACCTCAATTTAATCATCTACCTTTGTGAAGCAAAACCTTCAATTTAAGTTTAAAAAAGTATGTACTACACATTAGGCTTCTAACAAAAATCTTTTATTACAAAGAGTCATTTTTAAATAAAAATTACGAATAATCTAATTAATACCACATACACGCACTTGATATAAAACACTTCACAAGAGCGTAACTATTATCTTACATACTAGCGCATTGATAAAGAAAGTCATTTTAGTTGCACCATTCAATGTCAACATTTTGCATTGGTACTAAATTTTCTTTAAAAAACTGCTTGGAGGCGTTGTCACAGTCATAATGGGTTCATAGTTATTGCAATCACTGTCGCAAAAGGAACTGAGCGAAGCCACAGCGCTGCCCGCCAATGTCTCCATTGTGAGTATACCCATATGCGCGCTTGTTTCGAACTCTTTGATTATCAGATCCACCTTACTCTTCATTGAGCTATCAACACCGCCGGTGGTACATGAGGCAGAAGTATTCTTTAGTATGGGCGAAGCGGGATTACTGCTGTTGTTATGTAAACAATCGGATCCACTACCAACAAGGCTACCATCCACTGAGTCATTTAGTTCGAGACCTTGTAGCAAATTCTCTTTTTCACTTTGTTTGCATTTGGTTGGTGCTGTGTTTATGGAGTTCGAGGAGCTAGTGCTGCGTCCAGATGAGTTGGTTTTATTTAGGCGATTGAAGAACCAACTCTTCACCGCCGTGCGTTCATTAGCACACGGACTGCTGTTGCTATTACTGTTGCTGGGACTATTAACACCATTTGGGCTACACTTTTGTGGACTGGCAGTTGGCGTGGATAACATCGATTTACGTTGTTTCTTCTGCTCTTTTACGGTGGGTGGCGTTACAGGCGTGAGCGCTACAGCTTCCACATCGCTAGTACTGCTGCCAGAGTAGGTCTTTTTGACGGTACGCTTCAAGCGTTCTGGTGTCACACCCGGCGTCAGTTGACTAGACAATTTGCTGTGCACATCTTTCACGATAGACTGGAATTCGATTTTCTCAGCGCTCAGCGCGTTGTTGTCACACAAATTTAAAAGCTCTGCTGTTTCTGTCTCAGTATGGCTGGAGTCAACTGATTTAATGGGCTGCGGTGGCGCCTTCGGCACGTCGTATTCCAAGCAATCAAGTGCTGCAAAAGCTTCTTGTTTTGGCGGTAAATTGGGTGGCTTCTGCGCCGTTGGTTGCTTTTCGGTTTGGTATAACGGTGACGGCTCCTCATAAATGCAATCATGTGCTGGCGTAGACGTCATATGTCCAACAAATGTAATTTTCTTTGCGTAGGGCGGTGTGGGCAGTTTTCGCACAATTTTCATATTATTTGTGGGTGTCGGTGTGTCACCACGTATTGCGGCCTCGACGGCGATAATCCACTCTTTGGCATCAACTTCACTAATGGCTTGGAAGAGGAATTTCTTATTGGGATCAGCGGTGGTAATCTGGAAGCACACTTCACGTCGTTTGCCCTCGCCATAATGCTCGATTTCGATGCCATTATGTTTCAAATACAAGGTCACCGTTGGATGTGCTGCCGTGGGTCCATCTGCGTAGCACAGCAACCAATCGTGCAGCACACCGCAGTAATACTTTTTGCTTTGATCGAAGAATAAACGTTTTTCGATGCGTTGCAGTTGACCATATTTGGTGGCGCCTTCGATGGACAAGTGACCGGCGGGTAAATCCATATAGGGGCAATCGATCATTTGCATAGGTTCGAGCTCGGGCGTAATTGCTTTTTGCATCTCATCTCTGTCATGGCTGGACACTTCACATATATCGTAATTTTGTGAGCCATTATCTTCCTCATTGGGTCCACTATCATCATCTTCATCGTCGAAATCATCATCACTGTAAGCTTGACTGTGGCTTTTGTTGAGACCAAGAGGCGCTGAGCAACGAAAAGTCTTATCGCTCTTTGTATCATTATTCCAGTTATCGTACCAGCTTGAGGCTGAAGAAAAGAAATAAGAAATTAAAAAAAATTAAGTTCGAATGAAAAGTGGTGAGTATGTAGTGGTGAGTATGTAGTGGTGAGTTTTAGTACTATAATGGAATGGTAAGAATATTTCAAAGAACAAGCTTTATTTTAGGGGTCATTCTGATGGTATTTTCTTTGACAAAAGGGCTTACTTAATATGAAGATTTTATGGGAAATTGGCGACCACACAGAGGCCCTATAAAAGGGAGAATATGAAAAGGTTTAGAAAGAGGTTAATTGGCCCTTAAAGTAGTGTATGAGACGTTAATGGAACATTCAGTCTATTTTAGATCTTTCTAGCCTTTTTGCTTGAAGCTCTATACAAACCACCATTCTGTGAACAAAGTTGCAATGCCACACATGGTCTCCACTCAGTATAACAATACATACCAAGAAAATTAAAAATTAATTAAAAACTATTTTCCTTCAATTAACGTATGTGTAAGAACATCTGCGAGCTCCGATGCTAGTTCATAGAGGTCAATCGTTTACTTACATTTTTTGCTAGACGCTCGATCGCCTCCACTCATATCCAAGTAAGACACATCTTCGTGTTTCTGTTGTTGTTCGGTATGTTTTGTAACGTTCTTTATTGTATTATTATTGCATTGACTGTCCGTTGCAGTGTTGGTTTGGCCATTGACCCCATTAACAGCTCCGTCGCCATCAATTACTTCATTGACTTCATTTGACTTCACTTTTCCATTACTATGACTCTGTTTGTCGTTGTTACTATTGGGTGTAGGCGGGGTTTCTTTCGCATAATTTTTGGATAAAAGTAATTCACAGCGCAACAAAAGTTTTAGCGTTGATTCCGCCTCAGTCGCATGAAACATATTCGACGTATTCTCATATTCGGATGTCTCCAATGAGGCTCTGAAGTGTTCACGTACATCTGCAAAGAGTTAGATGAGTCACTTTAAACATTGTGAAGTAAAAAAGTTGTTGGAAATTAAAGATTAGACTGGGTTGGTTTCCATACAAACAAATCGTAAAGAAAGAACGACATATGCAAAAATAGTTCGAGATGCTTCGAGCTACTAATTGCTGGGTAATCTATTTAGTTTTAAACAAGGCTTTCCTCTTTTTATACGCTACAAATGTTTGTCTTAATTATATAGACACATCATACTTTCATGAAACCTAAATTATGTGACACGCCCTTATAGCGTTGGTTTAATTATTACTGGCTGGACTACAAAAACAAAAAAAATTTGCCAACTACCTTTCTCGCTCGCCTTCTCTTCATTCTCTGCCATCACTTTGTTGTAGAACTTGAAGCTGTATTAACTTGTTCTGTTGATTTGGCTGACTGACATAACTTGCCACAATCACTTATTGAGGCGCTAATACAGTCAGAAGTCTTTTAGCTTACGAGGGTTGCTCTTAAAATTTTTGGTCAATATACTTTTGAATGAAAGTACTTTAGAAACATCATCTTTTCCTATATGCACTCATTTTAGACGGTCGTAATATCATAGTTGCAATCCCGGACATCTTAGCAGTAGTAAGGGTTACTAGAAACCCTTTCCGAACTCGACTTTTTGAGTATTGAGAACAAGGGAAATATAGTAAATAAGGTTCTCTTCCTTTTTAGAAGATGTTCCAATGACTATTTATGGTAAATCTATCAAACGATAGCAAAATCGCATCCAAAAGAAAACTTATTTTCGAATATTGGAGAATAGGTACATGATATATGTATGTATGTATGGTCTTGCTGGCGCTTGGAAGCGAGCAAATCGGAATCATTTTTACTCAGACGAAAAATGAGGTGAACAAATTTTCTATGGTGTAAAAATATTTTCCAATTTTTCTGTGTACAAAACTTGTAAAAAATGTAAGTAAAATGAGCATGAACTCTCGCAAAACGCAAAGAGTAAAAAGTTGATTGCTTAATAATTGAACTTTTTAAATTGTTGCTGTTGCTTTCAGGTGTGACGATCAGCTGTTTGCAGTGTCAACATTTTCAAAATTCTGACGTTCATATTCACCACGAATGCATTGCCACGCAGCATCCCTCGTATTGATTTTTTTTTTATTATAGTTAAATGTTTTTTTTTAAGTTCACCGCAAAAGCATCAATTTATAGCAACGCTTGTGGTTTCTTTTTTGCTGACGTTATTCTTTTTTATTTGCTTTACCCTTAGTTTATTACTTTACTCGCGTATTTCATTTTTGTGGCTGCTAATACGATTCTTATTGCGTTGTGCATTGTCTTTCGTCTGTGGTTAATAATATGCTATTAAAAAAATGTTTTTTATATTTCATAAGTTTTCATTTTTGTACGCTAAACCGCTGTTACCGTTATTTTGGCAGCTTTTACTTTTGTTGTCGTAACATCAACACATTCACTCGTACTTTAGTTTTGTACATTTAACAGTAAATTGCTTTTTTTTTTTTTAAATTTTTTTATTTTTTAAGTGTCTCTTTTAATTTAAGTCTACTGTCAACAGTTTAGGCTGGAAGACCTCATTAACTCTTTTACTTCGTTTGTGATTAATTTGGGTTTGCAAGTTGGCTGGGTTAGTTGCGCATGCGAAGCTAAAGCGTAAAGGAAAGCATTACAAGCTTCAATTAGTGAGTTTCAAACTTTCTTCTGGTAGAAACACTTTTATTTCATACTTCCTATTACGACATTTCCATTTACTTTTAGTTTAAAGCGCTCTTAATTTTACTTTAATTGGTGTTGTTTCACAATAACTTGGCGAGTCTTGAGTACCTTTGTTAATGGTTGCTCCAAAAAGATGTTGAAACGTGCCCAGTTTCAGGCAAAGATTTATGGTGGGTTAGAGGCTAACCTTTTATACTTTTCATGAACATGAAATGGTATTATAACTTTCGTCCGATGTTTGTAAGTATGAGAAGAAGAAGAGATACCCCCAACATTAAGTACACCGAAATGATCAGGGCCATGAGCTGAGTTGATTTAGCCATGTCTGTCTGTCCGTCCGTTTAGTTCCTCAGTTTTAGAGATATCTCGATGAAATTCTGAAACAGGCGCCATTTTGCATAGGATTAATCATTTGTCAGAACCAGCAAGATCGGACCAACATAACATATAGCTCATATACAATCGATTGTTCCCATAAATGTGGTTTGGGCTATGTATTTTTAAATTAACAGTTCTGAAGAGTTTGTACCAATTGTAAGTATGGATCGGACACTCAAAAAAGTTACGCGTATTCATGAAAGATATATGTAAAGCCTTTGGCACAGCCACAGAAGACAGTCCTTTCCATACTTGTTTTTTTTTCACATTATTTCTTAACGATTTTGCAAACCGAAAACACCGGCTTCCAGCATTTTTTGCCTCGAAACCGATAACGAGCTCCAAAACACGATAGTGTGTAACTAGTCTAAATGATTTGTCAACTAAACAGCTTTATAAACTAAGTATTTTAATTTTTTTCTGAATATCAGGGAAAGTAAATTAGTTTCATACTGGGGGATCTAAAATTTTTTAAAGATACTCGTAATTATATATCGATACAACAAAACTAAACTAAACATGTACATGTAATAAGAGTGGGAAAAGTGTGGACCCAAAAAGAATTACTTTGCTTTATTGAAACAGAAAATTCCACGAAAAAAGGTTTAACAAACACTAAACATTTGAATAATATAGCGAATTAGAGCAACACTTAATAGAAGAGAGTGGAACTAACACCCAGGTGTGAAAATGTTATCTAAAAAAAACCTTTGGCATAACTATTATAAGCGTCACGGGCATTGCATACAAAAATAATATTAGTAAATATTTGCATAATTAATCTTGACCGGCAATGGTGGAAGAAATGAGAAACAAATAAATCTAAAATAAAACACAATAAACTACAATAAATCAAGCGACTTACCGCGTAGAAATTGTTCGATATCATTGCCAGCCGCCGATTGGTCTTGCCAATCCATTTTCGGGTTTGTGTGTTCGCCTTGAAATGTGTTGCTTGTTGTAGTTGTAAATATTTATGTATGTTTAGACATTTATCTGGTACACTTTTCACTCTAAATTTGAGGCACAGATTTATCACCACAGTTGGGGGCAAGTGCGAGTTGTCTTGTTTGTTGTGTTTAACGCACTTTTTTTTATTTTAAACTTTCAATGCGGAGATTTTCTATTCTATTTTTTCACTTTACACTAAATATTATTTATTAACAATTTGAAGTTGCTAATCTAAAAATATTAGCATTTTGGTGCTAAAAGTTTATCTACGAAGCGTGGTGTATTGTTTGATTAATGCGTTTGTTTGTTTCAATTAAGTCTCGCAACAATTTAAAATAGTTCACATTCGTTTTGCTTCCGGACCTTTAAAAAATATCAAAAATATTTAAAAAAATATTTCACTTTATATGGTTATTAAAACTTTATTTTAATACGTTTTTGGAAAACACTTTTATTTCGATAATAGTCTGCTGATAATGTACACGTCGTGTGATCGCGTGAAAATCGCATCAGCGTTTGTTTCATCTCTATACAGCAATTGGTGTTTCTCCTCCGCGTAGCTCAAACAAAGTCAGCTACATTAACAAGCAATTGATCTGACGTTGGTCACATGCCTTTTCCAATCAACACGACAAATATAATACCAAAGCAAAAAAGGTAAGAAACCCTAAGTAGGCGCTTAAACGAGCATTATATACCTGGCGGTGGATTTTCATACAATTCTGTTCATTTTAAAAATTTAAGAAGCAAGCCTGCGCTTACACAATAATAATTTATTTATCATAAAAAGTCCAGTTTTATACAATAACAGGAAAAAAATATATCTATATTGCTAGATAGACCCTCATCAATACAACGCTGTAGGAACTATTCAATTCCGTCTATCAATCTGTTAATGATTCGCAAACAAACATACATAAATATAGACAAAGACGTTCTGTACACATTTTTTTTCCAAAATCTATTAGGTTAAGAAAACTAGCCTGCACTAACCGTACCTCCAACTGTTATCACCTACCTACTTTATGATATCTGACCGGAAAAATGTTAGGCAAGCAAATATGAGGTGTACTGAGCGCAGCTGGGTATAGCAATGCACACACAAACACAACTTGAGACACTCTCCAGCAAAGTACATGTGCATCGGCATAACGAAATTCTATAAGCATCCAGGCTGTTTTGAACAATTTTCACCTCCCACAGCGTCCATCACCTCAGCGTTGCCATTGCGGGCGTTGCTGTGGCTGGAGAACTAGCACTGCTGTCGCTACAAATGCTATGGCCTATTGCCAGAGTTCAGTTCGAGTACTATTTTATGCTTTTGTTTATACATTTATGTATATAAGTACATACTATTTATATATATATATATATATATAGGTCCATATGTATGTATATAATGTAAAAAGTATTGTAAATTGGCGGCTCTTGTTGATGTTGCTATTTATTGTAGCTACTTATGCTGCTAGAGAGACTTGCTATAATTGTATGATTCTCATTGTTATCGTTGCTGTTGTTTTTGTTGCATTTGTGGTTTTTACAATCGTAGTCGCTGTGGTCTTCGAACTCTTTCAACAAACAATTTCTTTTTCCTGCAATACTGACCCCTCTCCCCACTACCTTGCTGCGGTTTTATAGTCGTTTGGTCTGCTCTATCTATTTGTTTGTCTATCAGTCTGAGTTTTGTTTTTACTAGCTATTTGTCGTTTATTTATTTTTAAAGTTTTTATAACTATTTGTTTTATGTGAGTTTTATGAGCTTTTTTTTTATTGATTCACTCGGTTTGCAATTTCTCGAAACTGTGTCGTTGTGATGGCGTTATTTGCGAAATATTTGTATGAAGTTTCGGAGTGCCAGTAGTTGTTGTTAATAACATAGTTTTTTGTTTTTTATTATTATTTTTTATAGCTACACTTTTGTTAAAGAAATAGTAAACTAACTATAAGAAAAGCTGACTGAAAATTTTAGAAAGCTTTAATCTGTAATAATCCTTGATTTGCAATATTAACATCTCTTATATCTCTGGACTCATCAAAGCACAAAAATAATATTTGTACTTTTAGTTTCGATCGAGAGCATTCATCGTGTTTACGCACCATTACTGAAATGCAAACAACTGCAAGCCAAACAATGTAAGGGCAGTCAGTGCCAGCTAAGGACTTGTATAGACCCACAGATAAGCAGGGCGTCACATATCAGCAAGCAGTCAACCAAGAATTTCTACACTGAGCCCATAGCTGGTTAAAGAATTGTTTTATGATAACATAAAAATGCTATGAGGTAGATTAAGTGGCCCCATATAATGATAATGATTGATCACCCCAGAGTTACAAAAGAAATTAAAAAAAAAAAAATTATTTATACATATATGCATATAATTTAGACCACCCTAATGTACAATTTAACCTAAAATGTTGTACTCCGAAAAGTGTAAAATAGACATGAAAATTTTACTTTCTCAATAATTACTGGCTTTTACTATATTTTACAAAGAAAATTGATTTTGTGTTCAGCTACTGAAGCAGTTATTCATTTTGTATTTAACCTTAAAAAGCATCGTGCACTCCATGACAATCAATGCATGTAATTATGTTATTAACCACATTTTCCACTCAACTCCTAAATCATGCAGTTCAAAGTTATGCATATGAATAATACTGGCCCACTAGGCATCCCCACCATCCGCTTACTATATTGCCATAATTATGTATGTACGAGTATGTATGTTTGCAACCATTCGTGGTGCGCTAATATTTTTTTTTACCATCATTTAATATCAACTCGTACTCAATATTCAATATTTTATGCATCAAGAGCTAGTCAATGCAAAAAAAAATTGCTTGCTTGGTGGCATTCAACATGAGTCATCATCCTACTTACATGGCATTCGACTAGTTGGAGCGCCTTCATTGCCGCTACTTACTTTAGGTGGTAATATTTAGTTATACAATTATTGGAGTTTTTAAATTGCCTTTAGCGCTCATAGTTTTCTCATAAAATTTTCGAATGTTGGCATTGAGCTCACTTGGTATTGGTAAGAAACTAAATTACATTAATCAAATCCACAAAATAAGGAACTCGTTCAATTGGCGCTGAGCTCATTTGCTTATTATTTAATTTTATTATTATCCTAATTATTGTTTGTTTGTAGGAAATGTGTAACTATCCGTGCAATTAACGTATAATTTGCAAACTAGACTGCGAGTATATCACACCCACTTGATTATGTGACACTGGTTTAACCCTGGACTGTTGTACTTATAAAAATGTCATGTCGTTAATGTTGTTGGTCCGTCAGGACACACACGATTTATGACGTAAAAAAAAATTTTAACATTTTTAAAAGTTTGATAAAATCTGTACGAAATAGTATTTGCGTGAATTTCTTGGCTGACATAATTTTCTCATTTAACGCTAGTCCCAAACATTAGTGACGTGGCTGTCAACGCGCATACCCAATTTAAATTTGACTGACATACCAACAAAGGGTTAATACTGTTGCACAATTGTTCCCTAATTAATTATTGGAAATACAAGTAAGCTGTTCTTTGACTTGCAATATTTTCAACGTGATACACAATTTTGCTCTCTTTTGAGGTCGAGCTTCAATACGTAAAATGACCTAATAAATTCTAATTAAATACAATTCATGATTCATTTTGCATGATTCATTTTTCTTAATTGTAGAATTAATCCAAATCTTGCTTTCTAAAGCTTTCCTACATATTTGGTTGGACACTGTTTGAAAATCAAAAATCTTGGTAGGTTGGATTTTAGAACTGAGAATTAAGGATAAAAAAGTACATAAATATTGAAGATTGCAATAAATAAACTAAATTTAAAATTAAATTTAAAATTTCACAAGACAAATATTACAAATTAACTCCTTTTATATATAATAATAGAACTTTTAAAAATAGCTCAGTGGTCAAAACTTGTTGAACCTGCAAATTTCCCCCGTGACAGAATTTTTCAAAATGCTATGAATGGGCATGACGACAAAGTAGGGCAACTGCTACAACACCAAATTTGCCAAACGCATGCTGAATATTCATTATATAATACTATTCTCATTTTATCTTTTTATTTTCCAAATTCTTTCTTTTGTTGCATTTCCATAATTGTGCCGGCGTATTGCATTATTGAGGTAATTTTATTCACATCACAACAATTAAACGTCAGAATATTAAGATTGATGATGTTTATTTGCAGTTTTTGTTTCGTTACAACAACAACGTTAAACGATATTACTCATGCAAAAATGAGCAAGTAAAGAATAGAAGTTCGGGTCATACCGTCCATGGCATACTCAGCTGTGGATATAAAATTTTTAGCGATTTTTTGGACCTGGGCATATTTATGAACTTCGTTTATGGCTCTGTGTTCTTAGCACATCGGGGTATAAACTGAGCTAGCACTCAGTTTGCAAATTTAGCGCACTTCATTTAAAAAAAAAGGTCGAGTTATTTTACTTGTAAATTTTATTTTTGCATAATTAGCAGAAAGTTAAGTGAGCATGAAATTCGTAAGAATATTTTACGGTTCTCTTCTTACTAAGAAACCATTATAATAAAAGGAAACATTTAAATATATTCAAAGTGACTACAAGTGACACAAATTGGCAAATAAAGAAAAGGAAAATACTCGAAATTATGTAACAAGGGGAAGCAAACGCATTTACCGGTCACTAAATTTGCCGGTGTACGGTGCCGAGGAAAGATTTCACTTTGACGAACTGACAATTGCTTGAGAAATTTGTATGTATGTACATTGCGGTGTTTCATTTTTAGGCAAAATAATTAACTCGAGAATTTTACCAATTTTACAATTTTATGAGGTTGCCCAACTTCAGAGATTTTTCAAAAATGTTCTATTATAACGGATTTATTTTCTTGTTTTTATACTTCCTCGGATAGACTTCCAAAAAAAAAACATCTGGAAAATATATTGAATTCCTTGCAGTAGTTATTTAGCGATGCAAGTTTTGGCAGGTCATCCCTAAGCTTTGTCAAGGTCAGAATGCGGTCATAGAAGCTTACAACTTCCCACCCGTCTGAGACTGAGTAAATCAGGTTACAGCTAAACAGTAGAAATTCTTTTGATATTTGAAAAGTCGCTTTACAGAAAAATTAGAAAAAGCTCGTTCTAGCTCTTAATGTTTAAAGTTTGCTTTGGAAATATGAAAAATATTAATTTTTAGCTTTGCCTACAAGGGTGCGGAGTGTGCGTTTGGATATCCGTAGGTGGTGATTTCCGATAGCCGTTCATTGGCTGCGTACACAAACAGAGCTTAGTTAAGCAAAGCCTTGGACGGCTTCAGTTCCACCCAATTTACGTCGATTTCCTGTGTCATTAGACGTGCGACAAACTTTACCACTTCACGTTGGAGCTACAAAAAGCGTATTTGCATACATTAAGTAATACAAACATAGACATTTGTAAGCACAAGAAACACATAAAAATAAAAAAAAGGCCCGGCAATAACTTCAAACTTCGATAATGCAGCCCATTAGCACCCAGTGAAAAAGTGGTGTTGTTGTTGTTGTGGCGCACACTAAACCAATATTTACATATGTAGTTTGTTGTTGCTATCTATGTATGGACACTTTTTTATGCATTTGCATCCGGTGCGCCGATAGCCGCCAACACGGTCACTGAGCTTTTTTTTTTATTTATGGTAGGTATCTACATACAAACATATCTACGGTGTGTCGCCACTGTCCACTAAATACTCCCGCCCGCCCAATCGTTTTGCCAATGACCAACCCGTTTTATTCTTTGTTGCTGCTAGTTCTGCAATTCACGTTTGTGGCACTTTTTTTTAATTGGGTTCCGCACTGAAGCTTTTACAATTTAAATGTAAATTTTTTTTTTATTTTTATCATTGAATGTTCTATATAATATTTGTTCAATTTTCTTACAGCCACTAAATTTAATGTTCACTTGATCGAGCTGCACACTGAATTTCTTTTGAGCGTCGCGCAAGCGTACTTCTTCACCGTACCGAATCTTAAACGCATATGCGCTGCACGCAACCGAATCAATGTTGCTCATGTCGGCCGAGACCAGCCAAAAAGCCAGCAAAGTTAGTACAACGAATCAGCGAGCAGAATCATTGCCACATGCCGAGTGAGTAGGTAGAGAGCGTTGAGTGGCTGCGTTGCACAGACGGATGTGATTGATATTTGAGGAAGTAAAAAATTAAGAAGGGGCGAAAGGTGGACTAACTCAAAGTGGGTTTGGATAAATGGGTTTCACAGACTACAAAGACTTTGCACAAGAAAATACAGGGAAAGAAGAAGTAAGAAAAATAGAGAGAGGAAAATAAAAAGTGAGATAGAAATTAAGAAAAGGAAACTTGATGTTTTAATGGGTTCGGACCACACTTCTTCTGAAACTCCCTCCAATATCCATGCCTTTTAAACTAAGCGCAAACTTTTTCGCATAGCCAACCCACTGTGAATCGAATTGAGAATGGTCAACAAAGAACGAAGAGAGCTTATAGCATGTACAATGAAGAAACGCTTCGCTTCGATGCTCTATTCTGCTCGTATTGTGTGAATCATGCGAATAAGTCAACGATAGTGAATGCAAAAAAAAAAAATTTAAAAAATTGTAACCAAATAAAATAAGTAAATAAAGCATAAATTAACAAATAAAAACGTTAAACCTCCTATAAAAGATGAGCAATAAATGAAAAAACGTATAGGCCGCACTTGCGCGTAACCACAACGTCCGATCGTGGTTTTCTTTATGGTGGTGATATGGTGTACGGAGTGGGAGAGCTTAAGATGAGGAAGCAGTGGAACGAATGCGCAGTTGGCGGTATAAGTGATTGCTTGCTGGTTGGGCTGGTTGATTGGCTGAATGGACAAAGCAGGCAGGCGAGGCCGGCACACGGTCACCGATCATGTCGACTTGAGGATAGTGCAAACTTGCAAAAGACAATCAACAAATAAAAGAATAACAAAAACAAGGAAGGAATATTTATAAACACATACATGCTCATAACCTCAATAAAGGCCATGAAAACCGGAGTTGCACTAGTGGCTATTTCGATCGAAAATCGAACACATTAAATGGATATGGATGAATGTATGTAGATATGTTTGAAGACTTATAGCTTGGCGCTCAACTGCTGTTATTGTTGTTGTTGTTGTTCTTGTTCCTGTTGACTGTTAAAGCAGGTAGTGCGTGAAATCAATGGTGCGCTACATGAGAGATGAAAGCTTCTATTAGTTTCCCACAAAGGTATTTTTTTATTCTTATTCATCATTATGGAAGAAAGAGCACGGAGAAGCATGGGTAGATGGGTGAATTGGAAAGGCCCTACTATAGTCTTAGTTAGGGCGTGCCAGTAATACATAGGTGAAGAAGGCATTCAATTTCAAGTATTAGTTATTAAGTGATGCGCGAACAAACATACAGACAGACTAGCGAAAATTATTTAAATCAACGTTTTAGTTATATTACTGTTATAAAGACATAACCAGTATTTTTCTTTAATAGTGGGAAGTAGAGACATAGGCCTGTTACCATTTGATTGTATTATTTTGAAGAAGCATGACCGATATTTGATATTCTTCAGTGAAGCGGCGAAGAACCGCTTTGTTTTTCAAAAAAACCGATTATAGAGTGCCTAACTAGTTTTTTATATTTAGTTCACCGGCAGTTGAAAGTGTTGGGACGTTACTCAGACGATTTATGGTTGCTGAATCGATCATAATGAAAAATCGCCATAATTAAAATATATACATATGTATAATGTCTGGACTATTTTCGTAACATGGAGTACCAAAAAAGAACTGTACGAGAAACTCAGCTGGTAAAGGCTTAGAATATATGCGCGGTAAGGTATTTTAGCTGGCCAAAAAAGGTGCAGAAATACATCCCGAATACTTTGCAAGTCTCCCACCCCTATGGTCTATGGTCGTGTGCGCATCTTTTATTTATTCTCCACTCCATAGCTTCATGTATTTGTTACAAGCTCACTGAGGCTAAAGCCTTTTTAAATTCAGTAATAATCTATGGCTAATCTTATAAAGATGTCCGCACTTTGACAGCTGTCGCCACATGCCGCCAAGTACATACCTTTATACTTAAATACTTTATATGTGCGTATTTCTGTATGTATGTAAGACCAAGAATCGCAAAAAAAATCCAGTTGGCCACTAGATTCCAAATGCGGTGGAAGACAGCTGCAAGTTATTGGCCACAATGAAGAAAGTTAAAAAATGAAATGCGATGCCAAAAAACCATGAGAAGAGAGAAAAAAGAAAAAAACACAAAGAGTTAACTGAAATTTAGAAGAGACGTTGAAACCACAAATCGTGACACTCAACAGAAAATTGCGATTATAACACCCGAAAGTACCGCTTATTTTGCGTAAATTTTTTTGTTTTTGGGGGCTTTTGTTGTTGTTCATTCTATCGAGCACTGAAGCGCGCAAGTTATGAAATTGACGATTAAGCACAATTGCGCTATTTACCTACGCTAAAGCGTAATAATAGTAAAATTTATAATAGTGATGAAATCACAGCGTGGCGGGTTATGGCCGCGATTTTCTTTCATTTAAATGGTGGCCTGAAAATGGCTGTTGTTGAGGTCTGAACTCGATTCCGTTGCAATCTTGAATACTGATTTCATATCAAATGGAAAAGTGTGCATTAAAATCTAATTCATGCAATATAAACCATTGATGAGTCTTTCAACCTAAAACTAAACAGGACTCAGCTGTCCATATTTCAAAATATTGCGCCCTATATCTTTATATTTCCACGACCAAGCAGCAATCATCTACCTTTTTACCAACATACATTACTCCTGGAACTTAATGCCTGAGCTCATTATAACATATGCCTATACTACAGACCACTTTCAGTTCCCTTTTCTAATTTTGAGCGACTTTCAATCTTCCGTTCACTGCTTTGTGTATCATAACTTTAGCGGATAAACATCATTGGTCTTTCGATGCTACACTTGGTTGCATTTGTCTTACGGATGGTTGGTTGGGCTCAGTCGGTCAATAGACACATTTTCACCAGAAAATTATAATAGCCTAGTTTGATCGCTTCGATTGCAAAATATGTGCAGCATTTATATGTATTAAAAACAACAACATCAGTGTTTCACAAACTGCCATCACATTCCAACACATCAAGCTGCTGTTGGATAGGTAGACACTTAGCAAATATAAACATTTAAACATGCAAGCTTAGTATATCTATTGGATTACTTCAACTTTTATTTATTTCTACAACACTTTATTTTAACGTTCTAGCTCTGCAGCCTTGACTTTGAAGCTCATTGATTGTTTGGACCTGCGAATGTTCCAAGGCATGTAATGTGGCAGGGGAGTATGCTACAAACGATTGCATGCAAGTATGCGGTTGTGAGTGTCCGCTTGATATCTGCAGCTGCGTCATTTAATGGCTAAAGCTCAAATGTTTTATTTGTAGTACGGTGCCAATGATATTTAATGCGTTTGTATATGCGCAGCATGTTCCTTTTTTGTTGTTGGTCAACAACAGGTTCCTTGTATAGTCACGCTAAGTTTTTATTTTTGTTTGAAACAAAGCTTCGAGTCTCTTTGTTGGGCGTTAGCGAATATTTGTTTTTTTTAGCATAGCATAGCTCTAAAATGCTATTGATGTGTAGCCTTTGGCGTGTATCATGTATTTTTAAATTATTGTTTTAGAACCTCATTAACACTAATCAATAATTTGCGTTTAGTATCAACTTTCAATGAAGATTAGTATTAGTTCCCATGACGATTTTGCAACAATTCTTACTAGAGAGACATCAATGACCTCAGGTGTTCAAAAATTTAATCAATTTGTTTATAATAGGTAAAACAAAATGCGAAATTTGTCAAGTTTGGTTCAAACAAAATTTAAAGCTTGAAGCTATGAATTTTGATTAATAACCGTGTACAAGCTACTTGACCTACCGTCCGCATTGCCGTGACCTATGAGTTATATCATGTATAAATGTATATATATTCGTGCTGTATAGTCAATGAGTTATCATCAATATTAATTGTTGTTTAACCCCCTGACCAATTTTTTAACCGAAATCAGGGATCAAGTCATCCCTCACTAGTTTTTCCACAAACCAGTAGAGCTGTGATGTGGTTGTTATAGCAGTACCACGACTTGCCTATACCACAATCTATTAGGGAGAAATGACATCACTACAGTAAAGACCTGCTGACTGATGTTCTCAAGAAACATTAAAAAATTGTATTTTCAAAAATAGACCTATACAAACAATTGTGTGGATCAGCTAATTTATTGTTTTATGTGTGCGTAGTCATGAAAACATCAAGGTAATTTATGCTCTACTAAGTCTAAACAAAAGTGAGCAATGGGCCATTTATGCCCATCAATAATGTAAGTAACGCTCGAATATTAAAAGGATGTCCTCCCTCATGGCATGCTATTTAAGACTTTATATCAACGGAAAACACTGGTGTGTTATATTAACAAAATAAATCAAAAATCTCTAAATAGCGCAAAATTTGTTTCAACTTAGATTAAACTACATTTACTTCAAGTACCTATTTTAATAACGATTCCAACCGGTTACGTGCACCTTTTGCATCAGATTTGTTTGTGGTTTGCGCTTTAAGTAGAGCTGCTAGTTGCAACAATGCATTTTGTTGTTGGGTTTTTGATTGTGCATGCGGCTTTGCAGCGGCAGTTTTCTTTTTCTTCTTGGGTTTGAGAGTTTGACTTAATTTAGGTGCAGGTTTAGCTGGCTTATTGAGAAAAGGATTTTTAGCAACACTTTGTTTATTACTTGATGTTGTTTTAATTTGCTTAGGACTGCTTTTATCTTCCTGTTGCTTAACAGCCTTGGTTTTAGCGATTTTGGGTGCGTCACTATTGGCTTCATTTTGTGGTGCCTCAACTTTTGTTAATATTTTGTTCAACGCTCCGTTTTGCACTTTCTCAACTTTAATACCGGCATTTTTATCCTTGTTTTTCTTTTTCTTCTTTTTTAGTTTAGCCGTTGCAGCTGCAACTTCTTCCTTTGCAATTTGTTCTTGTCCAACTAAATCTGTAGTCTTAGTTTTAACAAATTGACGTTCATTTTTAGTTGGTTTATGCATTCCAATGGTAGTCTTGTGCTGACAAAACTCACATTGCATTTCCTGAAATTATAAGTAATCGGAGCTTAATTTGATATACAAATCGTAGTTGTTTTCTACTCACCATGCTATGCCTCACGCGTTTCTGCAACCATTTGGCTCTCTTGCGTTGCTTCCTAGTTAGCGCTCTACGTTGCTCCATACTGTTTTTGGCTTCATACAATTTTGCTATTTGCTTCTTTGCTTTGGTGCCATTTGCAATTTCTTGTGGCTTTAATTTCATCCGAAAATCTGACTCGTTCCATTTGCTGGAGCACCGCCTGCACATTGTACTGCGCGAAAATTTCTCCTGTGGCATTTCGATGCTTGATTTCGCTAACTTGCGGCATATTGTCATGTAATATGATTTGAGTAATTTATGTGTATGAGTTTCGGGCTCCAGAGCACTTGCACAATCCCAATAATGCTTTAATTTATTTTCGTTGTCCATACCGCGCGCTAAATGTACATTTTTTGGCGTATTTACATTGAAGAGTCAGCTGTTGTATTAATCGATTTCGATTACTTTACGGATCTGCCAATTATCGATACTTTTATATTGTATCGAGTAAGGTGGGCACGCACTGAACATGCTTTATGGGTATTTGTGATTCGAAAGCGACAGATGGCGCAACGCGCACCACCAATAATGAAATTAAAACGGAAATAGAAATATAGAAAATTCAAATAGCATAACGGTTTAAATATCCAAAAATTTCGTTTCAATTCCATTGAGGTCATATTTTAACTTTTTCTTTCAAATTAAACATTCCTATGCCAATATACGGTGGATACCAAAACATCTGCGTGATTCAGTTTGAACTCTCAAAATATTAATAAATATCTTAACATTGGTATTTTTTAGTTTTAGAGATTAAACACTCAGATATTTTGTTGAATATAATCGATTCGCACTGCCTCCACCAATCATTCTTCGGGCACCGGAAAAGGCATGCATTTGGCGCGAAACCGTTTCATAACAGAATATTAGTGCAAGTTGTTTAGTGCGCGAACAGACAGTGTGCTTATTATTTTCTCTAGTTGTAGCCACTAGTTTTCATTGTTAAATAAAAGTGAGTGTTTGTAGTGGTTTTACTTAAGAAATTAATTTATATATTTATTTATATAAAAAGCAACAATACACAGTTATTTGTGATGTTAATATGTTCATTGTTAACTTAGTAATAGTTGGAATATTGTTGGACGGTGAGTGTGACTTCTCGGAATTTGCTAGTGAAAATTTTAAACCAACGAAGACCTTTTTTGTTTAAACGAAGAGAAATATGACGACAAGATTTGTGTGTTTTTAGTTAATGTTATCGTTGGCAAATTTGAAAAATGGATTATTTCGTATTCATCAAAAAATAAAATATTGCTTAAGGTAAGTGTTTCTTTGATCATTAACTGTTTATTTGACTTGGGGGATCCTTTTTGGAAGAATCTGGAAAGAGAAGAAGAAAAAGAGATGTATGTATGTAGTTAAAGTAAAAAGAGCTGCTTGATTACAGATATGTTGTACATGTCTTTTCATGCTAGTTAATGAAAATGTTCAAGCCCAGAGAAAGAGGGAGGCACCAAATGGAGTGCCCCTATAGGAACAAGGCAAAATGTTGACTTGGAGAGTGCTTTTGAAGTGGGCAGTAACTTGTGGGTTATTAGACCAGTATACTATTTGCGTGAAGGAATCTTCCAAAAAGGTTTAATAGCGAAATTAGTTCGGCGTATGCGAACAACTGTCTGGGACCCCAAATCATTTCGGCAGGCACACCCAGCTATTATGAGAATGTCGCCCTGTGGAAAGTTAAGTCCTATTAAAAATATTTAAAATGCTCCCAGATCTCTCTCTCTTCTCCACCTCCTGATAAGTATGTATGTAGATTATAATAACTAAAAGCGCATGCATTGATGTGTGACCAATTGGGGTTAAGCGGATATTGTAGTTGCAGGTGTGCTGGAAAAGTGTCGAACAAATCAATCATGCATTTAATATACAAAAATACTAGCACCCATGTGTGCATGTAGGTACATTCTTCGTTGGCACGTCTTACCATAACCCACGCAAACACTCTTTACAACCCTCTGAGCTTGTTAGTTGCCTAGCGTATTGACCTCAATTTTACTTGCATACTTAGTGAAAGTTTAACCCATATAAACTATTACCAACTCTGAGCTCATTACAACAACTCACCTCAATAGGTTTATATTTATTTCATGCGTTCGTGACGTATTGTAGAAGCCAAATAACAAGCCAATATAATTCCCAATATTTGTATGAAAGCAATACCAATTCCGACGCCAATTAAAATAACCGCATTCTTATCGATACGCTCCCTTAATTTGCCCACGCAACCTTCCTGCAAAAGAAATTGAATACAATTTTCATAATTACACTAAATGCTTACTGTCAAAACTCCACGCATACCTGAAAGTACTTGTCGCGTCCCAGCGCAGGTGATTCGGTGCAGTGTCCAACAGCTTCATCAATATATTTTTCGTGACAGCAACTGGCTGGCAGCGTTTTATTAGCGCTCAATGTACGCCAATCGGCTGGGTTATCAACGCCACAACACATCAACTTGCGTTGTACATTATTCCAGGCCACCATATCTTCATTATTTGAGCGTTTTATGGATTGTTGTAGTGAATTCTTCAGCATCATTTCAAGATCCGATTTGAAAACCGCAGCCGCAATACCAACAGCCAATTCGATGATAAAAATGATGAAGAGCAGTACGGCAAACTTGTGTTTAGGTAGAGGGGTAAAGGGTGTAAATGAGTGAATTAGTTTGGTATGTGCGAGTGTAATCTATTACAAAAATTTATGAACTATTCTCGATGTGTGCAAAACTCCAGAGAGATCGACAAATAGCAGTTGTTTTGGTTGCACAATGTCTAAGAAAAGGTTCTGTCGAGCGCTCTGTGGTCATCTTTAAAAAGTGTCCAGATTTTTGATTGTAAAATCAAGAAAAATGCCATATTGTAATAGATTACTCGTAGCGCTGATGACCCAATGATAGAGTTGAATGTCATACTCACAGTTAGCAGCATCGTTGGTGATTCTTTGATCGCACCATAACAACCCAATGTTGCAATCAAAAATATAATCAAGCCGGTTACGATGAGCACAATTGGAGGTGCCGTCACGCGACCCTCTACAAAATGACTAAATTGGTTGACATCGGCAAGCACAACGGCACCTGCTATCAAAATTCCCAAACCCGATATCTGAAAATGTATGTATAATAAAAGCGATAGTTATTAATAATCATGTCGGATTGTGTGATGCAGTAATGAAAATTAAAGCAATGTTCTTCAACTTAACGCTCTGCTATTTACGTTCTTGTCACGACCAAATATGCACTAAATTTGTAAAGTGATTTCCAAAATGTTTATTCATGTTTAAAAATCATTCTAAAAGTTCATCTGCAATTTTCACACCTGGCAGCACTCGTATTTTTTGTCATATCTGACATTAAAAATTATTCAAAAGACGTGACGGAACGAAGAACTGTCAATATTTTTGTCAAAACATTAAAAAGGAAAAGGAAAGAAATGAAAAGATATGTATATATTTGTGTGACAAAAGGTAGTATTTCTAATATTATATTATAATGGGCAATGAGTTTAAATAATTAGTGATCAATGTTGAAAATTGAAAAACGGATTTGATCTCAAAAGGGATTGAAATGTAGAGAAGACTCCGAAGTAATTGTAAAATCAGTGTCCTTACTATAACATAAACCAAACATAAAGACAGTAGGTTTTAGAAATCCCGATTCCAAACAAGGACTGGAACCCCAACAACATTGCTAAGAAATAGAAAGGAAATAACGTCCGTGATCTAATATAAAACATCAGTCTAAGGCGCTCATAAATATTTAAATCCTAACAATTCCATCTACTTTAGAACTAAATAACTCTGTGTACACTGTTCATTTACTTTAAAGGTTATTTCAATGTCAGATTTTAGTCTTCGATAAACTCGTACCGAAAGCTCACGTACAAATTACTAATGTTTCACATAAATAATCCAAATAGCATTTCTTTGGTTGTGGGCTAATGACCATAGTATGTATTTGAACCTTTCATGTTTATCTTAAATTCACGCTTTCATTGCTACAAATATCACGAATGGAGGTATGTCGTAATTGACTTCGGAGAGGATTACTCATGTCAATGTTAAAATAGAAAGAAAAAAACCTAATCGACATGCAAATTGTGAATTAGCTGTGTAACATGAACATCGGAGTTGATTTTGTTTAGGCACTGTGCTCTATTCCGCCACGATTTAGAAAGAGTTGAACAAAATTCCATAACCGCAAATGGGTCAATATCAAATTTAATAGATGCCCGAAGGTTACCAAGAACATTTTTTTCCTATTTAGGGAAACTTTCTTTTGTAAGAAGGACTGTGGCTTAGACTAATGACATCGCGTCGTCGAAGTATTGATTTCATAAACTGGATCTATCTTCCACCGGTGCCTGGGTATAGGTAAATGAGATATACCCTCATTCCATCCATAGTAATGCCATTATTTACCTTCAGGAGAAAGTAAAAAAGCCAGGCAGAAATACCTTCCCCAATCGGCTTCGCTTTGCCGTAGTCCACATTAAGAAAGGCTGTCCATTCCATTTTTTATATTGGAAACGGGTTTTATGTGGTAGATATCACACTGAGCTGCTGAGTTATTAAAATAACTTAAAACATGGAGCTCAGTAAGTTTTTAATTGTCCCTCGGCGGCGTTAATGACCTGGCGACATTGAGGTGCACATACCACAAGCTTTGTTAGCAGGACATGCGCTCATACTCATGTAAAGGGGGCAAAGGAAAAATAGTTTATAAACGTAATTGCGTGCAGTCGATTACACTGGTAAACCCTGATTTTGATTTACGAACATTTTGGTTTTATATTGGTGAACACTAGTCGTCTCGTAAGTTCCACGTAGAGCTTTGAGGATCACTAACCAAAATTATAGAGTGCTAGAGTTCAAAATTTTTCACTATATTCAGTAAGACTTACCGCAAACACGATATTGAACGCGAAAAGTATATATTTAATTACACTCATGCCACACGTTTGCATCTTGAAGTTCATTTACCGTTACTGATGTTTGTATATTTATGTAAAAATGTCGGAAGAAGAGTTGTTCAATACATGTATTTGAGCAAAATTCAGAATTTAATATTTTTCCTGCCACAAAGTAAATATTTTTTTAGTTAACGTTGGTGCTTGTTGTTGTAATATTTTTGAATTAAATGCACTTTCCTACCAACACTGAAACCTTTACCGGTTAAAGACCGTTGTACAGTCTTAGAATTTCTTTTGAGCAAACACGTCCGTTTTAGTTGGCGATTCAAAATGAACTGACCATTCAGCTGGCGCGCACTTTCCATATTGAAAAAGGCTGCAATGCTTTTAGGCGCACTACCATTAACAAAGTAGCCATACCAAAAAAAAATAACAAAAACAATAAGAAGAATGCGAATGTATTGAGTGCATGTTCCCGTTCGACACGCTATTGTGTTGTGTGTGTGTATACGTTTAACGGATTTTTACTGCCGGACGCCTACACGACTTGTGGCCTGTTAGTGAGGGTAGAGGCGTGAATTGCTGGAGGCATACTTTTGTTTTGTTGCTATTTACTATTACTATTGTTGTTTGATGCTAAGAAAACCGAACTTTACTGCTTCACATCAGCACCTCTACACATTTGCCCTTACCTTAATTGCGCTAAATGTGGTCATAACGAAAGTGAAAGTAATCCAGAAATGGTGTATACATAAATACATAGGTGTGTATATAGGTGCAAATGCTTATACTAACTGTAGCACCCCCGCCCTTTGTGCTCCTATTGAGGTCATTCTACAAGCACCTAAGACTTCCAGTCTAAGTCGTCGACTTATGTTGGCTGCCCTCCTTTTCGAACTTTAATTTCGCTGTTAATTTTCTACAATTTGTTTTCGCTTCTTTTTTGCAACTTTGCTGTGTCAACTTGTTTCGTCTTCATACTCACACCACTTTATATAGAGGACTTTGCATAGTAAATAATTGTTATCGTCATCAATCGGTGATTAAAAGACTTGCTATAGAGTTCAACGGGCACTGACTTCCGGTGGCGTAGGTCCCAGCCTGTTCTAATATTTGCTGCACCATTGTCCACATATATACTTACATACATATATATTTGGAATAGTTGCACACATATACATACATTTATTAACCAGTACAAACACCAAAATGTTGTAGTCTTATTGTTTGGTTTAATCGGCAGTTGAGCTCACGCAACCGATTTGTTGCTCGCCGGTACTGCGTGTGGCGTATATTTGGTTGTTTGAGGATATTTTCAGCTTAAATTTAGTTTGTAGTTTTACATTCCAATAAGCAAATTTGATATGAAAATATTTTTATTTTTCCACTTGAAAAAGTTTTTGGATTCCGACTTGTATTCAATCAACATTTTCCCAACTAAAATCAAACTTTACATTCTACTTTTTGTTAGGCCTTATTTAATTATTAAAACACAATGTGTAAGATAATATAAAATATAAATACCACCTGTTGTCACACAAATATATATCTTTTTATTTCTTTCCTTTTTTAATATTTTGAATAAAAAATATACTTTTTAGTCCGCTTAACCTGTTTTGTTTGATTTTTAAG
Source organism: Sphenella marginata (assembly GCA_951509765.1). Classification (NCBI taxonomy): domain Eukaryota; kingdom Metazoa; phylum Arthropoda; class Insecta; order Diptera; family Tephritidae; genus Sphenella; species Sphenella marginata. Next base: position 3,318,276 of record OX608083.1, read on the forward strand.
GTCAATATGACAGAAAATACGAGTATTGCCATGTGTAAAAACTTAAAAAATGAACTCTAACGGTTTCCAAACTGAAAGCAAAGTTTGGACCAACTAGCATAGGTCTGACCTGAATTAACAATTACTGGTTTTTAATTTTAATTTGGTTACTTTCCAACTAGTCCATGGATTCCTTATTCTAATTCGGCACACTTGATACTTCAATATTGGTGGTTATTTGCTTGCAATGACCAGTTCATGGCGAACGGTCTTTTGAAATTTTTTTTTATGCAAGTACAGGTAGATTCTCCATTTCTTTATAATTTTAATGAATTGTTCATCATGCTTGACTTATTTAATTAGCAAACTTACACTTTTCCAGGCAATCATTAATTACTTGAAAATGGGTTTTACCTGCCAATTTTCCCCATTCGGTTTTTTTGCTAGGATAATTAAGTTGACCTAGTACAGCTCAACAATTATAAGTTTGAGTACAATATATAAAAATACATAAACACCTATCCTATGTTTGTGTAAATGTTTAAATATTATTCCCTTTCGTCCAGTTAGTATTTAACTTGAAATAACAAAACACAAAAACTTAATTACTGGCATGAAGTGCTTGCAATAAAAAATGTAAATTTGCATTCGAATCTTGATTGGCTAGAAATGGTTTGTGAGTAAGCCATGAATTCCTGCACATTAACTAAAATTTTCTTGACCGCAATATTTCTTGACACTTTCTTTTATATGACCAACGAAATCACGCGATATGACTTTACTCATTTGGAAATTTATAGCAGTAAAAGTTTGTGTGTAGGCGGCCTACAAAATCAATATTCACGGAAAACCGTTCCTTCCAAATTCTACGCCACGTGTCCGCCTAGTTATTAAAGTTTGGGGAAATAGAAAAATAATTTTAGAATGAACGCAATTTATTGATATTCGTACGGTTCACTGCTGTATTTTGTTTTAATTTAATGTATGCCCTTCCTATTGGTCTGTTTATATATATAAATTCAGGCCAATTTCAAATTATAGAAATTTGTATTTGCTGGACGTGAGAAAGGTTTGGCACCCCTACAACTCAAAGGATTCGCACTGAAAATGCTTTGATCATGTTTGGCCGACTGCTTCGTTGAAATTTTGCTTCTTCCTTGTAGAGATAACAGCGAGAAATGGGGGATAAAATAAATTATTTTTCTGCAGGGGCAAGCTAGAACCGTGATCGGGATACGTTCAAGACTTCTCATCTGCTGTTCCATAAGAGAGTTGCGATAGGGAGAGTTCACATTTATTGAAAGAAATGCACTGCAAACTTATTAAGCTAAAACCTTCTAGAAAATTTCCCACCACTATGAAAAAATATTTTAACACATATCTATTCTAAGGATTCGGTGGTTAAGTCTCGAAAACACTTGTTTATAGTGAATAATGTGTATCTAGTATGCTTCAACACCCCGCCATGTATTTATTATAATTAATTGACAAATGAATCAACAAATATAACGATGCATGAACTTCCGAAGGCGATATTTCTTTGCCACCACCGAGTATAGTTTGTGTCTTTCGTATACTGATAAATCAGAGAACTGCACTTGACCAATATATTAAATATGGACCATCCTCTGTGCCCCACCTAAAGAACTATTTACTGTTAACTAAGTGAACTAAACTTTTCTGTGGCAACTTTGGGAGTGGAAATTTATGTAACTTATTTTAAATAGCATGGAAACTCATCGAAACAGCTGATCGAACTAAGCTATTATTTTGCAAAATTTTATAATATATCATATTTCTCAAGATTATTAATTTATATGCAATAACGTACCTTAAGTTGTATTTTGAAAGACAATGGGCCGCTTTAATTTTCTCAAAGAATAAAACTGGCATACCATTCATGCTCCTGAAACCGCCCCCATGACAGTTTTGATACTCAATTGCTTGTAATCGTTTCAGACAAAAGTGTTCCTGTTAACTAAAATTGTACTCATTCAGTGCTCTGCCAACAATCGATGCACATATGTAAAATCACATATTCAAATTCATATTATGACTTGTTATTAGAAAGCTAATGAAAACATTGCAATTGGTAGGGGAGTACTTACTGTCCTTTATTTGTCTACCCAAAAAATTTAGGCCAATAAATATACTTCAGAAGGGGTGTTGTAGAAGCGCATTGCGGGGTACACTAAAACGTAGAAGCTAGAAAATCGAATTAGAATTGTGATCAGCGGAAGTGTACGCAGCAGAATAAAAGCGCGTTTAGGATATTTTTTTCTATTCACTTAGATATGCTTCCGTATAAATATTATCACTCATGGTTTATTTTAAGCCTTCCAAAAATATGTTGTCAAATTGTTATTGTAGGTGGACTTTTTCCAGCTTGCTGATGGCTTTCTTACCTTCCTTGCGACTGCTTGTTTTTTTAAATCAACGAGTGTTGTTCGAATGAACGAAAATGCTTCGAACCAAAGTATGTTCCTGTCGGGGACCAAATTTGTTAGCAGATTAATTAGAAGACCCCTCTTGTGTTGTATAATTATTTGAAAACAAGAATTGTATGCTTTTGTTAGTTGGAGACTTTTATTTTTCTATGCGTCGAAAATTATGCTATGCGAATATAAAATAATTTGATAAGAATAAGTTTTGTCATACAATTTTGGTTAAAAATGGTATCCTTTCCTATCCAATGATTCACTTCTATTCCATTGCGCATTTCAGCTGTTACATGAAGTATTTAGTATCAGTGGTTTGAAGGCAGCCTTTAGGATAGCGATTAATATACATAGGCCTGATATCGGAACAGGGCCACTCGGGAACATCACCGCTAAAAATGTTGGTGTTTTAAATTAAATATGGGTATGAGGGGATATTTAACAAAAAAGTATTTCGGAACATCTATAAAATATCGTAAACGTTTGTGCGTAGTGGTACATTTAGATACAAATTATTCGGGAAACGAGGCGAACAGTTTTTTAATATTATAGTATACCATGTAACGAAACGAATAAATATATTGTTTAAAGAAAATATAAGAAAAACATTTATATAAACATGAACATTTACTTTTATGAACATTGGGATTAATATTTATTTAAAAAAATTTTGTTTCAAATTTGATTTCCGTTTTCTTCGCTTGTCGGGGTGACTTACTTCTGAGATGGTTGTTGATTATATAATCTTTTTTAAACAACTCACCAATGCTTTAATTTTCTAAGCTAGCACTCAGTTCTTGAGACAATCGTTAAGGTATATTTTTCAGGAACCGCTGGTGGGGGCGTATGAGTAACCGACTGAAGAACATTTTTAAAACAGGAAATCTTTTTTCTCTGTCGGAATAAAATTTTAAAAAAATTTGGTTTTATTTGATAGTTCGGGTTTTTTGCTCCAAGAGACATGTAATAATCAAAGAAAAAAAATATTTCTTCCTTCACGGCTTGAGATCATTTTAAAATCAATAATATTATTCGAAACAATCACATTTTTAAATAATTATTTTTTTATTATTTAAATTTTTTTAACATGTTTTAATATGTATGTTAGTCAATTGGAAACTCAATAATTAAAAAAGGTGAAAAAGGTAATTAATATAACAACAAGATTTATATACTTTTTACCAGTTGGATACTTTTATTCTTCTATGAGGCGTGCTAACGCACTAATACTTATGCAAATATTAAATAATCTGATAACAATAAGTTAAGTAATCCAATTTTTGTTGAAAATGGCATCCTTACACAAATATGATTCACTTCTGTTCACTTACGTATGTATTTCATCTATGACATGAAGTGACTAATTAACACCGTCAGAACCACAGCCGAAACGGAAAAAACTGATACAGCAGGGCTGGTATTGTTGGAACAGGGCCACTCGTGAATATCGCCGCTAAAAATGTTAGTGTTTTAAATTAAACGTAAGTAGAAGTAAATATAGAGAGAAGTGAGCAATTAATTAACAAGTTAATATATATAAAATAATTAACACATATGTATGTAAATATATAGAGAACATTTATTCACAAAGATACAAATTACGCAGGTAACTAAGTTAAAGAAATTAAACAAATAGTTTTCTAATATCTTATAATACAAATATGTATGTAGGCAGGTATTATAACTTATTTTCAATAAAAATATGGTGAAGCATATGGATATGGTAGACTCGATGTAAGAATGGGATAGATAACATGATCTTGTGGCTGCTGATGCGGTACATAAAAAGTTGGTTCGCATTGTATGGCTGATGGTTCAAAAGATGAGTATTTGCTGTAAAAATATGTATGTATGATTATTTTACAAAATTGTTAATTGCTTAATTTTTTTCTATATTCTGCACACATTTTTCAAGTGCACCCAAGGTTTACGTTATGCTAGTAAAATTTACTTTACGTTTACTTTGTTTGTTTGTTGTACTCGTGTGTTGGTGGGTGTTATATCTCTAAGACATGTTTTCTGAACCATCTGCTAATTTCTTAAATTTCCTATCTAGCAATTGGATCTCGTGTCATTTGCTAGTGTATTGAAAAATTAGTATAATAAATTTTAAATCGTGACAAAACCATTTACTGATAACTAAGTTATGGGCCGAAAATAATTGTTAAAATTTCAATTTCTAAAATGGTAGTTAATATTTTTTTTTGTTATTCCGAAATAAGTAATTAATATTTAAATGTGTTCTCAAGAAAATAATCATTTAAAAAATACTGACGTAGGCTAGAGCTAAAACATATTTTAAATATGACAAGCTGAGCCAACGGAAAAATCTAGAAGTCATGGGTTGCGATCTCTGAATGCCTATAAGGGACAAACACACACACATGTAAAATGTGTAATTCCGTCAACTTGCTACGTCGCACGTTTCGGTGTGCTCTTTATGTGTCGATATGCAAGTAAGTAATTACCTTATTTGAGAGGTGGTTTAGTGCTTTACGTTCGCCCATATCAACCCCTGTAAGCAAGTGCAGTTAAGTTTTCTTTTGATTTGAGAAGTGCGACTGCAAAATTTGCAGGTACATATATACTAAAAAGCAAGATTACCTACCCATATAAATTCAAACAGATAGTGTTTTTTATAATTATAGCACTTTGAAAATTTACATTTTTTAACTTTTTATATGACATAATTTAACGTCAATGTTTTACTGATTTTTGTGTCGTATCAACTTTGAAAAGTTCAAAAAAGCTTTGAAAAGTTTAAAATAAATTATTACAGAAACCCGCCCATCAAGTTGTAATATGTCAAAGTAACCCGTTAAGATATGTCAGATCTTTTTTAAAAGTTTTCGGAGCTTTTTTTAACTTTTAAATATACTACTTTCCAATAAAATTTTTAAGAGGCATATTTTAAAATTGAAATAGTGTTTGAAACATCCAACTTGAGTGTACTATAGTTATGAAACACAAAACATTTGCCTAACCAAATTATAAACTTATACATTAGTTTGGCAGATTTGTTTGAACACAAAATTTTAATTTATTCGAGACATTTAAAACCAAAGCTTTAACTAAAAACACAAATATGAGCAACAATTAGTAAAGAAATATTGAAATAAACGTTTTTTAAAGTAGCAGAATAGTTAGAAATCAGAAGTAGAAAGTATGGTTAAACAACAACAATAGTTACAAAAAGTTAGATTAGATTAATTAGGACACAGTACTAAAGCAAATGATAGACAATACAACAATAGTAAGCCCACTTAGGCCAAAACATTAACAAATACGATACGTTTACGTTGAAGCGTGTTGTAGCGAAAGCTTTTTATTGGCTATTGTATATTTACTTTACGCCGATGACACCGCAAGCCACGCGTCCACCTGCATTACCAGTCTTCTTCGAATCGGGATGTTGACCCTTGCCTAAATCATCGGTCAATTCATGCACAACCAAACCACGTCCGACAATTGTGCGTTTACCAGTTAAACTGATTAAATGATCGGTAAAAGTTGTATCGACATTGCCATTTTCATCGGCTTCCACATTGCCCAAATCGCCAACGTGACGCACTTCATCACCAGGTGCACCGTGATCCATCTGTGTGGTGGAGTGAAGAAAAGTGTTACTTGGTTAGAGATAAAACTCAATTGAGCGTAGAAACAGCATATTGAGGTTATGTTTACTAAACTCATACTGAGAAGGGTCTTGTTGCTTTAAACAGTTTTCAGCTAAATTTGAAACCTCTTTGAATCAAATGACTATATCACAAACCTTTAGCAATTTGCTTGCATTAGCATAACTCACCCTATCGGGATTAAAGTGTCCACCGGTGCTTGCGCATCCATTAGTTAAGTCACCCTTCTCATGCACATGAAAACCGTGTTTACCCGGAGTCAGCCCAGTCAAATAAACGTGCACGTGAACATTTTCAGAGCAGCCATTTTGTATGAATGTAACATTACCCTTCACAATGGGACCTTGCATATAAGCGACGGCTTCCATGGTGGCACTCTTCTGCAGGTGAATATGGAGAAATATACATTTGATTAACATCATATATGTACATATGTGTGTATGTATGTTTGTATGTACATGTGTATATTAAATTGAAATTATAAAATATTGAATTGTTCATGTACCTCTGCTAGGGCGCTGACCGCACACAAGGCCAATATGGCCATTAAGGCGTAATGATAATGCATTTTTTTTATTTTTGCAATTTACTGAAAAAGAGAAGAATACCAGTTTATAAATATTAGCAATAGAAATAGAGAATATGTAAAAAAAAAAATTAAAAAATTAAAAAATTTCTAATTTAATTTGTTAGTCATATTAGAAATTAAAAAACGAGTCACTGACGCCATCAGGATATATTTCAAAGTCTTTCGTGGAAAACTACCATATTTAAGAGCCTTAAGTAGAAGTGCGTCACTTTCAATTTTTGTATCCAAACATAAAATAAACGTAAATCAAGTCCACAAACAAAATTTGAACTAAAAATTTGTAAAAAAAAAAAATTACTTCCAACAAACCAAATAGTAGATTTATTTTTACTTTAATTTTTTAATTTCGAAATTTCCGTTATTTATCCACACGTGCAAGTGTTCATTAGCGACGAGTTGATTGATTGTGTTGCTTTAAAACGCAAACGAATGTCATCAACTTTCCTTAAAATGCTGCAGCTGTTTGTCAATTTATTCATAGAAATGTGTTTCAAGCTCGTTTACATGGTTGTTATATTTGTACAAAATCGGGAAGGGGTCACCAAAAGGCCATTTACCGTTACTGTTTTTTTTTTTTTTGAATTCTCATAAAACTGTAGCATAAGTACACAAACAATTTGCGGCAGTGCAGCGTTCAGGAGAGGTTGGTGTTTGACAGATAATCACTCGACATTCGCCCCATTGAAATGTTTTATGATTTACTGACGAGTTAACCTTAATTATTAAACGTTTTGTGGGTCAGCGAGCAACGAATGTGCCATTTATTTAATAAAACAAAATAATTTTAAAGGTGAATTCACTTTTTATGCAAAATATTTGCTATATCGAGGTGTATTATAGTGTGTTGGTCCGTAGTGTGAAATGCTTGTGCTCTACAATTTTAATAAATAAAGAGGGTGACATTCACTTGAATATATTAAATCTGTAAAATTGTTTGCTCAAAGAAGCAGGGCAAACACAGACAGCTGTTTACGTGTTAATGATGCTTTTCACTTTCTTTTATATTGACCTACAACTTATTTAAATCTATTTAATTTTTTTTTTGTTAAATTTCGGATTTGTATGTTTTTAGAAACTGATTCTTAGGTGCACTGAAGTGTTTAAGACAATTTCTTATATGCATAGGTCCAGGTACAGAGCACATGTAACATGGAAACTATCTATTTTATTATTATTAGTATTTAAATTATTTGTTCTATATAGAACCGCAGGTGCGGGGAGTTTGTTACACCTTGTATGCGTTAATTTGGGGCGAGCACTGCTGGCTCTGAAGCATTGCGCGGGATTGGTTTCTTCATTTTGATTGTGAAAACCCCCATTTAAGATTTGTAAACATCAACTACATCTTCGAAATATTTCATAAGCTGGTTGCGAATTATAGAGAGGGTAGCGCAATTCAAATAGACAATCATATTCTATTATATTGTGCATTGTGTTTTAATAATGAAATAGGTACCTAACAAAAAAGTATAATGCGAAGATTGATTTCTGTTGCAAAATGTTGATGGAATTCGGGTCGGAATGCAATACTTTTTCAAGTGGAGAGATCAGAATATTTTCATATCAAAAATGTACGCATTTGTTGTTTCTCCAATAAGTCTGAAGCTAAAAATCAATGTTGAAAATGTCAATGTCTAAAAGCGTCAATTTGTAGGAAACAATCAGAAATAACTCGTCATAGATAAATTGAATCATTGTTGTTGCATTATAGGTTGTTAAGATAAAACGATTAATTTAATTTATTTAATATGCCTAACAGATACAATCTAATCAGTTTGAATTGGCGGTAAAAAAAATCCTGAGTTTCGCGAGCACAAAATGCTTTCCCTTCTATCGATTATATTTTATATCCAGTTGTAGATAGGGTATTATAATTTTGTCCACAGATTTGTTGGCCTATGATCTATATGATGCCACATTTTGAAAAACGACCATAAATGTTAGTAACTGCTTTGAAGGAACGATAGTATGGCTTACAACTATTACTGCTATTAAAACTACGTCTTATGTAAATCTATAATTAATTCAAATTTAAACAATATTCACAGACGTTCACATAGTTAATTTTAAAATCGTTTGAAATAATTGCACGCTAGAATGCTCACTTTATGGGGGTTCGATCAAGCCCAGAATAAACAATGAAGAGAATGTGAATTAGCAATGGAATACGCGCTTGAAGTGGGTGAAAGGAAGAATGTAATATGTATATATTTATGAGTAACAGCACTTCAAAGCCTGCATGGATATTTGGACGAAGGATTTTAATTATTTACACTCGCAAAAAATTTGTGGACATACCCAAAAAGTTCAAGTCTGAGTGTGAATTACATATGAAATGCCACTCCACATCTTACTCGGCAGATTTGTGCTTTTGAATTTTGTTTATACATACAAACTTATTCAAAATGTTTAAACAACACGTAAATGACACACCTGTGTGGAAATATTGAAAATACGCACAAGTTTTCGGCACAGAAAGTCTTCGTTTAGTATATATTTGTACATATGTATGTATTACATGTATACAAATCTTGGAAACATTTCAAAGGAAGGAACCAGTTTTTGAAGGCTAAAAACTAAAAAAAAATGCAATCATAATATTCAAACAAAAAAAACAAAAAAACAAAAAAATGTGCTGAATAATAAAATACCAGTATTTGCAGTTTGGCAGTTCTGTGGATAATTTCGTATATAAAAAAAAATTAATTAAAATATTACTGCGCGTACAGTTGTGCAGAGGGCGTAAGGTTCTGAAATAGCAGACCTTAATTGCAGTCCATTTTGGCACGATTTCTTTTCTTTCCACACTTAATTAAGTAGTTATTGTTGTTATTGTAAATTTTCCATAAAATAACAATTCAACCTCACCTTATTACAACACTTAATGGTTGTACTTTATTGTTCTGCTTTACGTCTCTATATTTACACTAAGCAAATTGGCTAAGTGCTTTTTATTTGCAAAATTTAATTATTTAACGCGTGCGCGTAAACTTTTTTCGACAATGTCTCAAATAAAACTGAACTCGTTGACTGCTGTAAGCAAAGTGCCGATGAACTGTTTTTACTCACAGCTGGTGCTGATCATTAAATGCCGCCTCACCTATGCGATCATTTATTGCTTTTAGTAACCTGTACAGAGATGTGGTTACGTGAGAATTTGGTGAGAATTCAGAAACATTTTAGATGATAAATGTACGTTCATAACCTACTGTGAAACGAGAGAGTAGTGAGACAGTATAACTAGAATTTTCTGACTCGTATTGAACTGGTTCGAAAAGGTTTAAAAACTGATTGAAAGAGACTTTGAAATATCGGCTTTCGATATTCAATTACCCACAAACAGAACTACCTACCTAAACCAACCGAAATAGAAACGGTTGAGAACTGGGTAAAATGAAAGTTACCTTAGAACGGTACAAATCTGAACGGTTTAAAAAAAAGCTGCCTATGAATATCAACGTCAACTTAAGGTGAAGAGTTGAAAGCTTTGCTGATGTATTGAGCGTTGTTGTTGTTGTTGTTGACGGTGCTTTGCGTCAAATGGTTTACCTCTGACATAGTTCTGATCTGGTCCAATTTACTGCAGGGAGTTAACAAGAGTACGACTCATTGTGTATTGTACTGAAAGCGTGCTGTGAGCGCTCGATGAGATCAAATTGATTGTTGTGAGTGACGCTGAGACGACATGAGCACTGCACAAAAGTTTAAAGAGTGATTTGCAATGCGAGTTTATATGAAATTCTAATCGTATTTTGATTAAATGTAATTAATCAGGTAAAACAGCTGCATTAAACCAAAACTTAAACGACAACTTCTTTGAATTGTTATCAGATATATGTACATACATATATTCAAAACAAAACGAAGGAAAAGAAAGTGATAAAAAAAGTATATAGAATAAGATTTATTGTATACTAATGGCGGCCACCGTGGTGTGGAGGTAGTGTTGTCGGCCTACCACACCGAAGGTCCGGGTTCAAGCCCTGGTACAGGTTACATCAAAAAGTGGTTTGAAAAAGTTTTTCAAAACGGGGTCGCCCCTCGGCAGTGGTTTGGCAAACTCTCCGAGTGTATTTCTGCCATGAAAGGCTTCTCAGAAAAAATTCATCTGCTTTGTAGATGCCGTTCGGAGTCGGCGAAAAACCGTAGGTCCCGCCAATTTGTAGGAAAAATTTCAAAAGCGGCACACCACAAATTGGAAGAGAAGCTTGGCGCAAAAATCTCCTAGGAGGTTGATGATATAACTGTTGTATATCGCGCCATATATATATATATATATAATTGCGCTGTACGGTCGAGGCTTCGTCACGCACTCGAATTAAAAGCAGAAATTATGTTTGCAATTTTATAAGATAGATTTTTAGTTATAAATCTATTATTTCCATGGTGTAAATTGATCTTAAACTTTAAGCAGGGCATTGATCAATAAATTGGTGAAAATCGCATACACTTATACGCTACGGTTTTTGAGTGATGCGCGAACAAACATACAGATAGACGGACAAAAATTCTAAAAACAATTTTTTTGGCATTTATAGTGGAATGCCGTTATCTTCTTTACTACTCTCAACTACCGACGGCGACCAAGTCATCCTCCCCGACTTAGGTTTCCTTCCAAGCTTTATATTTCATCGAAAGCTTTTTTTAATATCCAGTCCTTAGAATTTCTCCATGATTGGAATTATGCATGAGTCGTTACAACGCAATTTCCCGCTTATGTAACTAAAAGCGCATACGTAAGTCAGAAATGCATATGTTACAACAATAATATAAAGCATGCTTGTACAAATATTTATTAAGCTATGATTGCCTCTTGGTAGTGCATAACTTGTCATGGATACGCATGCCAACTGGTTGCATATACCGGAGTAGACACGTACTCTGCACCGATTGCATAAAATAGCTTTAAAAAAAATAAAAAGAAAAAAATGCTGACTAGTTACAAACTGGTTCGAAAAGATTCAACTTGTTAAAGATGCCAGATTTTATGACGATTTTCTTTTAAAAAATTGTCCAGGACATACTTCGAAGTTCATTTTGCTTTCGATTGAAAAAAGCTACCTTTTTGCTTTTCGCCTGAGCATTCACACTAGTTCTTTGCTACTTTCCTGCTGTTTAGTTTGACTGCAGGGTAACTTCTTGTGTTTACCCATTGTATGTTTATGTCAGTAAGCGTAAATAAAGTGTCACGAGCATGCAGTTGTTAACAATGGAAAAATATGCGAAACGTGCAAATTGGTAGTAAAACACTTAAATGCTCATTGAACTACAAAGCGATTCAATAATTTTCGCACTGTTTACAAAATTGCATTTCAAGTTTAACGAAATAGCAGGCGATAGTGATTTAGCGTAGGTAGTGATGCCAGATTTTAGAGAAAAACTGGGGATATTTCGCAAAAAAAATGATTTAAGGGGAAAAAGGAAAATTCTTAGACTAACTTTTTCCAGTTTCTAAGCAAATTCCATTAAAATAAAATTAAAAACCCAAAAACGACTTTGGTTGTTTTCATTAAATTGTGTATTTACATGTTAAGTATTTTTTTAATTTACAAAATTGTGCTAATAAATTATTATTTATGATAGTATGGAGGTACCATTTACCTAAACCTTTATATACGGCACTCAGCTTTGCAAGGTAAGGAAGGCGTAGAAAAATCTTCATTGATTTATCTTAACGAATAGTTTCTCTATTAATCTTATTTCGATTGATTAGTAAGTTAAAAATAATTATCGAATAATCAATAAGTTCAAGTTCAAGTTATTTAATCAGAAAAATCGATTAATCTTGGTGTTAGAGAAACATTTCTATTGAATAATCATTAAGTTCAAGTTCAAGATTAAGCATGTTTTGATTATTTAAACAGAGAAAAATCTATTAATCATGCTGATTAAGTAAAGAAAAGGCCTTATCAATTAATAAAAAGAAATAAATTTCCGATTAATTATAATTTGATTAGTTAGTCAAAGAGTCAGCACTCTAGATTAATCACAGTGAATAACTTCCAGATTAATCATATTTTATTTAAGAAAGTACAGAAATACCATTGTCGATAAATTACTTAATCAAAGAAAAATCAGTGTAGATTAACCTTGATTAATTGTGATTAATCGTAAATCTAGTTAATATGATTATTCAGAAACGGAATATTAAAGAAAATTTTGCTGAAAAAAGCAAGAAACACACCTTCCAAGACTGAGTGCAGTTGCCCATTACATTTCTCACAACTTTGTTATTTCTTATTTCAAAAAAAGGAGCACTTAAAACTAACTAATTAATTTTAATCATTGCAATATTTGGTAAAAAATTAAATTTCTGTACAATTAAGAATTATAAAACTTGCACAATTCCGCCCTCTACATTTCCATTTGATAAGGAAACTCTTTGCTTATAAATTAATTTTCATTTCTTCCTCCTATGTCTTCATAATTATCCAATCTATAATCGCTTATCGTTCTAGTAATGTGTCTCTTCGGTGCGTTTAAAGAGAACATTCAGCAATTTTCATATGTGCGCGCGCGGTCTGCCTAGCGATGACGTTTGAAGGGGACTGCAATTCTCAATGAGTATCGAACCCTCACGATCGCCAGGCGATTTATTATTCATGTGCGCTCGTTTCATAGGACGTTTTCGTTCCGAATCGCAGTTGGGTGTTAGCTCCACAGTTTGTAGACTCTGAGCGCGCTGTAAGGATAAGCGAAGTGGTTTCTTCGGTGGTGTCGGACGCACTGAACGCACCTCTGACAAGCTATCACTGATCTGTTTCGTCTCATTGTCACTATCAAAATCTAGCGATTTAACGCTGCGCATATCTGTGGCTAAGCGCGCATGTGCATCTGTTGTGGAGCAATCGCGTCGGCGCTCCATGCTGTGTGAAAGAGAAAGAAGTAGCATAATTAAAAAATATGAATGTGCATTAAATTAGTTTGACAAACCTACCCATTATAGTGATTCAAATGCTCTACGCTGCGCGCATGCATATTGGCGCGATGTTGTAACGCATTCGCTTTAATCGCCGATCGCTCGTAACGTTCGCGCGCCTGACGCTCCTTTTCGCTGCGTCGATAGTGCGTCTGGTGCATGTACGCCGAATCGCTGTTAATCGAGATCTTCGAAGCGGACAATGATTTGGGTGGCATGCAGGGATGATGCGTTGGTGCGCATGCGCGTGGTGTACGCTCATGACGTGACAAATCCACTTCGGTGTTCTCTTTGATAAGCGTCTTGGTGACGTGCGTTACAGAGTTGCTTTTGCTCAAAGCATTGACACCATTACTATCGCCGAGCAATTCAATGGGTTTGCCACCAACTAAAGTCGTTATGTAATTGCCGCGCTGAAAGATCAACGGTTTATTCTCGGGTGGTGTTGAGGGTGGCGATGATATGCTAATGCTGGTCACATGACTATTCGCATGTATTTGCGCGCCTGTTGCATGCTTTTGTGGTGAGGCTTGGTGCTGAGTTTTTTGTTGTTGCTGCTGTTCCTTGGCAGTCTGCAATTCGCGCACCTGTTCTTCGAGGTACGAAATGCGATGTTGCAGACGCATATTGTTCTCCTTTTCTTGATCGAGTTGCTTCTGTGGTATGGGCGCTGATTTCTTACGCAGCACGACCATTTGACATTTTCCCGCGTTGCCAATCACTTTTTGTAGTTCTTCTTTGGTGCGACAGGCGATGATCTTGCCATTGACTTCAATTATGCGATCGCCTTTGTACAAACCATCACCCTCGAGCGCCCACTCGACATAGAAACCAGGCTGATCAGATTTGGCCTGCGCCGCCCAACGGCCGGTTGTTGCATTCACCGCATGCAAGCTGAGCGTAGCGCCTGAGTTAAGCACACTAAAATTAAAAGAAAAACTGAAATTAGTTGATTACTTTTGCTTTGAGTCTCAACAGTTCTCACTTGTAGATTGTTTGCAATTCGGGCTTTGACTTCTCTAAGCGCGCCTGCAAAGCGCGCGCCTCCTCCACAATAGACAACATTTGCAGCTCTTCACGTCCAAGCGCGTACTCGAGCTCCGCTTGTCGTATACGTATGTCGATATTACTGTAATGGCAATGAAAGAAAGCAATAAGACGCCTTTTTCTTCTATAAATTCAACTCCTCCCAATACTCACTCTGTTATGTCCAACTTTTCGAGTGCGCTTTTCAAGTTCTTGATTTTGATTTTCTTATTCTCCGCCTCAGCTTTCAACCTTTGTAATTTCTGCTCTGCTGCTGGTTTTTCGCTCTCATCGAGCGGTGGTCCAGAGGGGCGTGGCAATTTACCCAAACACAGTTGTATGCGCAGATTTTGTATGACCGCTTCACGATCTTGTAGCGCTGAGCGTAGCTCCTTTGTTTCGGCGCGACACGAGCGCGCGGAGAGTGTGCCACCCAGCTGCGAGACTTTACGTCGACGTCCCGTTGTGGCGCTTTGTGCTTGCGCGCTGTTAATAAGATTCGCCTCGGCTTCGGACATTTTTGTTTGGATATTATTGTTGTCATTATGCGTATTGTATTTGTTTGAACGGTGGTTTAAAATGGTCTGGAAGTAAAAGGGGGAAATTGGTATTAGAAAAGAAATGAAATGAGTTTGGGATTTTGTGTTTAAAGGTCAGTGGACCGAATTTTTTCTATGCACTAGCTTTTCAGTTTCTTATATTATTGAGTCATGAGATAATTAAGAGAAACGTCCTTGGTTGCCTCTCAAGGTGCGACTCAAATTTGTGGGTGGCATGCCATTGAAGAGACTGATCAGTGATCACTCTCCTCTCATCAGCGCTGCATCTGTACGAGACAAACGTGGCCGTAGTACCGTAAAATTTAAGCTTTCATTGGGACGTTTTTGGGTTGGAAGATTATTGATAGTTTTGACTATCGATACATAATGATAACAATAATCAACGCTAGCGATATATCGATACTATCGACATTTGCAGGAAAAAGCTCGTTCAAGTACTATTGAGTCAAAGCATATTTAATACTAAAATCGATAGTAGTAACGACAGATAGTTTTCCATCTCTAAGATGATTTTGATAATGCCAACGAGTTAGTAAATTATATATTTTTATTTCATTTTGCAATATTTAAACAAGAAATATTTATGGTTGTATGTACGTCTATCCACATAGCTAATAACAGTATCTGAGCCTGCTGTGGCTCGCTGAGCTTTTGGATATAGTTGAAAAGCTACCTCGGCATGTCTTTTTCAAAGTTACACAGTGCACTGCTGCTTTTTTGAAAGCGAAAATTATTCCTTTGGAATATCATAAACGCCACATTCGCGATTAGCTGGAACGGCCACGTCTAAAAAAATAAAAATAAAAATTAAATTTTATAAAATTCAGTAACATAACTATTACCATATAAATTACCGATTTTCTTAGGATAAGGCAAATTCAAATTCTGCATGATTACTATAAATTCCGCCTTGGTCTTAGTCAAACGTGGATTTGTGGTTTTCTCCTGCCAAACGCTGCTCTCCGTGGCACCTCTGAAAGAAGTTCATGAATTCATATAAATAACTCACAATATTAGGACACTCATTTCACTCACTTATAATCATGCGCTGGATATATGCGAAATTTCTCAGGCAATGTAAATATTTTGCTATGTACATTATCGTAGAGACGGCTGGCATCACCTTCTTGAAAATCTGTGCGTCCACAACCACCTATCAATACCGTATCGCCGGTAAAAATGCAACCTTGCTCGTGTATCACATACGACATACAGCCATTGGTGTGACCCGGTGTGGCTAAAGTATCGATACGATGACGTCCAAAAGTTATCGGTTCACCTTCTTGCAGGTGAATATCGGCACGTGCGCCACTCGCCAAAGAAATCACTGATTTGCTACCCGGTAAAAGTTTTTTCAGCCAACCGCTGCCAGTTATGTGATCCGCATGCATGTGGGTGTTAACTAGGGGCGAAAGGAGAAGATTTGTAGTAAATAAAATATAAAAAATTGTTTGTAAAACTTATAGGTGACTATCGAAAAAGGTCTCATTTCGAACTGACTACGTTATGGTATGATTTTAAACGAAGAAGTTTCGAACCAGACGAGTTTCCGACAGGATATCTGTCTGCTTCTGCGGCCATTTTTATTATTCATATATTTAATTTAGCAACTCTTTCTCATCAAAAACTTGAGTAGTTGTCATTTAGTACTCACAAAAAGTAGTGTCAAACCCAAACGTCAATTAGCAGCACAGCTGATTTCGAAAATTCGAAAGAGAAAATTCCGAAAGGAAAGAATTCCGAATGGATATTTCGAATAGGGCTGTATATTTTGTTCAGGATTTTCATCAAGCATACAAGATTGAAGACTTAACCCAGTGAAGCTATGAACTCAAAATCGAAAACTATACACATTTGTGTTTCTGGCAAGAGGGTGACATATGCAGTTACGTATATAATTGGATTTCTAAACGCAGCTGAATGTATAAATTGCAACAATAAAAAACCAGTAGTTCCATTTCATTGCCTAGAAAAATGGCTTTGGTAATTGAAAGCTTTTAATGAGGATTTTCAGCAGTAATATTTTTATAGCTAGTTGCGCTTAGCACTTCATTTATTTGTAGTATGCTGCTGCTTTTTGTTGACTACTTTGCTGAGAAGTTTTTATTTTCATGAAAAAATACACTTGAGTGTTTCCAACCGCTGTAGAGAAGAACCCCGTTTCAGCTATAACTTTTTACTAAAGCATTTTTTGTGTTACCTGTACCAGGACGTGACCCTTAGATCTGCTTTGTTTGTTTAGTAAACTACTTACCGGCATATCTTAGCTTAAATCCAAGTTCCTGTACGAGACTTGCATCACGTTTCGCCTTTTCCAATACTGGATCTATAATGATCGCTTCCTTCGCATTAGTGTCAGCTAAAAGGTAAGTGTAGGTAGAGCTCTCTTCATCGAACAGCTTTAAGGAAAATCAGAATTTAATAATTATTTCATAAAACATTTTTTTTTTAAATCATTCAACTCACCTGACGTAACAAGAAATCTTTTGTGAATGGTTCTGGTGAAATCATTTTAACTAAATCACTATGTTTTAGACGGTATTGTTGGTGGCGGGGAAGTGTTGCTTTGTTTGTATTTTTCACTTGTTGCTGTAGTGTGTGGCGAAAAGCCGACATAAAACTGAATGTTGATAATCGCATGTTTTTGCTTTTTTATTCTAACGAAGAAAATGCTCAAATGAGTTTATTTGTTTTCCAAACAATTACCGTTTCATGAGAAGGTGTGTCTTTGTATATGTAAATGAAGAGCGCACATAACCCGACTAACCAAAGGCGGAGCGCTTTGAGGAGAAACTAAATGAAGTCTCTTGTGGGAGCTTTTTTAGAGAATAATTTTTTTAACATCAGAAATTTAAATTATGGAGCCCTCTTTTTCAGAAAGAAAGATTTTATATTCAATTACGGTGAATTACAGTAAAAAATATATTTTTGATATGAAAATATTTTTATTTCTCTACTTGAAAAAATATTTTATTCCAACTTAAATTCCATCAACTTTTTTGTACGGCATCTCGTTTCGGTAAAAGTTTTTTCTGCTATCACGTTTTTTGATTAATGTTTGCTGTCAGATATGACAGAACATAAGAGTGCTGCCATGTTTAAAAATTCAAAATGACCACCAATGGTTTTCAAAATGAAATAAAATGTAAGAAAAAAAATCTTCAAAATCAAGTGGAGAAAAATTTGTGAAATCACTTTGTAGATTTAGACCTTTTTCAAACATCCAAAATAAAGTTGAATTTCAGCATCATAGGTCCCTTAATTTGGTTAGTTGGGCAATAGTTTTTCACATCTGTATTGGGGTACTCAGAGAGCTAATTGCTTCAGGGTGCCATAAATGTGCCTTCTTGGCATTGAACAGTTCATATTTTTACACATTATTTTGGTCAAATTTAATGGTACAAATAAATATCTTTAATATAAAATTAATAAGGGGACTTGTTGTAATATGAAAAATCGTTGTAAATATTTTATAAATTTTGGCACTTTGCCATCACGATACTTTTGTACAAAAAATTAACTGAATGTGGCAACCATAGTTAGAAGTCCACTCATTAGAAAGCTCACGAGAGCTAGTACGAGCTACATACATATGTACTCAATTTATGTTCGTAGGTGAATAGAATACGTAAACAACTTTTTGATAATTTTTCCTGATGTTTTGTCCAATATTTGCTATTATTTTTAAAATGTTTTTTGATTAATTTCGTTTTAAGCAATTATTTATTATTTACTCATAGACTGTCGATAGTGCAAAGTAGTTATTACAATAATCATAATAACTAAATCTCTCTTCTTTGTTTCGGTCAGCCTTTGACTACACTGAGCATCAATTTCTTACCCACTCTTTACTAATTTCTCAATACTTTTGTTCATGAACGCATTAGCAAATTTATTAGAAGTTTTTTTAATTTGTTATTAATATATTTTATGAGCTGTAGATGTGCTTTATGTTTTTTTTTAATTGTCCAAAACTTGAAACAACTTTGACAGGTTTTCTTATCTCGAAATGACTAACTTTAAGACAATAAATGCAATGCTATATTACCTAGAGTCCACACGCACTATTTTTGATGTTTAATAAAGCTTTTAATACAGCTGTATTTTGACGTTATATCTCTTTTTATAGCAAACTCAAAGCTTCTATAAAAGCTTGCCAAAGTGTCATGCAAACAGTTGCATTTTATTGGGTTGAGAGCATTTGTGAGGTTCTCTTTTGAGTGTTTGCCTTGAATGACTAATAAACAAATAGTAGTGAGTGCTGGTATGGGGGCTTGGCATGAAAAATCTATTTTTGCTTGTACGTTAGTTGTTTTTTGATGTTTTAAAAAGCAAAGCTACATAATTGAGCTAAATTTTGGTTGCAGGTTAAACTGAATTTTCGTCCTAAGTTAAGAAAGAGCATGTAGGTTTTGAATAACATTAAAGGCCCTCTGATATACATATGTATGTATGTATGTACATACATGTAGTCTTATACCTAGGTACATATTTTGATATAAGACGAAAATTTTACTTCGAATTTGTTTCAGTAACATGAACTTAATATTTATGTACATATGTATGTGTGCATATAAAACTACCAAATTTCTATAAATGAAAACAAAAGACTTAAGCAACAAACTCAGTGTAATCCTTACGCCTTGAATTCTTAACAGCGGGGTTTTTGTTGTTGTTTCTATTCGTAACTGAGTTGTGAAATCTAGTTAGTAAAAAAATTAAATAAAATAAAAAAACTAAAAAAAAAAAATCCCAAAAATAAATAAATTGAAAAAATATCTTATCATTAATAAAAAATTAAACAAAAGAATTTTAAAAAATCGAAAATAAAAAAAAATTAAACAAAAGAATTTAAAAAAATCAAAAAAATTAAACAAAAGAGCTTAAAAAAATCGAAAATAAAAAAATTTAATGAAAAAAAAAAAAAATAAAATAAATAAATTGAAAAAAATAAAATAAAATTAATAAATAATATAAAAAAATTGAAAAAATTATAACGAAAAAAATATAAAAAATAAATAAATTATCCTATTAATTAAAAAAAAAATAGAGAAAAAGATTTAAGCTAAAAAAATTGAAAAAGAAATAAATTAATTAAAAACAAAAAAAAAGGAATAATACAAAAAATATGACAGAAATAACATACCTATATCCTATTTCTACCTGATACCATTCTTGTAGGATTGTTACATAACGCATGTAATCAGCTACATAACTATTTCATTAATTAATTAACCTTTGCAGTACTCAGCTATTCTCTTTATTTACTGAGATAAGCTTTTTCAATGGCGATCCACAATTTATTTGCAGCACTGAAAGTTCTGTTGCAAATTGGAAAACTAGATAAGATAGATTAAGATTAGATTGAATATTTGTTTCGGGCCATATGGTTTCAAGATAAGCGAACGCTTACTTATTTATCTTTATCGTTATAAAAAAAGTTACAAGAAATGACGCTTGAAACGTGATTGCTTGAAACAAAACAAAACTTGCAAAGTTGGTTCTCTTTCACTCGCTAATCAACTCGCTTAACGATAAGGAACTCCGGTGATACTCTATGTTAGCGATATGCAGAGTTGCCCTCCTCTTTCTTCAGAAATTCAGAAATCAAACCGACTACTTTCCAACTCATAAAAGATTCATTTTGAATTAATTTAGAGCGCCGGAAATGTAATTCGCAGTGTCACCTTTTTAATATCGACTCAAGGTGTGCAAAAGCTAACATGAACAAACCTGAATGAATGAACAAACCTATGTGTTGTCTGTGCTTTAATAACAATAAATGATAACAGCCGATGTTGTCAGTGATTACTCTTTTCATTCTAAGCTCTTTGAGCAGAGGTGAGCGGAAAGCAACTCGCTCGAACGAGACTGCTCCGACAAATTTTAAATATGGATTCGCTTATGCGAATGCTTAATAAATTACTTTTGTTACTTCGTTAGTAAATTATTAATTAGTTAGTTCTCAAACAAATTTCACTCTGATAACATACTAAACAGTATATAAGTGCCCATACACAACATATTAAAAATAGCTTCACGCCGAACGGCGAACAGTATAGACGTGCTCCACACTTTTTGGTAGGCTTAAAGTTAGAATTAGCGCTTTTAATTATAAGAGAGATAAGAACAGAAACAATAACAACGAAATGTCAACAGCCAATGTGAATGGAAATAGTAAATTAGATGGAAATACGCTCTCAGGTAGTTCAGAGCAAGTGGATGATGCAGCGAAATCAGGTTCACACCAAATACCCGACTGGCTACAGCCTGACCTATTTGTAGATTTGCTGCGAAAAAATGTGCCCGATTTTAAAGCAATCAAAAGTTTTCGAGCGAAGGCAGCACAGGGCGCTGGAGAAAATTATGCCACGTTAATGGGTTCGGTGGAAATGGATGTGGAACTCGAAAGTAAGTTAAAGTGCAAAATGTTGTTAGCATTATTTAATAACAGATTTTCAAAATGCAGATGGCAAGTCGAAAGAAGTGTCATACATGATAAAACTACCAATAGAATCGGTGCAAAAGTTGATGAAGAAGGGCTGTGATATATTCACCATCGAAAACGCAGTATATCGTGATGTCATCCCAGAGTTGGAGCGATTATACAGCGACGCAGGGGTTGAAGTGAAATTCGCACCAAAATACTATGATATAGAGACACCATCCGAACACGGTGTTATACTCATGGAAGACTTGCGTCAACATGGTTTTAAAAACGCGAATCGCTTAGAAGGTTTCGACATAGAACACACCAAATCAGCGCTAAAAAAGTTGGCGCAATGGCATGCCGCCACAGCAGTGCGTGTGGCCAACAAAGGTAAATATCCACACATTGTGGGTACAGGCGTTATGAGTGAAGAGTTTATCGCACTGATAAAGAGGGTACATGCGCAAGGAGGGCAAATATTGACCGAATGTGCGCACACGTATGCGGGTAATGAAGTCTATATTGATAGAATGGTGAGTGTAAAAATAAAAGTGTGGGAAAGTATGGTTAATTTGTGTTTTTTTTTTCTAGAAAACAGCGCATGAAAAAAAATTTGATAGCTTTTATGTGATTTTGAATCCCGACCCCAATGAATTTAATGTTTTAAATCATGGTGATTTTTGGTCTAACAATATTATGTTTCAATATGACGAGTTCGGCAAAATTAAGGAAACGTATTTCGTGGATTACCAATGTACACGCTATTGTCCACCCATACAAGATTTATACAATATACTCTTGTCTTCAACGCAATATGAAATCAAGTTGAAGCATTTCGAATATTTTATTAAGTATTATCATGATAATTTAATTGAATGTTTGAACTTGTTGAAGTATCCAAAGAAAATGCCCACATTGAAGGAAATTCATATGCAGTTGTACAAATATGGAAATTGGGGTGAGTATGGGAGCTACCTTGCCAACACTTTTTTTTACTGGCCGAATACCCAAAGGATGAAACAGTTCCCAAGTTATTTATTTGCCGGTAAAAGAAATGTTATTACCACACCAGACCTAGGATGTTAGAGACTGATTTGCAATTTTTGTTAAGAATTCTCTGTTGAGACTTTACTATATAAACCGTGTCTTATGCATTTATTTACTCTTTATTTCATAGGCTTTAGTATTGCTTATTATCATATGGCGATTGTGCTTCTTGATCCCACCGATTCGGCGTGCTTTGACAATTTGCATGGCACCTCATCAAAGGCTATTGAGTTCAAGAGGCTGATGTATACAAATGAACGTTACCGCAAACATGCAGAAGTCGTCTTCCCATGGCTTTATAATCGTGGTGCCTTTGAGTGATAAAAAAAAGTACAAAGGAGTATATATAGTAGCAAATATTTATTAAGTATTAAGTATATTAATTATTAAATAAAGAAATTATCCAAATGTTTTTGCGCATTTATTTACATAAACGAAAAATAACCGAACTTGATCTTCCTTATTTGTTAAATTACGCATTATATACTAGGTACTAACAATCAATCATCATCAGTGTAATCTCCGCCGTGATTTATTCCAAACAAAACTGATAATGGTCGTCTAAAAATACTGAAACTCCAATCTAGAAACCATCAAATAGCGCATTTTTATCCATGAAAAAAAAAAAAATAGCAAAGCTCTTTGTTAGATAACTTAATAAAACAGCGGATTCAACGAATGTTATGGGGAAGAATACAATCGATCGACCCCTTGGGTTTTCTCCGTTTCCAACAAAATTGGCTGACTTACAAAATGAACTACTATATATCTAGCTCATCTATCATTGTTGTTGCATTTATGTACGTGTAAAATGTCTTATCTCTCTCCGGATAATTTGCTGAGCTCTTTAGAGAGTACTAGCACAGTTTTATGTCTATGCGATTAAGCAGTGTTCGGGCTTCTTTCATTTTAGTGGTAAAACTGCCACTAAAGGAATTTCGTCAATTTAACTGCCAATTAGATGTGACTGCAGAAAAGGGCTCTTAGTAATGGAGGGTTTCATCTATCAGCATAAGCTTTGTTTAAAAATATATATGTACATACATATAAATTTCTATGCACAAAAGATAAAAGATAAGATATTTTTTATTAAATATGTACCAATATTTAAATACAACAAAAATCTACTGCCTTTTTCTTAAATCTACTATATTTTTTAAATCTACTACCTTTTTATTTCGTCTACTACTTATCTTCGCAATCACCGCCTTCACATAAAATATTTAACTCCGAATACTACAAGAGTCTGCAATATACATACACTCATATTGTGCAAATATAACATGAACAAACCTGAATAAAAATCTTGATACAATATGTATACGTACATAAATAAAATAAAATGCGTAATACTTTTCTAAACACATACCCAGCAAAATACACGATTGGTCTAGCATCAATCCGAAATGAATCACAAATGAGCAAGCGAATAATATCTATTTTGATCACTTCGTATGGGCTGGACTATTCGCATTCATTAGATCATGCCTTATAGAAAGATCAGTTGTACCTATTTATAACCGTAGGCGTTCGAAAGGACTAATCCACTTTTAACACAAATGGGTGCTTTTATTTCTTATAAATAAGCTCCACAAAATAAAATTGACTTACATCCCCATGAGTAGGCAATACAAATAAAAATATGTTTATATGTATATTGAATAATAGCCAACTGTAGACTACTCGTTTCAGAGATTAGTCACGCAATTTTTTGTAGGGTAATAGCAACGTAAACATCCCAGCTAACCAAAAGAGCAAAAAAAGACTCCTTTCGGAGCCATAAAACGCACATTTCTCAGAGCTTTACCCTCCGAAATGAGCTCCTTTCGGAGCCCAAATGGAGCGAAAAATCGTTCTACGCGGGCACCCCAAACGGAGTCATAAAAAAGAGTCCGAAATGAGTCCGATTCCGATGAATTTGGAGCGTTTTATGACTCTTTTTAAATGAACTTCGGAGCCTTTTTGGACTCTTTTCGGATCCTTTTATTCGTCCATTCGGAGGGTTTTTGGAGCCTTTTTGGACTCTTTTCGGACCCTTTTATTGATGATTTTCGGAAGCTCATTTGGGGTCATTTTTTACTCCTTTTGGGTCATTTTGGACGTTCCTATGGGCATTTTTATGAAGCTTTATAAATAGTGAATAGGAAAGACACCTTTTAAAGTTTTATGCAGATTTTTTGACACAATTCTGAAATTATCAAAAATTCTATGTTAAAATGTTTGGTCAGTCGCCTTCTAATAAGCGCCAAGAAATATGTGATCTTTACCTTCTGTTAGGTAAAGCAAAAAAATCCTCAGAAAATGCTCGCAAACATTCACATATTTGAACGTTGAAGCTCATCTGCTCTCCAACGTTTATTTTCTCACAATTCTCTGTACACAAAAAGGGTCCGAAAACGCTCAAAATTGCTCATTTAATTGAGCCTGCAGTTCATTCGCTCTACAACATTCATTTCTTCTCTCAACGCTCCGTAAATCTTCATAAAAGAGTGGTTCTTCGGTGTTTACTCCGAAAAGGCTCCAATTACGGACTCTTTTTGGATGCTTTTTTCGGAGCGCTCCGACTTTGGTAAGCTGGGATATGACTCTGTGTGTATGTGTGTACGCTTTCCCTGTAAAAAACGTTGGAGTATGGGAGTACTCCAACATTTATCCTCATTCATACAAAAAGGTGGTCCAATTTATAAGCCCATGTCCGGTGATTGGATCACCTAATCCATATCGGAGCACCCTGCTGAATAGTCTATGGAACACCTACGTGAGAGTACCTTGAAAATGATGGCAAAATATTACTCTATAGAGTACTTTGTAGTAAAGCGAGAGAGGGAGTATGTGTTCTTTTTGAGGACCACCTACTCCCTCTCTCGCTTTGCTGTTGAATAGTCCATAGAGTAATCCAATAGGAGTATTTTGGGAGTACTCTCATGTAGGTGGTCTATAGAGTATTCAAAAGCAAAGAAATGGAGTACTCCGAGTCGGATTAGGTGATCCAATTACCGGCCATCGCCATGTAAATTGGACCACCTTTTTTATATGAGCGAGGATAAGTGTTGGAGTACTCCGATACTCCTTAAGGAGTACTCTATGGAGTATGGAACGGAGTATTTCGGTTTTTTGTAGGGTTGCTCCTCTTCTTATTCTATACAACAAACCAATTGAAGTTAGAAAAAGCTCGCATCAAAGAAGGGTGAATAATTATTACATACATACATATCTAAATACATATGTATACATACTTTTTATTTTTTTTATGCATATTAGACTGGCCAAAACAATTTCGCATATGTATTAATATTATTTCTCAAAAGCTTAATCTGACTTTTAAGAACCCATCGTTTTTAATCAATCTTTTCTAGAACTGATCTCATTTTTAAAACTGCCAAACAGTTTAAAAAAAAAATTTACAAAAATATATACAATTTTATTGGGGTTTGGGATTTAACGTGTTGAAATACTGAATATATGTATATAGAATATTAAGGATCTAAACTTTTACAGTATTTTTTCTTTGATAAGAAAATAAATATAATTTTTCGGAATTAAAAAAACAAAAAAATGTCGCCGTCTAATGTGTATTTGTTTGTAGCAAAAGCGCCAACGTTTCGAACGAATACGAGTACATTGAAATTCGAAATGGTACTTTAATGAAGATACAACACATTTTTGAAAATAGTTTTACGCCACACGTCGATCAGGATAGACCGCGCTTTGTAAAAATAAGAAGGATAAAAACATAAATAATAACAAAATGGCAACAGCTAATGGAAATTCCGCTGGCCAAGTACCTGCCTGGTTGAAAACTGAACTATTTCTAGATTTTCTGCAAAAAAATATTCCCGACTTTAAAACGATCAAAAGTTTCTCCGCAAAGCATGCACAGGGCACTGGTGAAAATTACGCCACGCTAATGGGTTCGGTGGAAATAGAAGTGGAGCTTCAAAGTAAGTTTGAGAGTAAATTGCGACACAACTATTTAATAACAAAATTTTAAATATACCTACAGATGGAACTACAAAACAAATTTCATACATAATTAAGCTACCAATAGACTCGGTGCAAAAGGTAATGAAAAAGGGTTGTGATATATTCGCCATCGAAAGCGCAGTATATCGTGATGTCATACCAGAGTTGGAGCAATTATACAGCGATGCCGGAGTTGAAGTAAAATTCGCACCAAAATACTATGACATTGAGACCCCATCCGAACATGGTGTTATACTCATGGAAGATTTAATTCAACGTGGTTTTAAAAACGCGAATCGCTTGGAGGGATTCGATTTAGAACACACCAAATCAGCGCTAAAAAAGTTAGCGCAATGGCATGCAGCCACAGCCGTGCGTGTGGCCAACAAAGGTAAATATCCACAAATTATTGCTACGGGTGTTTTGACCGAAGATTTTATTGAAATGGTGAAGGCCATGCATGCGCCAGCGAGTAAACTATACGTCGAATGTGTACGCACATTTGAGGGTCATCAGGTGTATATTGATAGTTTGGTGAGTATGTTCAAAAGTGAAGGTGTGAATTATGTTACCTACTATAGTTAATTTGTTTTGGTATTTTCTAGGAAAAAGCTCAAGAAAAAAAATTTGATGGTGTGAAGGTTTTTTTGCATCCCGATCCGAATGAATTTAACGTTTTAAATCATGGAGATTTTTGGGCTAACAATATTATGTTCCAATATGACGAGTTCGGGAAGATTAAGGAAACATATTTGATTGATTTTCAATGTCCGCGTTATGGTCCACCCATGCACGATTTATACAACGTGCTGTTGTCTTCCACGCATTATGAAATCAAACTGAAGCATTTCGATTACTTTGTTAAATATTATCATGATCACTTGACAGAATGTTTGAAATTGTTGAAGTACCCAAAAAAAATTCCCACATTGAAGGAAATTCATATGCAGATGTACAAATATGGAAATTGGGGTGAGTATGGGAGATGGGAGACAAATATACCCGACTCCAACGCTGTTTAGCACGTTCGTAATGTTGTAGACCGCTTAACCCATTGAGAAAGAGCATGTCATAAACATTCATTCTTCTTATTTTATAGGTTTGAATATTGTTTCTTACCATATGGCGATTGTGCTTCTTGATCCAACCGATTCGGCATGCTTTGAAAATTTGAATGGCACAACACCAGCGGCTATGGAATTCAAGAGGCTGATGTATACAAATGAACGTTATCGCAAACATGCCGTAGCCGTTTTGCCGTGGCTTTATAATCGTGGTGCTTTAGAATGATGGGACAGTGAAAAAGTATTTACTTTATTGTACAAATATACATCCATTACATACTTAAGTATTTATTAATTCTGTGCCCATTTTATGATAAATGAAAATAATTTTATTTTCAAATATAATACAAAACTGAGTGAACTTGTATTTCTTTGCATTGCGTTTTGATATGAGTTAGAAAATTAAGCTTTCCTTAAGAGAAATGATTTGGCAAGACGTACCATGATTAGTACGACACAAACTATGTTTCGTGTAGACAGAGTATAACACTCTGTAGTTTATTTTTTTATTTTAAAAAAAGCTTACATAAGTTTTTATAGCAACTCAAAGCTTCTAAGAAAGCTTTGCCAAAGTTTCATGCCTACAATTGTGTTTTTTTATTTCTCATTGTTTTGTGAATATTTGTTTACTTCTCAATTAAACGGACGATAACAAACCATATGTCAGTGATTGTTGAAAGGGGATTTGGTATGAAATAGTTTCATATGCTGGTACGTTTCTTATGTATAGAATTTTGATATTTTTAGCATATCATCTTATCTTCGATCTTTGACTGCCCAAATTGAATTCACCTTTTTTGACCAGGGAATGACCTATTCATTGAATTGCTTGAAATTCATTCGATTTGCTTGAAATTCGGTACCTTGGTAACCCGTTCCCTTGTTACAATTTCGAATGCTTATTTTCCGGAAATTGGGCCAGGAATCCACCTGGTCAAAACAATTTTAGTTATGATGTAATAATCACATATGTATGTATGTAAGTACAGAAAAGTAAGCTGCACCATAAGGAACAACTGAACACCTTGTGAACTTTTTTTGCTTTACAACGCGCCGTGGTGACGTCAGCGCGTTTCAGAGAATGCTGTTATCAATTTCTGTAGTTTTCTGTGGAAACATATTTTTGCAAACAGACACTGCTCTCTCGCTTTTGCAAGTTGCAAGATTTTACAAGCCACAATTATTACTTGAGGGGCCCAGGAGAGAATCGGTATTAATCCCAAGCATACCTATTATATTATTAAACGTCTAAAGATTCCCGCAAAAGTCGTTTTCTCCATAGCCTCGAATAAGAGTCAAGGGAAAATACTCAAAGCAGCAGAAATGCATCTATAGAAAAAAAGTTTGTTTATAGATTTGTAGCTAGTAAACATATATGTATGTATAAACTATATACATGTAAGTATGCACTTGTAATTGCAGTCCGATAAATTACTTACATTTTACAAAATAGTTTAATGCCGAACGGCGATCACGATAGACGTGCCTTGAACATTTCGAAAATCTGAACGTTTCTACGTTAGAGGAGTGAAAACAATAGAATGTCAACCGCTAGTGGGAATAGTAAATTGGATAGCAAAAAGCTCGCAGGTAGATCAAGACAAGCGTATGGTGGCTATACAATAACTTTAGAAGAAGCGATTCGTGCTGATGTTCTGTCAACCGCACGCCAAATACCCGACTGGCTAAAGGCTGACCTATTTGTAGATGTGCTGCGAAAAAATGTGCCCGATTTTAAAGCGATCAAAAGTTTCTCCGCAAAGATAGCTCAAGATGCTGGGGAAAGCACCATCACATTAATGAGTTTGGTGGAAATGGATGTGGAACTCGAAAGTAAGTTTGACTGCAAAATGTTGTTAGCATTATTTAATAACCGTTTTTCAAAATGAAGATGGCACGTCAAAAGAAGTGTCATACATGATTCGACTACCAATAGAAATGATGCAAAGGGTGATGACCAAGGGCTTTGATGCGTTGACCATAGAAAGCGCAGTTTATCGTGATATCATACCAGAGTTGGAGCAATTATACAGCGACGCAGGAGTTGAAGTAAAATTCGCACCAAAATACTATGATATAGAGACACTATCCGAACATGGTGTTATACTCATGGAAGACTTACGTCAACGTGGTTTTAAAAACGCGAATCGCTTAGAAGGTTTCGACATAGAACACACCAAATCAGCGCTAAAAAAGTTGGCACAATGGCATGCCGCCACAGCAGTGCGTGTGGCCAACAAAGGTAAATACCCACAAAACATTGCAACGGGTATTTTAACCAAAGAATTTATCGAATCGATGAAGGTTAATAATGCGCCATCGGCGAAACTATACGCAGAATGTGTACGCACATATAAGGGGCATGAGGTGTATATTGATAGTTTGGTGAGTACAATAGTTAATGTGAGGACAATGTTAATGTGGATACTTTGTTATATTTTATTTTGTTGTAGATAAAAGCGCAAGAAAAAATCTTTGATGGCATGGAAGTATTTCTCAATCCCGATCCGAATGAATTTAACGTTTTAAATCATGGTGATTTTTGGGGTAACAATATTATATTTCAATATGACGAATTCGGTAAAATTAAGGAAACCCTTTTCATGGATTTCCATGGTACTTGCTATGGCCCACCCATAGAAGATTTATACAGTATACTTTTGTCTTCAACGCAATACGAAATCAAACTGAAGCATTTCGAATATTTTATTCAGTATTATCATAATAATTTAATTGAGTGTTTGAACTTGTTGAAATGCCCAAAGAAAATGCCCTCATTGAAGGAAATTCATATGCAGTTGTACAAATATGGAATTTCGGGTGAGTAGTCGTGAAATGGGCCCATGTACCTATATGAAGCTTATCACAAACATTTATTATTATTTATTTAATAGGATTGGGTGTTGTTAGTGGTCAAATGGGAAGTGTTCTTCTTGATCCAACCGATTCGGCCAATTTCGATAATTTGCTTGGTAATATACCGGGGAGTTTGAAGTCGAAGTGGGTGATGTTTACTAATAAACGTTACCGCAAACACGCCGAAGCCGTCTTACCGTGGCTTCATAAGCGCGGTGCATTTGAATATTAAGAATGGAGGCGTATATATATACATACATACGTACATATAGAAATATAAACAATGTAATAAGCTTTTATCCATGTACTTCTGGCTCTATTGTTAAAAATTACGTAATTATTGAACAGTGTTTAACTAATTGGTTTATTTATTCAGATAAGAGTTTTCAATAATGGGGTTTATGACTTGTTCAACCGAAAGTTCTAGAAAGAAAGAAAATAATTGAATACATAATGTGTGATAACAACGTTGCGGTCTAATTTCGCTACCATCAAAATATTTGCAAATGTTTTGTAAGAATTTTTTGGACAGAAAACAATACAAATTTTGTACACAAACTACATTACAAGAATAAATAAACAAAATCAACAAGTTTTTACACACAATTTTGTTAGTTTTTGACAGCGTTCCCTTGTGCGGCAGAGTAGCTAAATAAATAAATAAATAAAATGTTTCGCTATAACGGCCAAAAAACCGTTTTTCCGATTTCGATATACTACATACATATTTACATCCTGCCAATTTTGCGCAAGCGCAATTTCGATGCACACTATTTTCTTTTTACACTTGTTTACGATCGTTATTCAGTCTTCTTCAGACTACCCATTGTTTACGGGTTTTAAGCAACATACATACATAAGCTACGGTTATTTCATTCGTTTATTTTATTGGCATTGCATGCTATTGTAATTCGCAGTCAGCTTATAAACATTTCGAAGATATAGTTTATATTTTGGAAAGCCAAAGGGTGGTGTTTTATACCGAAAATGGGGAAGCCAATCGCGCCATGCCTCAGAGCCAACAGTGCTCGCCACCAATAAATACATACAGGGTGTCACAGGTGTCCCGCACCTCCCGTTCTCTAAAGAACAACAATTTTTACATTTAGGCAAACATGGTCGTCAGCACCTGAGCCAAATGAATAAATCCAATTTGAGCAAAACGGTCACATAGAACCTGAGCCAAATAATAAAATAAAAAAAAATAATAATAACTTAAAAAAAAGAACTCGCCTTCTCTAAAGCTTAGACAATGATTGTTTTAATGATTATTCTAAAACACAATAAAAAAACAATCATGATTTTTTATGATTTAGAAAAAAAATAAAAAAAATAATAAAAATTAACCAAAAGTAATCAAAAAAAATATTTTTTATTATTTTTGATTATTTTTGATTAATTGATTACTTTTGATTATTTCTGATTGTTTTGATTATTTTTTGTATTGTTTGATAGATGGAAATATGCATAAGCGATCATAAAGTTCGTTTTTGTACAAATTTTACAGTTTTTTTTGCAGCTTTAGAAAACATTGAAATTGTATTGTATTATATTCAAAGAAAGTAGATACATATATATGTAAGAAAATAAAAGATAAATAAAAATACTCTGTGAAAACTGTGTCGCTTAACCATTAACTTCGAAAATGTCGCAAAAAATATTCTCAAAAATACTCAGCAAAAAGACCAAAAAAAAGTCAAAAAATAATCAAAAAAAATTAAAAAAAATCAAAAACAATCAAAAAATTTTATTTTGTTTACTTTTGATTAGTTTTTATTTTTTGGATTTTTTTTTTTATTTTTTCTAATTCTAATCAATTAGTAATTGGAAATTTCTGAAAACAATTAAAATAATCATTAATGATTGAAAAAGCTATTCAATCAATTGATTACTCAATTCTAATGGGAATTTAACAGGTCTGTTTTTATATTCATTTTGATTTTTGGAGTCCTTTATTATTTTATGTTCAAATGTATGTACTTGTTATGTATGATTTTTGAATTTAAATAACAAATAAAAATATAAAATTAATTTTTAACCATGCAATTTTACAAATTTGGTGTCGATTTTGTCGAATTTGTATGAATTTGTATTAGAATAATTGACTCGTTATACGTCTTTTCGCTTTACGGTCAACTTTCGTGGAAAGTATATAGGCCGTATAGCGAGTATGGGTGTACTTAAATTTCAGAGTTTATAAAATACTATCAAATAAAACATTTTTTTGTTTAAAACAAAATGAAAGGGTAAGCATACTATTATATACATGTGAGTGTATCTGCCTAAACGTTTTGCTCTATGTCAAGATAAACATTATATGATTATTATATGAGAGCCCAATAAACATATATATAAGTATGTCGCTTGTAGTAAAAAATTTAAATTCTCAAATGCTTGGTGTTAATTGAAGTCCAATAAATTACTTAATATTATTATTAATGACCATGCAAATCATTTTACAAAACAGTTTAACACCGAACGGCGATCACGATAGACGTGCCTCGAACAAAAGCTCAAAGTTAGTAAGTGAGATACAAAGAGATATTCCACGCACTAAAACAGTAAAAACAATAGAATGTCTACCGATAATGGGAATAGTAAATTGGATG
Source organism: Sphenella marginata (assembly GCA_951509765.1). NCBI lineage: Eukaryota > Metazoa > Arthropoda > Insecta > Diptera > Tephritidae > Sphenella > Sphenella marginata. The sequence goes on from OX608083.1 coordinate 3,351,391, forward strand.
GAAAACCGCTCGCAGCTGAAGAACCCGCGATCGCTGCCGCCGGTATGACAGCCGTACGCGAAATACCCGACTGGCTGAAGGCTGGCCTATTTGAAGATTTGCTGCAAAAAAATGTGCCCGATTTTAAAGCAATCAAAAGTTTTTCCGCAAAGGTAGCGCAAGGTGCTGGGGACAACTACGTCACATTAATAGGTTTGATGGAAATCGATGTGGAACTCAAGAGTAAGTTTGAGTGTAAAATGTTGTTAGCATTATTTAATAACCGTTTTTCAAAATGCAGATGGCAAGTCGAAAGAAGTGTCATACATGATAAAACTACCAATAGACTCGGTGCAAATGGTTATGAACAAGGGCTTTGATGTATTCAGTATCGAAAGTGCAGTATATCGAGATGTCATACCAGAGTTAGAGAAATTATACAGCGATGCCGGAGTTGAAGTGAAATTCGCACCAAAATACTATGATATAGAGACACCATCCGAACACGGTGTTATACTCATGGAAGATTTGCGGCAAAGTGGTTTTAAAAACGTTAATCGCTTGGACGGATTCGACATAGAACACACCAAATCAGCGCTAAAAAAGTTGGCACAATGGCATGCCGCCACAGCAGTGCGTGTGGCCAACAAAGGTAAATATCCGCAAAACATTGCAACGGGTATTTTAACCAAAGAATTTATCGAAATGATGAAGGCCTTGAATGCGCCTATGGCGAAACTATACGCCGAATGTGTACGCACATTTGAGGGTCATGAGGTGTATATTGATAGCTTGGTGAGTACAGTAGTTAATGTGAGGACAATGTTAATGAGGATACTTTGTTATATTTTATTTTATTGTAGATAAAAGCACAAGAAAAAATCTTTGATGACGTGGAAGTATTTCTTAATCCCGACCCGAATGAATTTAACGTTTTAAATCATGGTGATTTTTGGGCTAACAATATTATGTTTCAATATGACGAATTCGGCAAAATTAAGGAAACTTATTTCGTGGATTTCCAATGTACGCGATATGGTCCACCCATACAAGATTTATACAATATACTCTTGTCTTCAACGCAATACGAAATTAAACTGAAGCATTTCGAATATTTTATTAAGTATTATCATGATAATTTAATTGAATGTTTGAACTTGCTGAAGTATCCAAAGAAAATGCCCACATTGAAGGAAATTCATATGCAGTTATACAAATATGGTGGTTGGGGTGAGTATGGGAGCTACCTTGCTCTTGAAATTTACAGCTTTTTTGTACTGAAAGAATACCAAAGGATGTAAAAGTTTCTTAATTAGTGTTCTCTAATTTTTGTAGAGGACGATTGTTAACTATGTCTGATTGAAGCTTGACTATATACATATGTATGTAAACCTTATCTTATGCATTATTTACTCCTTATTTTATAGGCTTGAATGTTGCTTCTTTTCATATGGCGATTGTTCTTGTTGATCCAACCGATTCGGCGTGCTTTGAAAACTTGCATGGCACCTCATCAAAGGCTATGGAATTCAAGAGACAGATGTTTACAAGTTTACGTTACCGCAAACATGCCCTAGCCGTTTTGCCGTGGCTTTATAATCGTGGTGCTTTAGAGTGATGAGGCAGTGAAAAAGTATTTTCTTTATTGTACAAATATACATCCATTACATACATATGGATTTATTAATTCAGTGTCAATTTTATGGTAAAGTGAAATAATTAAAATATAATAAAGAACTGAGTGAACTTAGATACATATATTTCTTTGAATTACGTTTTGATATGCGTTGAAAAATTAAGCTTTCCTTAAGAGAAATGATTTGGCAAGACGTACCATAACTAGTAAGACACAAACTATGTTTCGTGTAGACAGAGTGTTATAAATATTTTATTTTAAGAAAAGCTTACATAAGTTTTTATAGCAACTCAAAGCTTCTAAGAAAGCTTTGCCAATGTTTCATGCCTACAATTGTGTTTTTTTTATTTCTCATTGTTTTGTGAATATTTGTTTACTTCTCACTTAATCAAACGGACAATAACAAAACATTCGAGTATGTCAATGATTGTTGAAAGGGGATTTGGTATGAAATACTTCCATATGCTGGTACGTTTCATATTTATAGAATTGTGATAATTTTAGCATATCATCTTATCATCGATTCAGTTCACCTTTTTTTGTAGGTTAAATTAGCACAGAAAAGTGTACCTCAGTGAAGAAACAGCTTAACTTAACAGTTCGTATTAAGCAGTTTCATAGGAAATATATTTAAATTTCATTTGTGATCAAATCAGTTTTATAATTTGACACTTTGATTTTTAAGCTGAGATCCATTAGAGAAATAGTTCATTCTCCAGCGAAAGGGAACATTTTTGATATGAAAATATTCTTATTTCTCCACTTGAAAAAATATCTTTGAAATCAAACTTCATTATCAATATACCAATCTAATATTTAAACTAGATGGATCCGTGCGCACCTTGCGCAAAGAATTTCACCACTACCCTCAGCGACATCTACAACCTATTATTTTACGTGTGTGTTTCTTAATCAATTTCCAAATGTGCAAAAAAAATTGGACCCGCTAGGTGGCGCGTGAGTCGCTCTATTTATTTATTTATTTAATTAGTCAATGAACTTTACAAAAGAAATGCGAAGGTCTGTTTTCGGTGTCGATTAATTCGTTTTTCAACGAACTTCCCGTTGAGGTAGAATCTTGAAATTTTCATCATCGTTTATTTTTCGAAATTACATTGGCAGACGGAAAATCCCCGAAAAAGGGCGATATCCCCGATTGTGGCAACACCGCTCTGAAGTGTGATGAATGTAAGTCACAATAGCATTGCAGTACAAAATGATTTTTTTTGTGCATTCACAATGGTTTATTTAAACAAATTCATTTGTATAAACAAAAGCACTGCTGTAATTAATATATAGTTTCGCATGTAGACGTAACCCCCACCTTTAAAACGATACCTTACTTATTAATATTGGTTCGAAATGAGAGTAGAAAATTAGGAGCAAACACAAAAAGACCTTACAGAAATAATATACGAGTATATGATGATGATAGTACATTTTGTCACACAAACTATAATTGCTTATCTCTTTCCTCTTTTTTAAAATTGTGACCAAAATGCTAGCAATTTTTCGTTCGCTTAAGTGTTTTGATTAATTTTTAATGTCAGATTAGATAGCAAGTCCTAGTGCTGCCATATGTAATAATTACAGGTGCACTTTTAAAACGAACTCCAATGGTTTTCAAAATGAAATCAAATTTTGGAAAAAAAAATGTTGAAGAAACATATTGAAAATTTAGACATTTCTCAAACAACAACGCACAGCTAAACTTCACTTACATAGTTTATTGAGGCCTTGGAAAATAAGTAAATATTTACGATATGTTCTGCTAATAATTAATAACAATATATTTTCATATTTATATTACATACATAAATTGAAAAAAAAAAAAACGGTTGATGAGGATGTGACTGTAATTATTAACACATGAATGCCTTGCCCTGGAACAACGTGTGGTTTAATTGCCTTTAATATGTACGATTTTCATTAGGCTGACTTGCATTTATGGGATATGGGATTACTTCTCATCAGAGCCCTCCTCGGACACTGGTCCATGAACGCAAGTGCCTACTTACAGTCTAAAAAGTAATATTTGAAATTTTTAGGCCCTAACCAATAATAATTTGTACGAGAATCTCACAAATTTTTATTCTTAAACTACTTGTCAAATGTACGAGTATAAAATCAGCCTGGAAATTAGTTAACAATTTGGCTCAAAGCAAGCTATTGATGGCCACTCTAATGCTATTTTATATGTACCCATGCTAGTATATGAATGTCCGCAAAGTTTTCTAAATTATTTTTGTAAATGTGGGAAGATGTAAAGTAAATATTCGATTCCTCGACATGCTTGATGAGTGAATTTACTTAGGTTTTGACTTGTCTAATCAAATAATTTCACGTCGAGTCATAGAAGTTTTATCAAATAGATTATATATACATGCAAAGAAAGTAATAAATTTTTATTCATGTAGTTGTGGGCTCATTTCTTAAAAATTACCTGATTATTGAACAGTGTTTAGCTAATTGATTTATTTATTCAGATAAGTGTTTTTAATAATAGATTTTATGACTTACTGAACCGAAAGTTCTATGTGGAATTGGAAATCTTGACAAATAATTGAATATTTAGATATAAATAAATAACTTGCCAACTTTGATGCCGGAATTTAGGAGTTTGTTAAAATAAAACATTTTTTTAAATTTAAAACAAGGCGTGTGTATCTGTCTAAACGTTTTGCTCTATGTCAAAATAAACAGTTTATGATGATTATATGCAAGTAGTAAATATTTAAAATTCTCAAACGCTACGTATGGATTGCAGTCCGATAAATTATTTAATATTATTATTAATGACCATACAAAGCATTTTACAAAACAGTTTAACACCGAACGGCGATCACGATAGACGTGCCTCGAACATTTTGAAAAGCTCAACGTTACTAAGTGATAAAACACGTTTTACACACACAAACAAGAGCGACACAAAGAGAAATTCCAAGCGCTAGAAGAGTAAAAACAATAGAATGTCAACCGCTAATGGGAATAGTAAATTAGATAGAAAAGCGCTCGCAGGTAACTCAGAACAATCGGATGGTGGCGCTAAAACAGCTGAAGAATCAGCAAACGCTGCTGCCGCCGCTATGACAGACGCACGCCAAATACCCGACTGGCTAAAGGCTGACCTATTTGAAGATTTGCTAAGAAAAATTGTGCCCGATTTTAAAGCGATAAAAAGTTTCTCCACAAAGGCAGTACAGGGCGCTGGAGAAAATTATGCCACGTTAATGGGTTTGGTGGAAATGGAAGTGCAGCTTCAAAGTAAGTTAGAGTGCAAAATGTTGTTAGCAATAAAACTACCAATAGAATCGGTGCAAATAATGCTGAGCATGGGCTGTGATATATTCGCAAACGAAAGCGCAGTATATCGTGATGTCATACCAGAGATGGAGCAATTATATAGCGACGCAGGGGTTGAAGTGACATTCGCACCAAAATACTATGATATAGAGACACCATCCGAACACGGTGTTATACTCATGGAAGACTTGCGTCAACATGGTTTTAAAAACGCGAATCGCTTAGAAGGATTCGATATAGAACACACCAAATCAGCGCTAAAAAAGTTAGCGCAATGGCATGCAGCCACAGCAGTGCGTGTGGCCAACAAAGGTAAATATCCACAAAACATTGCAACGGGTATTTTAACCAAAGAATTTATCGAAATGATGAAGGCCACGAAAACACCAGGGAGTAAACTGTACGCCGAATGTGTACGCACATTTGAGGGTCATGAGGTGTATATTGATAGTTTGGTGAGTACAGTAGTTAATGTGAGGACAATGTTAATGAGGATACTTTGTTATATTTTATTTTATTGTAGATAAAAGCACAAGATAAAATCTTTGATGACGTGGAAGTATTTCTCAATCCCGATCCGAATGAATTTAACGTTTTAAATCATGGTGATTTTTGGGCTAACAATATTATGTTCCAATATGACGCATTCGGTAAAATAAAGGAAACATATTTGATTGATTTTCAATGTACGCGCTATGGTCCACCCATACAAGATTTATACAATATACTCTTGTCTTCAACGCAATACGAAATTAAACTGAAGCATTTCGAATATTTTATTAAGTATTATCATGATAATTTAATTGAATGTTTGAACTTGTTGAAGTATCCAAAGAAAATGCCCACATTGAAGGAAATTCATATGCAGTTGTATAAATATGGAAATTGGGGTGAGTAATTGCGAACTGGGTCTAGATATACAAAGCTTATTGCAAAAGTTTCTTATCATGTATTGCATAGGTTTGGCTATTGCTAGTGGTCATATGGGAATTTGTCTTCTTGATCCAACCGATTCGGCCAATTTCGATAATTTGCTTGGTAGTACACCGGGGGGTTTGGAGTTCAAGAGGGTGATGTTTACTAATAAACGTTATCGCAAGCACGCCGAAGCTGTCTTGCCATGGCTTCATAATCGTGGTGCTTTCGGGCATTAAGAATGCAGGCGTATATGTATATATAATTGTATGTATGTAAATATTTATGCAGTATCTAGTTTATGTTCAAGTGCAATAATTCTATTTTCAAATATATGTATGTAAGTACATAGTGCATATGTGTAAATAATCTTGAAATATCTAATAATCTAATTATGAATAAATCGTTATTTGCTTTGCAATTTGTGTACAATATAAAATCACAATTATTTGAAATAATAGAAGCAAAAACAATGGAAAAATTATCAAAGTTTGACTGTAACTAATTTCCGAATGTTCACGACGGACTTTTGTAGAACCTAAATTTACCATGAATGAGTAAATTTTCGTATCTGACACCTTTGTTAGCTAGCTAAACTAGCGCACATTCACATTCATTTTCTACGAACCATTTTAGCAACGGTCAATAAAATTTGAATTTAGGAAGTTTAAAGGGTTGCAACTTTTAAAGAAAATATCATGTCAACCTACTGAGAACGCACTAACTTCTTGCCAAGTTCTTGGGTATAATTTACATATTTACAAACTCGTTTCCCTTAAAATTTTTAATGTTTGCTCAATTTCATATGTAATTGAAGCTTTATTACTTTCTTACGAAAAGTTAACAAGGGGTTGGAAAAGGAAAGGGGTAGCTTGTGGTTGTTAAGAAAAATCCACATTTTACTTGCAAACAATTAATATTTGCATTTATCAAAAGGGTAACAATAATGGAAGTGAGTTATGCAGGAAGTCGATAAAAGTAGATTCGTTCCACAATTTTTCCTTGTCTTCAACTTTCTTAACAGTCTTACACACGTATGCCAAATGACGGTTTCCAATTTGATGAGCGTGAATGGTTTTCGCACTTCCGGTTTTTCAAGAATTTTTTCTTTTTTGGTGACTACAATAATTGAGTGAGGTCAAGCCAATTTTAAGGTTCATAATTGCTTTTTAAGCAAATTTCTTTTGAAGTGTGAAAAATGATAGTTTGCTGGGAAAGAGTAAGTTGTTCGGTTGTGTAAGAATTTGATATCTGCAATGCTGAAATCGATTTCTGTTCAGACCAAAAACTAGCAATACCGAAAAACCATTCCAAATTTTGGTCTGTCTAGTATACATACATACATATGTATGTATGCATTTATGTCTTTATTGGCTTTCTGTCGTTGCTCATTAACTCACACAATCGTTCCATTCAATTGTATAAAAATAAAGCAAATGCTAGTAAATAAACTTTTCAATTCACTTGATCATTCGAGCATTGAAGTGTTGCATGATGCTCTTGTTGTAGCATGTTCGGGAATGCAAATAAATTAAAGATTAGGATATAACTATCATGATTTCAAAGTGGAAACGTGCACAGAAAACGAAATCAATATTAAATTAAAAAAAAACTTTCATCGCTTAATGCATTTATGTGCCAGTAATAATGCAACAACAATTTCATTAAATGACTTAATCACTAAGTTTTTGTGGATGGATGAATGGTGAAGAAATGCTGAAAATATTTCTTTTAATTGCCCAATAAGCATTGTTGTTGGAAATGCATGTGACATTAAAACCGTTTTCCAATTTTCACTATTGATTGTTAACTTGAGATCAATTCATTCTCCAGCAAAGCGAACATTTTTGATATGAAAATATTCTTATTTCCTACACTTGATAAACTATTGAATTTGGATTTGAGTTTCATCAATATTTTACAGCTGAAAGCAAACTTGACATTTAACACATTTTATTTATTACTAAAACGCAATGTTCAATATAATTTGATATTATAAATACTACCTTTTGTCACACAAATATATATCTTTCTATTTCTTTCCTGTTTCTAATGTTTCAGCAATTTTTTGTTCACTCAAATCACGTGATTAATTTTTGATGTCAAACATGACAGAAAATACAAGTGTTGCCATGTCTAAAAATTGCAGCTGCACATTTTTCTCCAACTACTAACGGCTTCATATATGTAGATACGTATGTATATAAATAAATGTTTGTCCTTTTACTCACCATTGATGCTGATTTTTGTTTGGCGAAAGCACGATGCTGCGCTGATATCGGTTCACTAACAACACTGCCAGCATCCATAATTGTCAACGGTTACAGTTTTCAATGTTCACAAGAATTTTTACATAACTGAAAAATATAAAAAAAAAAATTGTAGTTAGAAATCTTTTCCTTGTGTTATGCGCGGAAAACATATAATTAGGTAAATCAAACAGATTTGAAAAAATTTAAGTGAAACAGAAAATATGAAAAAAATTTATAAAAGTTGTATTTAAATACGCACAAACAACCACAATATGTTCTCATTCATATTCATTTAATTTATTACATTTAACCCAGTAAACATTTGGGTGTGCATTGGCGTTTGTCTAGTAAACTTGAAAAACGCTATTGCAGTCAGGCCGGACGAAATGTGAGCAAAAAAATGTATTTTGCCGGAACATCTTGCTTTTATACGGGGGCACAAAGGGAACTTCTGGATTATATCGGGATCTTTTCGCAACCATTTAGGAAACTTTATCGGGATAATTTAGGTATTCTTTTCGTATGATTTCAGGAGCTTTTCTGCATTGATTTCGGGACTATGCAGTAATGTTTCCTGATCGTTTCGGAACTTTTCTGGGACCATTACGGAGTGTTTTCGGTATCATTAGCGTGTTTCTGGAACATTTCAAGATTGTTTTTGAAGCATTTAGTTATTTTTTTCGGCACCGTTAAGAATTATTTTCGAGCACATCTCGGGACTTTCTCAAAACCAATTCGGGATTTCGTGGTACAATTTTTAGATTATTTTCGGGATCAAGTCGGACAATTGAAAAATCATATGGAATATCTACTTGAGCATTCAAAATTTCTCAAAAGTTGGAGAAATCCGTTTTCGATGTTTGTTGGGTAAGCGCCGCCCCAAACCAAATATCTTTCTCTCGCTGTGTGTTGGATGCGCTCATGCAAATGAGTTGTGTTTGCACCTACCCAAATTTGAGTATGCATTTCTACCCCTGCTGAGTTGACAAGGCGTTGTTGATAGCGCTGACGGATGATTTCCAACAGTCGCCACATGAAACACAAACGCATTTCAGCCACAACCGAGAGTGCACAACGATCAAGTTGCATTGACACTCACTGCTACATAACGCACTGTGGGGTGTGTGTGTTTTTTTTTGTAATTTTTGGCCGCTACTTAATATGCATTTCCATTGTGCGGTCGATGCATAAATATGAAACTAGTAATTTACATAAAAATATTATTTGCTTAGACCTAAAGTGAAATTATAAATGCAATATTTTTGGGATTTTCATTGGTTTCTGCTTTTGTATGGTGTGTTAATTATAGCTCAGAGTATGGGTAATGGGCTGTTTAGGATTAATAATGAAATGTAGGGTATTATTAACAAAAAAAAAAGAATTAATGAATACATATTTATAGGCTGTAACGGATTTGTTTGTAAGTACTAGATTTGCTCTGCTTAGAGGTTATTGACACAACTCAAAGAGTTAATTCAATGTAAAGTTGTTGTTGTTGTCAATTTTTGTTTCATAAATTAACCCCACATCGTCGACACTCTCACTTATAAATTTGTTTTCAATGCTATCTAACAATATTTCCTGTTCTTATGAGCCCAAATAAGCCTAGTCTGTTGCCACCTTGTTTAGTCAGCAGTTTTTTCCTTCCCAGAAATATCCTCATGATATGCATCTAGCCTGTTTTGTTTGTCGATGCCTAGCCATCGTCTCACCTTCTAGAACAAGTCAAACTATTACGCAAAACTCTCAATTTAATTTTGGATATGAAAGCGATAACACTTTAAAAGACCATCGGAGTGAAATTGAAGTAAAGGTCGCCTGTTGTTTGAAATGATTTCTTAACCAAACAAAAATTTAATTTTGAGACTCGACCATGGTCATCTAATTAGAGAGACCTTTACGCACCAACAGGCCTCATGTCACCACTGAATAAAAAATAATAAAAAAAATTACAAAAAAAAAATCTTAAGCAACAATGACAATGAATGAACTGCTTTGTCTTGGCGACAGTTACATTGACCGAAATGCCGTACAACAAAAAAATGCAGCAGCAAAAAAAATAATTTGTAATAAAACAATTTGTATCTGAAGTTGTACTACATAAGCAAACACAAAGATAATGTTGCGGGTGCAGTGCGGTGGCAAGCAAAAGGGGGGAGGCAAAAACAAGCATTAGGTAATCCAAAACCAACTCATTAAAGTTGTGTACGTACAAATGTTGGATGCGCGTAGGTACCCGTTGATTGTGGGCTTGAATGTGCGATGAGTACGGTTGTTCTTGTTTTGCGGCAAACCACAAAGCCACACATAAAACAATTGTCATCATCTTACCATCTTTCACCTGTTGTTTTATGTATTAACTGGAGACTACTGAAGATGCTTTTGGCTGCTGTTGAATTGATAAAATGCCGCGTTTTGATGGATGCAAAGCACACTCGAGCTGTCAAGTTCAAATGCGACGATTTATGCTGTGGCTGAAGAGAATTCGAGTCGGTTAAGTGCTATTGGATCAGAATATATATTTTTTGAAGCTTAAATTACTGAGATGATTTTAGAAAAAAATATTTATTTTTAAATTTGTTTTACTGCGGCCGTTTATTTTTTTTAGGAATTTGGATGATTTTTCTTTTTCACAAAAAAATTACCTTGAGCTTATGGAAAAATTACCTAAAAATATATATCATAATCACCGCGTTAATAGCTGCTGACACCCTTTGGGAACATTTTTCATATTTCAACATTTTGTTTCACATTTTTCCTAGAACTACCACCTACCACCTACTACCGACTATTGCGTTGACATTTCTTTTGCAACAACAACAATTTTTGAATGAGCTTTGACGGCTAAACATAGCATAGAGCTTCTTCTCATAATATCAAACAGTTTTTACATACGTTTAATATATTTTGTATTCTGGGCAATTTTGCTTTGATCAAAACTCAAGAGATAAATCGTTGATTACAAAAGAAACTCGCACCAACAACAATGTGTAAGTTCAAACAAAGGCTGCAATGGGAATGCGTGGTGTGAAAATTGCATTTTTACCCAACGAACATTTTAGTTCAAACTCAATGTGAGCACTAACTTTAATTTTAAATCTCAAGGGGTTGTTCTCATAAAAACGCCGAAAGCTTTCTTCAACTAAATTTTTAATTTTTAGTATAGCATATTGGAATGAATTTCAAAAGTTCCGTATGCTTTAACGCAATTTAAAAATGTTAGGGATGAAATGGAAATTTGAAATCGCAAATCGTCTCAAAAGTTGAAAAATGATTGGCGGAGCGATGTGGCATGTGAACTTGAGAATTTCAAACATCTCAAATTTTATAGAATTATTTCTTCAATGTTTGTTGGGTTGGCTACATATATGTACGCGTATGCATGTGTGTGTAACTGTAACTGCAGCTGATTGTCGGGTGCGCAAGCTTACTGCACCCACAGCACTTCCTGCAACAAATTGTCTAAAGCAATGATAACAACAACAAAATAGTCTCTGAAACTGTCAGTTTGCTTACAACAAAAGCATTCGTGAAATGCATCAACAACAATTGTTTAGACTACGAGTTGATACAAATTCGCTTCGCAACATCAGTTTGTTTGTTTGGCTTTAATTTCGAGCTTAATTATTTCCCATACACAAATATCTATCCACTCATTTGACTTGACAGTCAACTTCCTTTCGTACTCTCAAATGCTGCTGGGCGTTTGCTTTGCTATTAAATAACCAACTTTTATAAGAAATTCCTTTGTTGAACGTCATCTTGTCGTGGGCACATTCTTCCAGAAGCCTACTTGAGACATGCTACATGACATATATCCAAGTGGAAGACCTATAAAATAAGTATTAATAGTTGTTGTTGTATGTGCAAGCAGATATCCATTTGTTAGTGTTATTTATGAACATTAGGCTGGAGCAAAAAAATCGGGTCAATGTGAAGTGTTTTTGTAAGACTTTTTTAATCGTGGTCCAGTCCTATCTACAAGTTATTATGGTTAGGGGATTTTCTTGTTCTCTAAGTTGTATTAGGTTGTTGCGTGATTTGGTATGATCATTGGAACCTTCTGGGTCAGCTCACCTCCTTCTTTGGTAAAGCAGTTCGAAGTGTTTATAATAGGCCTGTTTTTTTTTACACGCATATACATCTGCGTCTGCGACTAAAAAAAAAACGGTCATCCGCAATTGCGGTTATTCCATTATCAACACGCATACATACATACATTTCCTCTGTTGACATTCCGCTTGTTATTAAGGGATGATAAACAGATTGCTGGAAGTTGGTAAGGCAGTTTGTAAAATGAATGGAAACTTCTTGGAAGTACTGATTTTATCAGCCACTATTTCTTAGTTGCAGATAAAGTTGTGCGCTTAGCGGTCCATACAAACATTAAGCGCAAACGCAGACGCAGATAAAAAAAAACACGGCTAATGTGACCGATCCACCGTTCTTTTATCTTTCCGATACAGCCTATTACACAAACATACTCTTCCACATCCATCCACATTCACGGGAACAAAAAATATTTGTGCACACATAAGACGAACGTGGGTCTCATTATCTACATATATTCTTCACGGTCTGTTGAATGAGAACAATTACGTTTGGCACAACACATCGCTGACTAAATTTCATTCCATATATTTGCTTAGTATCTTCTCAAATTTGCTTGAAATAATAGCACTAAATTTAATGACATACGGATGTTCAAGAAAGTAGGGTTGTACGTAATAAACAAGAAACTTTGTTGTGGCTATAATTTCATTGTGAAACGTTCTAATATACATACATACATACATATGCATACATATGTATATACATATGTTATGCTAAGCTAATTAGTAGTGGATGGCGTGGGTTCATTTATGTATATTTTTAAATACACAGGACGGCGTTTCGGCAGGATTATCAAAAACTATAGATAAAAATTAAGATAAAGATGAAGATAAAGATAAAGATAAAGATTGCATATCCTCAACATCATTATTATTATTATTATTATTAAGATAAAGATAAAGATAAAGATAAAGATAAGATTTCTTAGCTTAACGCACGAAATTCAATTTCGGGTGCTCCTGAAAAAATTCTTTGCCTCTGGTTGCTAAATAATTTAGGTATTCGTAACATGTGTTGATAATTAGCTGCTTCCGCCAAAAAAGCAATCAGCAAATCACTTAACTTCTTTGCAATTTTGATTCGTGGCGTAGCAAGTTTGTTTCTTAAGTCTTTTGGTTTTTAAAGCAGCAAGTTTGTTTCTTAAGTCTTTCGTTTTTTTCAACTACAGCGTATTATTTACATAGTTTTCAAATACTTTTTCGAAATTATGCACAACAAATGAACGAAAATTGGGCATTTCCACTTCTATTTAAATGCTATTTACATGTTTGTTTGCTTGGTTGTGCCTACAAATTTGTTTCTTTGCCGGTGTCAACAGTGTGGTGCGGTATTTATTCATAATCACTAAGCAATATGTAAACATGTTTAGCTTCATTTCGCCATCAATTCTCAATGAGTTTTAATGCATTTTGCAAAAGTGGCACAACAATTAAAAGATCAAGTGACCAAGTTCATTTTCAACGTGAGTTGCTTGTAATTGACATAATTGACAAATGACATTGCAAGCACTTTGTGCTGTCTATACAAATTACAAAAAAAATTAAAATAATACAATTTGTGTCAGTGTATAATATTGTGTATGTGTGTGTGTATATGTATTTGAGGTTATGTATAGTCATTAATCTAATTCTGCATCATCATTTCAAAGACTCATTAAGCCGCAAGCTATTAAAAGAAAATGATGATACTAATAATGAAGAAAAATGACACATATTATAATATATATGTAACTGCTACGCCTGCACATAGCTACAGTTGTGTGCAATATAATAATAGTGAAATTAGTTAAATTTAAAAAAATGGTCAACAAAATCTGCAAATCTGCGAAAAAGTTGATTTCATTAGCGCTGCCACTTGAGGGCTTTACTCTTCTGTGGGTCAAATGCGTAATGGCATTGGTTCATAGAAATCATTGATCATTGATCTACAAACAAATATTGCACGCACTAATTAAAATACCACAAAGCATTCAAATATTAAGGCCCAACTTCTCTCTTCATGCAAGCATTTGCTCCGCTTGCGTTTGAATTTAATGTTAATGAAGCCGCTACCAGACGTCACGCATAACCTGAGACATTCACATTTTGCACGCACTGCTGATTTATAAAAAAAACTAACCAACTTTCAAGCGCAAGGTAATCTTTAAGTGGTTATAAAAAAGTGAAACTGAAATTCAAGCTGATAGCAATAACTTGGCCTTTGATGTGCATTGAAAGCTCAACACTGATTAATATCAATCGCATTTGGCTAATAAATCATAAATACGCATGGTTGCATTTGAAAGTGTGGTTATGTACGAGAAGATGTCATTGTAGTTGTTAGTGATTTGTATTGCAAGTAGTGGGAACTTTCGCTGATAAGTGCTGAGAGTTGAAATGAACGTTGGGATAATTTTTGATTTTTCCTTAATTTTCGAACTTCGAAAGACTTCTACCGAGTCTGCTAGAAATAGTTGAATCGAAGTATTTGAAGTACTTAAATTGCGTAAATTTTGTCTACTTCAAAAGGAGCTTGAAAGTTGAAGAAAGTGTTCCCACGTTATTTTCACATTCAAACCTGTGAAAGCACCCTGTTCAAAATTCTCAATGCTAACTTTTTGCCAAGCAATTTATTTGCTCTGTTTCATTTATCTATTATCTATGCATTGATCAGCCAGACAAGCTACGTTTGACTTTTGTGCGGTCGTGTTTTCTCAACAAACTCCTTGTAAATGCTAATGCTTGTAAATAAACAATACTTATATGTTGATAGACCTCTATACATATGTACGTACATACAAACATGTGTATATATTTCAATATTTGTGAATTTAGGTACGTATGCTTGCTACTGTTGAGTTATTTTGGTTGATTGTTCTAAGCCACTGAACCGCAACCACCAAAGTGTTGATCATTTCAGTGGCAGCAATTTTCGCTTAAATGTTTCGTATATGAGCTCAGGTAGAAAAATAGTTACATATAAAGATACATATGTATACCTATACATATATGAAGTATATAAAGTATATTTCGTACATGAATTTCCGGCATATTTTTTGCAATTAACATTAAGGGGTCTTTTTTCTTAAATGCCCTCACTTACCAAAGAGAATATAAAAGCAAAAGAAAAAGTCATGTTGAAAGCCACTTAATTTTCTTACAAGTCATGTGCTATGTAGTAGGGTGAATACTTGTAGAAAGGCGCATGCAGAAAGTAACATTGCTGCCTTTTTTATTGTGTTTAGAATTTAGTTTTTATTAATTGCAACACAGCGCCTAATTTTTGATAGCTAAATTCTAACACCTACAGATATTTCTATTGACAGTCATAGCAGCCAGGTGTCTACCATTTTTTTGCTGCAACCAACAGAATCATTATGAGTCATTACAAATTGTATGAAATTAGCTGAGACAAGAAATATGCGTAGACATTATTGACACACAAAAAAGAGGAAGCATAGTTGTGATGCACATTTTGCAACGCACAATTCTCGTTGAACCCGTTTGAAATGTATGTATCGGTTGCTTGACCTATCTTCTATTGCTCACGACCCACTTGCAGTTTTTATTCGATTTTTTTGTTGTTGTTGCAACTATGAATCAATTCGATTTTAACTTTCTTCTTTCCTCAATCAGTTGCATTTTCTAACATTTTAAGCAATTTCTTTAACTATTTTATGTGTTCTTTTTGTATTTTCCTGCATGCGCCACTTTGTAACCCCATTGACAGTTGTCATTTAACAGTTTTTATAGCGGTTAACCGGTTTGTGCATTCTACTCGTTTCAGGTGTATGGGTCAACATTTCTTAATGGTAATTATGTTAGTGGACCATAATAAACATTAATGATGTTGGTAAGTAGGAAAAATTTGTACGTTTGTTAATGTGCTTGTGATATATTCAAAACTTCAACATAAATATGTATACGAGTATATGCATATGAATTTGTAATTATGGTGGCCTCAGAGCAAAAACGAGCTACATTTTTAGTCGATGTTTTCAATAATTTTTAAATCATTTTTTTGTGAGAGAATTGAGTATGTTGGGTATTTGAAAACTATTTTATTTTTATTTTTATTTATTGTTGTTTTATTTTATTTTTATTTTTATTTTATTTTATTTTATTTTATTTTATTTTATTTTATTTTATTTTATTTTATTTTATTTTATTTTATTTTATTTTATTTTATTTTATTTTATTTTATTTTATTTTATTTTATTTTATTTTATTTTGTTTTATTTTATTTTATTTTTCTTAACATAATTTTTCTTCAATATCTTTAAACTTCACCGCAGCAGCAATTCTTCATCAGCCATCATATAAAAAAATTTCAAAAGACAACAATTATCTATTTAAAACGCAGTTAAATAAAAGAAAATTATCATCACTCATGCGCAGCTTAAACAGTTGAGTAAACTTTATGAAAAGAGAGAGTGGGTGATGATGATAGCGTGTAGTCGTATTCGAGATCAGATCATGCTAGGCTTAGCGATAATATTACAAAAACAACAATCAAATTACTAACAAATGTATGCCATTTTCAACACAACAAATATTTTGGCTTAATACTTTTGTGCATTCATAAAAAATAATAATATTTTAATATTGTTGACAACAACGAAACGCAACGCCTCTTCTACCGCCAACGGCATGCAATCATTTTCCAGCTGATTACAACTGTTTACATTTTAAGCCGACACTTTGAAATGTCATTAAACTTGATTCAACTGCATTTGTAGTGGTTGCAGTGTGTTTCAACTTTAAATTGCGCGCAGAGCTTCAACTATAACAACAACATTAATGACAGGTGGTGTGTGTTTTACCATCGTAACAGTAACCTACAATCATGAAAATGACAGCTCAAAGTACATCCCACACATTTTTGTTACACAGTTCCGGTGATTTGTGATGTTTTGATTATTTACTAAACCGTGCCGTATGTCAAGTTTATAACGTCAAATATTTGTTTTCGTTATTTTCATTCTGTTTTTGGTTGAATTTGAACACGAAAAACCTTTGTGCTACACCAAGCATTTAGTTTATAATGAACTCAAAATCTATTTTAAATTTTTATTACGGACATTTTCTCTGTTGTGTTGCTGATCTAAGCCGAAAATTAACACTAATCATTTGGTGCCTCTCTTGGCAGACAATCAGCTACTTTCCAACGCATAAATTCGATTTTTTATTGGCCTGAATGACGTATTAAATGCCTTTCATGTTGGATTAACTGTTAAACAGTTAGTTAATTTTAACTCAAAATTATTTCAGCTAAATTAATATCAAAACAAAGAAAGTCAAAATTCTTTAACGAATCGATTGTTTTAACAGCTTTTTAAATTTCAGTTTCACTTTGTTTTTTTTTGTTGTCTTTTGTTGTTGATGTTGTTGCTTATCAATTGTTTGTTATAATTTATCTGGAATTCTTACTTGCTTTCACAACATCTTCTTCAGTTTGTTTACATGATTTGCCTGATTTCTATGGGACGAGTTGCAGGCTCTTCAAGCGCCTCTTTAGCTCAGTGGTAGAGCACTGGTCTTGTAAACCAGGGGTCGTGAGTTCAATCCTCACAGGAGGCAACACTTATTTTTTTTTGTAAATAATTATTTTTTAAATTTGCAAAAGAAATTAAGAGTTATGCCACATGTAAAAATTACAGGGAGACATTCAAAATTAGCTCCACTGGTTTTCAAACTGCAACTCAAACTGTGGGAAAAGCTGTTTAATTTCAAGTGGGGAAAACACCTTCAAAATCTAGAATTTTTTTTTAAATATTTAAAAAGTTGGAGTTATGCATATTGGCTTACAACGACCCACAACATCTCATATGAGATCACTCAAATCCACCGCCAAATGAATAACACTGAACAGGAACTCGTGCTTTATGAGCTTGTCAATTGGCTGTAACTAACAGCATTACTAGCCGCAGTTAATCTTTAGACTTTTATCGCCAGCAGCACATAAATAAGTGTAATACATTCTTTAAGCCCTTCTTCTTAATGCCACCGCCATTTGAAGCGGCTCTTTTGTGATGTTTTATTTGTACTACTCGTAGAACAGATAGCATGCTTGGAAGATAGCGACTTTTTAGTTGTTTGTTTGTAATTTCCGTTTGAAATAGAACGTTCATGAACACAGACTACATACCTTTATAGCCTATATACTTACACACTTAAATATGTGCATATATGTACATATATAAATACATATTTACATTCACTAATGGTTTCAATGTCCGTATCATTTTACCCTTTCCTCCATAGCTGTCTTGAGCGCGCATTGAATTTTAATTAATTACTAGGATACGAGTACAACCCGATTTGGAAAAACATTTTATGCTACACAAGTTCTGAGTTCGTTTTGCTTTTTTATATCAAAGGACTTACACTTCAGGTATTGCTTTTTGTATCCCTCCACCTTTATTATTATTTAAATTATCTACACAGGCATGTTGATGTGAACAAACGCTTTCTAATTAAAATTAATTATCAATAAATTGATCAGGTTGCATGTACACAGTCGCAGAGCACGTAGATTCATAGAGAAGTTACAACAATGAAGTGTGAAATGTCAAAACATGTGTAGGGATGGAATTCACCACAGTGTAGATTTTTAGATTTTCAGGGAATGACATTTGATGATTTTTTTTTATAGATTGAGGATAGACGAAATTGTTTATAGTATAGAAATAAAAATAAAAATATAACAGACATCAGCGCTGGTGACGGAAACGTCAAATTACTCTAGTGTTGCATTACCTAACCTCACATTTTAGACTTCAATATTGCACCTTCTCTATCTATGTGCTCTGAGTATACATATGTAACTGCTCTTGTTTTTTTTCTATTGCTGAGTGTAAAATAATGAAGTTTTTTCGCACCACATTAAAATGCATTAAATCATGTTGAAGTGTTTGAAGAGGCTAATCAATGCTCAATGCTTTAATTTGTATAGCGTTGGTAATCTGAGCAGCACAAATATGCTAATGAGCGGGTCGTGTTCTTTTTACTTAAACAGGAGAACAATGCGAACTTTGGCATGTAAATCGAGTTGCGAAAAATTCGTATTTCATTTTAGAACTCAGACTGACAGCCAACTTTTATCGATGTTTGATCAATGTCTAAATTTTCAATTTCAATGAATTCTAACGCAATAAAAAAATATTAAACTTACCGTTTATCACTTTCTTTTGGATTTTATGTTTTTTGTCTTTCTTCCACAAACACTTTCCATTTTTAAACAATTTTAATTGTTAGCAGAAATGAAGAGTAAAAGTGTGAATGATTAGAAATTCACCATAAAAAAGCTTCTGGCGAAGTTTTGTTAGCTTTCAAATTAATAATAATGATAACGGTACTATTTAGAAATCTGTTCATTATAAATGTTTCTAACAACACAAATGCTTTGTTCAATTTAATCAAATGCAAATTCTCTAATAAAAACTTGAATTTTTTTTCTTTGCTCACTTTCATGTTCGCTATTTTGAATTGCTTGGGGAAATATTTAAATTTGGTTAGTTTACTGAATTTCTATAATTTATGAACGTGTTGAATTGGACATCCAATATGATTTTGAATCTCTCATTGAATTTTTGAGTTAAAAAGCATAAAGCAAAAAGTCCATCGCTTCGTCGAAAGCCTAAATAATATGAAAAGAATACGTATCTTAAATCTAAAAAGTGAAAAAATGTGTTTCTTCCTAGTTTTTGCATAAACAGTCTCACTTTATCCAGAGTCTATAGTAATAAAAATTCATTGCAATAAATTGTGTCACTGTACAACACTAATTAGTGCAGTAAAAAAAATTTGTTTTAAAATGAAAAAAAAAAAACTCGCTACTAAAGTACAATTCACAGCAAAAAAAACTTGCTTGTCTAATGATAACTGCAAGCAATCGGGTTGCACTGAAAACACAAAAAATAAATCGCAGTTTGAATGCTACCTAAAAGCCATTCATTTCATTCCGACATGCAGTTTTAATCACATTTTCAAATTCACATAGCAAATAGTCGTCGACTAGCGGTAATTTAGTGCACCTCTTAGTTAAATAGATAAATAATGAAGCGTAGAGGCAACCAAGTCAAGCAAATACAATAGTATCTCATTGTCATATGTACAGAAGTTTGTGTGTGACACGGCATAGATACAAACGTGGACTTTGTGAGCCCATTTGACAGCATAAGTGGCGCTCTAATTGTCATTGGTTGTAAACAGGGTGGCCGCTTTATACATTTTTTGGTATCTAAACTGGCAAAAATGTGCCAAATTTTTTCAAACTTGCAATTATAATACGGCTGCAGAAATTTCGGTATTCGAGAGTTTCTAGAAGTTTCCGAAAATATTCTATGAGAATAAATTTTCCTTTTCTATTCAATAAAAAAATACTTTTAATAATTAATTTTACAAAAAAAAAAATTAAAACAATAATGATTTTAATAAAAAAAATGTCAAAAAAGACTTCCATCATTTTTTTTGACAGTTATAAAATCTTTACATAAAAATCTTTAGGTTTATGTACATGAGTTCAGCCGACTTGAAAATTGCTTCAAAACGTTAACTAAATTTTTTTTTTCTCTGCGTGCATCAAACCTTAGGTCAATTACTGAAACTGAAATGTATCATTCCATGCATCAAAGAAATTCTATAAACGGCAACCCTGTTCAAAAAGGCCCATGAGAAATGACCGCCGGCGTAGTTAGTAAATACAATGCTTTCGTTTATCTAGAGAAGTTTACGAGTGTGCACGAGTGCACGAATACATTTATAATTAATTGATGATTGTGGTGCGGGAGTTGAAATGAACGCTGCTAAGGTCGGTAGGACTAACCCGCTTAGAACTAGAATTTGGCTTACTTATATCAGTTATTAAATGGATTCCATGGCTACTTTGACTTTTTAAAAGCTTTATTAATATTAAGCGAAAATAAAATATTTATTTGCTGTAAAATGGATTATTAACCATATGCAGGGCATCTAAGAATACCAGGGTGAAAATTGCATTCGATTCTAAAGTGTGGATTTTGAGTGATGCGCGTACAAACATGCAGACAAACGGACGAAAATTACACGAACCTCTTGCTTTGACTTTTTATTAATCCAATAGGCAACGCAACACTCAATTCTTCTTCAGCATCAGCATAAAGGCCTTTTATTATAACGACAAAACCAGTCTTAAAAACTGTGTACTATCCCAACTCTATCACTGGGTTAACATTTAATTTATTATAATGGCAATGAGCATGACTAAAAAATGGCTGTAAAACAACAATTAGTAATAGCAAATTAATATTTTTGTCTGTTTCTATTTCGTTTCCAAAGCTGTTTTTATTATTGCTTATAGTTAATTACAGTAAATTATTTAAAATTGTATTTGTTGTTGAATCGTTAGTTTTAATTTTTTTTATAGCGTCATCATTGCGTTAAAAGCTGCTAACTACGTTTGAATTTTTGACTGATGACGTTAAAAGCCCAACAAATTATAATTTATAATTAATATATAATTTATTAATAATTATTAAAAAAAAGACGCTTTAAGTGGAATTGCAGTGGAATGATTTTTCGCTGAGCTATAGTGAAAATACAGAAGTCTCTAAGAAAAAGAGTTGCCAACAACCAGCAAAATATGTCACAAACTTACGCCTAGCATCTTATCCTCAAATTGAATGTGCTACAAAATTGCATACTACAAAAAATTTTCCACAATTCTGTGAAAAAAAATTTAAATCTTGATAAGACTTTTTAAATTTTCGTGAATTTTGTGTAGATTTTTAAAACAAAGTTTCAAGTTCTTGCACTCAATCTTGATACATATTTTTATATAGACTTTGTTGAAAAATTTTTATTAAAGCCAAAATGTCTGAAAATCGCAGAAAACGCCTGCATGTGCATACATTTATGCCCGCCGCTGTATACTCTTTATATATATGTACATAATTACACCCGCAAGCATATAAATATTATGTGGCTAAATCGCGTGTCAACTGGATTCCAAAAAGTGTTTGTGCTGCCACTCAACCACAAAGGAGATGCGCCTTGTCAATAGCTTCATTCAGCTTTTTTTACGCCAACAACTAACAAAGCATGGAATGGATGGCCTTTATGTGCCATGTACTAGTTTTAAATACATTTTATTATAGATATGTATATATATTGTACCAACTTATTTGTTTACTGTATAGAACTAACAACGAAAAAAATTAAATTTTTTATCAGCCAAACACCTGAGCTATTAGAAGGCGCAACTGGTGGTCTTGATAGGCCATTCAACCGTGCCTGCTCATATCAATAAATATATGTACATATTTCTGTTGTTAAATTAAATATTGTAGTTGCTAAGTTTTATAAACCTTGAAAGAACAGGGAAGTAATAAAAAGAGAAATGTAAACAAGTTTAACAAAATAAAAGTCAATCAAAAAAAAAAATAATATTGTACAATAAAATCGTAACAGGCCGACGTGTGTTACAAAAATATTTAAGGTAGAAGCATAAGAGAGTTGTTTAGTACCGCAAAAGTAGCCAGAAGAAAGTTTGTTCGAATTATTGTCTGTTTGTTTGTAATATGTTTGTACGCGCATCAATGGCAAAACGCTGAATAAAATTGAATGAAATTTTTACCAAATCATTGATAGATAACCACCTTAAGTTTTAGCATCTATTTCATGACACAAAAATATTTTATTCCCGCTGTATATATTAGTTTTCGTTGTTCTATATTTGTATATTTATTAGTTTTCTTTTTAGTATGTGGCGCAACCTCGCACTACCGTGGCCATCTAGTTGCTTTATAAGACAAATAGAAAAAAATTCTCAATAAGCATTTTGATTGCGCCATCACCTGTTTCAATCAGTGACTGTAATGCTCAATTAAATTGACGACAGTAGCACTCTACCATGCTTGGCAACTTATCTCGGCGCCAGTACCCACCAAACAAGCACTCACGTATATACCTACAAAGGATTGACATATTTAGTAATCAGCTACTCGTCATACTTGGCTGTCACATTTGCGCAAATAATCGTGATTATTCCCTGACATCCATAAACAAAAAAAGCCGAATGTCATAACTCTAGAGCTACTTTGCCAAACAAGTCACGTAATGCGATGAGAAACAGGAAGCCATGGGTTGTGTACACAAACAGACAACCAGAGATATATTCCACATGCATACTTGGATCTTTAAACAATGTAATTCTTTCCAAAATATTTCACACTCGGGCACTCAAAATTCTTTATGTAATATATGCTAATTTCTATAGAACTTCATTCAGTTAAGACACTGTTTGCCTTTGCTCCATTCTTCTCAACAAAGTGTCTTTCACCTTTCTAATGTTGAAAGAGCTCGTTGCGGTTCTAATATAACACTCCTCAGTTTGTTATATATTAAGGAATTAAGCAAATCATAAGTACACACAAACATATTAATGGTGTTATTTGTTATGGTAATGAAGATGGCTTATCTTAATTTTCAGAACTCAAAAGAAGCATGGAGTAGCTTCGTTATGAAATCTATTTTATTGCTTGAATAGGGTACGACCTAACAATTGATTGGTATTTCAAAGAAAAGAAGGCATCGTAGCATTGTTGTTGTAATGAAGAAATGATTTGAATGCATTGATAAATTTTTTGATTTTAAATATCAGAAGCAACGATCAATTGATTTATACGTGAATTGGATTAGCATGAATTAAGTGGAATTCGGTTAGAAGTTCGGTTAGTTTTCATTTGAAATAAGATTCTCGAAAAAAAAAAAAAAAAAAATATTTATAATAAAAAAAAAACAACTAAAAGTGATTGTGTCACATAGGCTATAAAGGGTTGAATATGTAAAAATTTCTTTCAACTTTTTCACTTACCAAAAAATAAAGTAACTAGCGCAAATTCCACACTTATTCAACCAATTGGTTTTTGTAAATGTATAGTACTAAACGCAATTATAGAAATATTTGAAATTTCATTCAGCATTCGCAAAACACCTGTGACACAGCTGCTACAAACTGTCAATGAGTGTTAAGCCAATGAATCACAACAGTTTTTGTAACGTCAAATTATCAATTGTTTAAGCTTTGAATCCATCTTTAGTTACGCTAGCTTTCAACACAGACACCGCTGAGTGCTTTAAAGTTTAAAGCTTTTCTTTGGTTTGTTTTTTATATTTTGAAATTTTTTCCAATTTTCACTATTTCATCTCCCAGCCAGTCACACAACTGCGGCAAATTTTTATTATTACCAGCAAATTGCTTCAGACTTCTTGGGCTGTTTTTCAACTTTCCCAGCTCTTTTGGTATGTTAAAAATTTTATTTGTTATTCTTTATGTTCTAATTTATTTCCGATACGGCACAAAAACAAACAGGAAATTTTTCTACACACACTTGAGTAACTAAAAAATGTAAATAACAAGCCGGCTTATTGCTTGAACAAACATACAAAACATAAAAATAAGCGCAGCACACCGGAAGGGATGCTAAGGAACCACTTTTTAATTTGTTGTTTGTTTTTCCAACGCGCTTCTATTGTTTCACTTCGTTTATTCGTTTTTTTTTTAATATTATTTTTATTTCGTTTTTTTTTTTTTTTCGTTATCCTCAATTGCACGTGCGTACAAAAATCATGACGTCCCTTTTTTGGCTTCACAATCCCTTTTTACCAATGTTGGGATGAGTTTGCGCTTGCGCTGTTATACGACGGGTTGATGACGTTGTAATATTTCGTAACAAATTCACTCGTCTATTTACAGCACTGAGCGTAATGTCGTTTCGAGCGTTTCACTTCGTTTGGCGGCTTAAATCGTACTAAATGGAAATGCTAGAAATTTAGCTGTTGATGGTTGTTTCTCAACACTTGTGCTATGGCACGTCAGCGCTGCTTCATGGCTGGGTGGTTGGTTGGACGCGCTCGGTGCTGTTGCTGGTGGTGGTGGTTGATGTAGCTATGATACCCAGTGTTTGTTGACTTTACACTGTAGCCGGTTTTTGTTTAACACAAGATGAATGAAAACGTGCCAGCAAGCTGGAGGCGGTAGTGGCGCGCTTGAGAGAAATGTTTGTTATCTGTGAAATTTTATTAAAATGCGCGCTGGGTAAAAAAAAAATAAGATTTAAAATTTGTTGTTCAAAAGTATTGTCGAACATGCATCAAGTCATTTTGATATTAGATCAAAACTTTGAATTGAGAGCAACAAAAGAAAAAGTTGAGAAAATCAAATTTTATTTTTTATTTTATTCACAAGTCGCTAAGTGCTTACGAAAAAAAAAACGGGTTGTAGCGCTTCAAAACAAAACAAGTTTGAAGTGATTTGATTACAACCGCCATACCAAACCGCATGTTTGATCATACACGCAACCATTGGTTTGAACGATTTAACGCGTTGCCAAATACATGCGCTTTTGCTCTTTGCTTTGGCGTTGCCAACTATCTCTATACATTCATAATGAATATGTTTGTTTATTAAGGTTAAAAATAGAAAAACGCGGAGAAAATAAGCTCGTTAGCTGATTAATACAAAATATACAAAAGCGGCTGGGCAGGTGCACGCCCACAAAATTTTTGTGCTGAATTAGCATAAGTATTTAAATGTAAAACCAAAAGTTTATAAATAAACAAACAGATTGAGCCCGCTCAACTTAATTAAGCTATAAATATATTATAAATTAATAAAAATAATGAAGAGAGATACATGTATATTTAAAAATATATATTTATGTATGTCTAAAAACAATACATATTCACCGGTATTTGGCTTCAAACAAAAATGAAATTGAATGAAAAATATTTTTCAGCCGCATCTCAAGTGGTAAAAGAACGTTTAAAAGTAATTTGTTTTGTTGCTGAATTTCTTCATAGTTCTCCACACAAAAATATCTTCCTAAGTATATTTGTATATGTATATTTGTTTAATGGTGTTATCAACCTTAAGTGGTGGCTGTTTTTTTTCATTTGCCTTCTAAGGTTTCCCCTCAAGTGCTCGGCGTCAGGTAAAGTGCTACAATTATTCTCGCTTGGCCGATATTTCCACAGCAGAACGCACTCACGCATGGACGTAGAAACGGTTTTGTAATGAAATCTCTATGTGTGTCAAATGTTTTTGCATTCTTTGTTGGCTGGTGTAAATGTTTTGTGGTCGCGATGGTGTACGCATGCGTCGTTGCACTTGTCAACAATTGAAGTGCATTTGCCTCGCTGCAAATCGATTTAATGCGTGCTAGTATTTCCTGTGTGAATTTACTTGTTAAGGAACAAATTGGAGATGTGGATACTTGAAACTGCTACAAGATACAATTGTTAAGAATTATTGTTATAAAATATGTGTTTCATATTTATTCGCAATTCACGCAGGTGCTCAATTCACTCAGGCACGGTATGTTTGTTCCACGTTATGTTTGTTCGCTCATCACTCAAATACTGCTAAACAGAATGGAGTGAATATTTCACCATTGCATTACTTGATGTCTAGCTTAAAGTACAAGATATCTCTCATTCCGATAACTAGACCTGTTTGGAAGTTGTCGAACAATATGTGGACTATGGTGATCCAAAATGCGTTAGTACAATATGGGTATCAAACAAAAGTTGCCAATAAGTGCTGCAATAAGCAATGTGATTAATTTCCATAACTAAATTCGTTTTGAAATTATGATGATTAACAACGGACACAATCTACTCATCATACCAAACCTATTGACTTTTGTCTGTAGCTTTATTATAATGTTAAGTTCAGCTTAAACTAATCTGCTTGCACAACTTTCAACTAAAAATCATTATAACCCTTCTTCATCCAATTAAAACTCACATATGGTCCGAAACTGCACCCAAAATCTGTCATTAATTCAGTTACAAGTGGCATCAGTTTGCACTTCGTCAATATCACCAAAGATAACAATCGGAGCAAAGCCGAATTGCTGAGTTACCACAATCCACAAACACCAACAGTAAAAGCAATTCACGAGCAAGATGTTACCTCATAAATATTTCCCAAAAAAGGGTTGATTGTACCACTCAAATAAATTAGAGCAACAACAAAAAAACTAAAACAAAATAACATAAATAAATGTCATGCGCCGAAGCGAACAGACAACAAAACAATGAACTAAGCAGATAAATCAAAAACAATAATGAAAAAGGGTAAATGTAGAAAAAAGAAAAGCAAAGCAAAGGAAGAGTGCAATCATTAAAAATTAGAATTGACTACGTTTGGGGTGGGATGGAAGAGTGCAATGTGCTGCACGGCACATATTGGCAACAGCAGTCGTGGAAATTAAGGGGTGCAGGGTAGCGCATGAGCTGCAATCGACACTGTGAGTGATTTACTTCTATGATTTGTGTTGTTGTTATTGTTGTTGCATGCGGCGGTGGTGGTGTGGTGTTAATGATGTTTGATGCGTGCCAAACGTTACGTTTTTCAAGTTGAAAATGTGTAAATGCATTTATTATATATTTTTTTTGTTTTTGTTACTTCGATACAATTTTAATGAGAACTCAACATGGTAAGCTGGCATAAAAATTAATGACAAAATATTCTTAATTTACTTGTAGCAACGGCAATGGTAAATCCCAAGCGGGTTTGTTTGTATTTTTGGGTTGAGTCAGTTTTGTGTTGTGTAATTAATTTTGGCAGAAGAGTTCATTAATTTGAAAACACGTTTCAACAGTCGTTTGATTTCCATTTATAAATGTATAAATAAGACTTGTAATTATTAATTTAGTATGGCAGAACGGTAAATTTAGATTTTTGGCATTTTACGGCAAAATCATCGAAATGTATCTTTTAGAGCTAAAATAATTTTTAAAAAATTTAAGAAAAAAAAAAAAATAAAGTATAATGAAATAAAATAAAATAATATACAACTTTCATTCATGTGAATAGGAAATGTAGTGAGTTTTCAAGCAAAAACTTAAAATTATAACAACAATAACAACAACAGCCATCGCTTATGGGAAAAACTGCATTTTTGTATTACGCAAAAGCGCTTTGAACTCAATTAACCGTAAGTAAATAAGCGAAAATGCATTCAATTAAAAATTGTGCACGCATGCGCAACAGTTTCTCTACTCTTTTTTAACCCTCAAAACATGAATTGTTTAACTTGTAAAAATATGCTAAGCATCTACCCGCATGACGTCGTAAATAATCGCATTTGGTAATCGTGCGATCGGCGCACTCTTAAACGCTTCAGTGCGCTTTCACGCATTTGCAAAAACAACAAACAAATATTTAAATATACACACACACACACACAAACTCAAGTGCACTACACAAATGCAACATTATGCACTTTTGCAATTTCCGTTGAATGAACTTCCGTTTGGGAGGGTAAAAAACACAAAAAATGCTAATTCGCAAATGCAACCTTTAGCCCACCTTAATTATTTCCGGTCAATTTTTTTTAGCTAACTGTATGCTTAGCTGCTTAACTCTGGGGTTCGATTTTGATCTAAATGCATTTACATTGGGTGTTTTATTGTTTGTTTGCTTGTCGCATGCGCCTCGCTCGTATTGAGTGCCATAACGAAATTCATGCCACGGCAATGATTTGTTGTATTCTCGACATTGAAAATTAAATTGCATTTAACGTTTGCCATTGTATGTATGAACTGTTAGTTTAATATCTATGGCCTATGGCAATTAATTTGCCGTTTGATGTCGGCGATTATTTGTTGGTTTGCAGCATAAAAAACAAAAGATTTTGGTTACGAACCTGTTTGAAATTTGCTTACATAAGTGTGGGAAAATATATTTGAATTGAGAAAAAGTATGTAATTAAAATTAAATAATTATTAAAATCATATTAAGATAATCGTATTTAGCAAGCAAAATTTTTTTTTGTAATTTTCTTTTATCAAGACTGATATTAAACAAATTTTAGAAATAATTTGTTATTAACTAATCTTCAGCTGATTTTTGTTTATTCTGTTTAATTTAATTTAATTTAATTTAATTTTATTTTATTTTATTTTATTTTATTTTATATGATTTTCTTTTATTTCATTTAATTTTTTTTAAGTTTATTTTATGCACAAACAATATTTCACGTAGTAAGTAATAATTAAATGCTTTCTTCCGTGAGAAATCGTTGTAACGAAATAAAAAGCCATGTTATGCGTATCTTTTTATTATCTATTGTTTTTGTACCAAATAGCTACCGGCGTTTAAGGTTCCGGCGTCATGTGGCGCGTGCGCACACGTGCATTTCTTTCCTCGCTTTTATTAAATCTTTCGTGTTTCGTTTTTTTTATGATTTTCCCATTTTCGCATGATTGATGGCTGCCAGAAATTATTACTACGCATCAACTGACGCAATGCAATTGTTTTTTCTAGTTACCTGAGCTATTCAATTTCTACTCGTCACTCCATTGTTGTAATGGATTTTTTTTTTTTGCTTTTTTTGTGGTCGTCGCTTTCTGACGTCAGCAGCAATTGCATTTTAACTTACCTTTGCCGTCATTATTATCGCAACGCACAGATGTCAGTGACACAATTGTCGCTTTGACGAATTCACGACTTAAGCAGTATGGATTATGGTCGTACATAACTTTCGTTCCAAAGCTTCTCAAAAAAACTGTGTAAGCTGTAATGAAATTGATGAGGAACACCTCCATCAAACTTACATTTCGCAGGGGGACTCTCATTACTAATGGGTCTTCTCACGGGGAATATCGAAAAATTGTGTCCTCCCTTAAATGAATTCTGAGCTCCTTACAAATTAAGGTTTCATATTGTAGCCTTTTAACTGCATGCAATAAGCCTTATATAAGGTGTATATTTTTTGTTGGGATGTCTACTTTGGTCCATAGTAATGTACGTGAAAATAGTTGTACAAAAAAGTATTATTGCATTTAAAAAAAATTCTTCCTGCCAATGCTATTTCACACTTAATTAAACTGAGTTTGGCTGACATAATTTTTTAAGGGCGCAAAATTTTTTCATTATTGCACTAATTTCAACATTTAAGCTGTCAATTGGTATATTTGTCAACTATTAACGACAATAAATGCGATTAGTTTCATGTAGAATTTAGAAAAGAATTTTACCCTAATCGTATTTACTGTTTTTTTATTGGCACATAATTCTTTGTGAGTGATTGTATATACTTACAAACATACATACATACATATATTACTAACAATTTTCCATACTTGTCATTTTTCTTTATTCACTATTGTCTAAACTAGCAGGAGCCTTTATAGCAAACATGTGTTTGATTTCCTTTATGTTGCTTTTATTATGCGCTCTTATCACAAATGTGTCGATTATCCCTTTTCTATACGTACATTAACACATTAGCCACATGCTGTCCTTACCCAGCTAAGCAACTGTTGGTTGGGAAAATTGTGCGTTTCTCTTGTTGCTGGCGCTATCTATGGATTTATTTGCTACGAACAAAGAACTCCAATGGAGTCTTTTGTCGTGGGAATATATGTATGTCTGATTGTCTTGCAGGTCCGCAATAATCATTTTTGTTGGAAATTTTCCGCCTTCCAACCTTGATTTTCAACTTCAGATCAGGTAAACAGTCATTTTGATATGAAAATATTCTAATTTCTCCTTCTTGAATAACTATTAAAATCCGACTTGAATTCCATCAATATCTTCTTTACCATTCTTATTTTTTGTTAGTCATTTACTCAATTATTAAGACACAATGCGCAATATAATATTATAAATACTACCTTTTGTCACACAAATCTATTTACTTTAATATTTTGAGATTTTTTTCGTTCGCTCACATGTTTTGATTAATTTTTGGTTGTCCGCTTTGACAGAAAATACGAGTGTTGCCATATGTAAAAATTTCAGGCGCGCTTTCAAAATGAACTACAATGTCTCTCAAACTGCAAGCAAACTTGCTTGTGGAAGAAAAATGTGCAACATCAATACAATGTAATACGTCATATAACAAGTAGGGCATATTCGCTAAAAAAAATATTGTGTATGCATCTAGCCACTCCTATTTACGTACTTAAAAGTGTATTCCCCATTGTGAAATAATTATAATTATTCATAGATACAATATAACCATATTTGCGACAGTAATGACCCAATAACCAACATAATACCCTGCAACATGCAAACACACAGGCACTTTGCGACGGAGTCCTAGAAAAACTAGTCATATTTCTTTTTTATGGCACCGCCATACAATAACCAGCGAATAACAATCACACTACCTACTTATACCATCCACAGCTAGCAGATGTTTTTCATATTTTCTTTACTTTGAAACGTTTGAAAAGTTTTTGCTGCCGTTATGGCAACAAAATTGCATTATACAACCGTCTCAAGTCAAATATTGTATGGCTGTCATGCAGATGAATGTGTCACCGTACACAGCTAGTACCTAGCCTCATGTGCCATGCGAGGCGAATGCAGCAGAGTTGTTCAGTCTTTCAATTGTTATGCTATTTTCCAAACGCCAAGAGAAACGAAAATTTGAAAAGTTGTTGTATGGAGCGGGTATGGTCTCGGAAATCATTTTAATGACAAGCAATTGCACATTTGAAATTTTTGTTTGTCATCTGAAAGAGTTTAATTTACATAATGTGTTGATGTGTCTGGGTAAATGTATGACATATGATTAATTTGGATGCTCCCTCTTTTTTGTCAATTCTCCATAAGCTAAAAATTTTAAGTCTGAATTCTATCTGCTAATTATATAACAAGTTAATAAACGTATAATTTCAATTATTTATTATGTTAAAGCTTCACAGCAATTTTTTTCTCACTGTGTATTACTTAAACTTTAAAACTGCACATTTAACGGTTGACTAAACAAACCGCTGCCTTATTATTTTAACGATTCGTAGCGATAAATGTTCACAGGTCAGCACGCATTCGTTCAAGTGTAGCATTCGGTTGTTGCTTACCTTTAAGAGAATCAACGACAGCCTCACCTATGCTTATTTCATGTGTCACTGCTGATGTTCGCCATTGACTTCCTTCTAGAAAAAAAAAAATTTGCTTTAAAATCCATATTTTCGGTATATAAAATTAATTTACATATATGACGTAAATTAAATTAATGGAAATTGCCTGTTCACTAATTTTAAGCCTAACAAATTTGATTTTTGAAATAATAAATTTATATCTCCTTATTCTAAATTTATACAGACTTAGCATGTTTTCAGTTTTAGTGAGAGTGTCATAAAGATTAATTGCCAGAAGCTATTATAGACTTTAGTATTAGCAGTAGCCAGCAATAATTTTTATGTTAACAATATGGTAATAGCTCAATCATTTCGTAATATCGCTTAAACGCGGGCGTTATTGATGATCTCAACGTCAGGTGTGTCGCATCTTCGATTACATAAATTAAAAATTTAAACAAATTCTATTGCGCGAATTAATTAGTTGCACATTCCATAAAAGTTGTTTGAAATGAGTAGGCAACCATTCCATAATATCTACATACATATAAATACTACCATATAGCTACAAAATTGAGATATGTCGTAAGAAATAAAAACTTGCCTAAATCACTAGAACGCAATATCGAATTGTCATCTCACTTTAAATATTTAAAATAAAAATTGATTGATTGATTTCAGTTTTAAAACCACTGGAGTTAATTTTAAAAGCGCGTCAAAAATTTTCATACCTGGCAATACTAGTATTTCAGTGAACGAAAAAATGCCAAACTGTTTCTCAAAATATTAAAATAAAGTAAAGAAATAAAAAGATATATATTTGTGTGACAACAGGTACTTAGTACTATAATAATATATTATGATTTTTATTATATTGCGGATTGTGTTTCAATAATTAGTGAAATATCCAACAAAAACGTAAATTGTGAAGTTTGGTTTCAATTTAAAGGAATTCAAGTCGGTGTGCAATACTTTTCGAGCAGAGAAATAAAAATATTTTCATATCAAAAATGTTGCCTTTTGCTAGAGAATGGGTTTTTTGTTTCTCCAATTGATCTCAAGGATTTAATCTAAACCAAAATTCAAATGTATTTCCAACAAAAAATTAGTTACATAGCTGTGATAAACAAATTTCCTTTAGCCCAGAGAAATCAATTGCCTGTTCAGAACGCAGTAGCATTTGTTGAAAAAAATAATTCGGTGTGCGATTTCTCAGCCACCATCGCTATATGTTTACAGAAGAGCACATTCATTGGCAATTTTGATTTTATTCTGTAGGCGTTGGGTTCAAAATCAATTAAAATGCAATTCCAACAAATTCAATGTGCATAAAAATTTGCGTATTTACATATATAATTAGAAATTTTGAAGTGCAGACACGAATCGAAAACAAATTCGTAAATTACAAAACTTGATTAATTGATGATTAAGCGACAGGGCGGGTCGACATGAATTCCATAATGTATGCCTTAACAATGTACATACGCAAGTACATATGTATGTATGTTTGTATATAGAGGCTGCATATAACGAAGCTGCGTTAACCAAGCGAAATCTATATTCAATTGTTTTTGTTTTCACATGTGAGACATTGTTCAACATAGATATTTGCTGAGGTGGAACTGACGACACCCATAACTGCTTAGACATGAAAGACAATCAACGATTTGTTGTAACATAAGCAATAAAACGTTAGAGGCACTCTTAGATACATAGTAGAGATGCTACGGATGTGAGTTTACTATAATTGGAGTTCGAAACGAAACTAATTTAATAGAGATACCAGAAACGATATCATTGTTTGATAATTGAGCTGCGAAAAGACGCTTGGTAAGATTACGAAGGCAATGT
The DNA here is from genome assembly GCA_951509765.1 of Sphenella marginata. Lineage (NCBI taxonomy): Eukaryota > Metazoa > Arthropoda > Insecta > Diptera > Tephritidae > Sphenella > Sphenella marginata. Next base: position 3,385,278 of record OX608083.1, read on the forward strand.
GAAACAACAAAGTCAACTGGTGTGAGTTAGCCGTCTTGAACCAGCTTGATAGTAGCACATTAGGGGCAACCGTATCCGAAGTTAGGCATATCGAATATAGAATTTTTTTATAGCTATTATTATTATAAACCCAAACCATCCTTCTCTTCACCCTTTTTGCATTAAAACTATTTTATGGTTTGTCATTAGTTTAATTGAAATTAAAATCAGCGGCAGAGAACTAAATGAATCGGATGTTGGAAGCTCTTGAAAGGAAGCTGAAAAACCGTAGCATCCCTAGACTATTAATATACATACTTACAGCTCCAGCGAGCATTTTCCCACCTCCAAATTGGTTACTTTGGTAATCGAAAAATGTTTTTAAATATTTTGCGATAGCGCCGTAAACATCCAAAGAAATTGGGTCAACAATAATGGAAAACATTGAATTTGGGTCTTTTGCAGAATCCATCATTATTTCGAATATGTTCAATATTATGCTACACGCTATGAAATATTTTGCGTGCTAAAAAAGCTTTACATGCTAGGTAAAAAAAATGTGTTTCATCATAAGAAAAAGAGATGTGAAAAAAGGCTGCAAGGGGTTTGTTTACGCCTTATTTGGTGACCTACAAAATTAATTGATTGAGTGATGCAGGATTTGGTTTATTTTTAACTTTTATACTGGGCAATTTTTGATATACATATTTGTTGTAAGAATAGTTTGTCTTAATCCCTACAGAGTTGGATCGGCACAAATTTTCGTTACTATATAACGAACCTCTTAAATAATTATTATTGATAGCAAAGATTCTTCTATCCATCTTCCCTACAGAAGACACAAGAAGCAGGTAGACTGACTAGCTAGGTCTTATCTAAGACATAACCTTTATGTATACGTAGATATATATAGCGCATAAGATTTATTTTAAATAAATATTCAATCTACATTTTTATTTATTTTTTTATTTTTACAGTCATCAAAAATTCCACAACATGAACTCCACATAAATGCGTACAACTTATTACCTACTTCGAACCTTAAATAATGTGCTTTACAGGTAATTTTGAAAATTTATAGCTCGCTTTATCGGTTGCCCTTAGTTTGCTCAAACATTCTTCAATCTTTCTTATAAACTTTTTAATTGTATAAATGTTGTTGTTAACAATTCTAAACCAGTCTCACGTGTAAGCCGTCGAACTTGCTTCGAATATGTAATGATTTTAGTATTCATGGTACTTGATGTTGGCACTCATAAAATTTTGTAAATGCAATAGATAACGAGTGCATTGGAATTAATTTAGATCCTTTAAATGAAATAAGTTATAAAGTTTTACACGTTCAAGTGAATTGTTGATTCTAAAGAAAACTCTCCAGCAAAAGAGCGCTTCTGTGATATGAAAATATTCTTATTTCTCTATTGGCAAACACATCTTATGCGGACTTGAATTCCGTCAACACTTTCCAACTGAATACAAACTTTACATTTGATCTCATTGTTAGGGATTTTACTAAATATTTAAGCACAATATAATATTTTAAATACTATCTTTTATCACACAAATATATATCTTTTTAGTTCTTTCCTTTTTTTAATGCTTTGGCAAATTTTTCGCCTGCTCAAGTGCTTTGATTAATTTCGGATGTTAGATATGACAGCAGTAAAGGTGTTGCCATGTGTAAAAATTGCCGGCGCCTATCACAGTGAACTCCAATGGTTTTCAAACTGAAATCAAACTTTAGAAATAATTAGTTATAGATTTAAAATAATATACCTAAGCTGAGATATAATAAAATAACTGTTCAAAATCAAGTGGAGAAAGATGTTGGAAATCACTTTGAAAATGTAGACATTTCTCAAATTTCGAGTATTAAGTTTTAAAACCAATAGCAGCGCACTAACGCTATCTTCTGCATGTCATTTGAGCTCATAAAAAAGTAACAACTCGTCAAAATACGACCATGTAACTGTCATAAAACGGTGACTACGAATGCATATAATTCAATCTAGATACTGTCGGGACAATTATTGTAATGTTACTTCGTGTAAAATTGTTTGTAGCAAAACAAAAGAGAACAATGGACATGCAATCAAAGAGTGAAAAACAAGGGATGGGATGCTGTGAGTTAAACAGTGAACGCCTCACCAAATGCAGCACAGCAGGAGGGGACAATGCAAGCACCCGCAGTTAGCGAATTTGGCCTGCAGCCAATTGCGCAAGTTGCAACAAAAGGTTGAAAGGTTACGCAACATAAAGATGACAATAATCACGAAGGACAATTCCGACTACCAGAAAGGTTTTCAATGCACTCACAATGCGCAGCAGCTCAATCAATTTCCTCGCCGATTAAAACAGATTTTTATTGAACAAAAACGCCACTGCAGCTGAGAATCATCATAAGAGCGCATCATCATATGTTAGGCTTATGCTTAATTACTTATGCAGATCATAAATTTTGTGGGAAATCGAAGTGTTCAGTTGTACAAACCACCAAATGTGTCTTTACAAGTGTGCGCCGAGTGGCAGCTCGGTCAGTGTGCTGCAAGGGAGGATTGTGGCGCTGTGATTGCCCTCTATAGTTGGACATACATGTACATGGACAGACAAATGGCTAGGCCGATAGACAAATAATAAGCATCAGGTAAGCGGTCAATGGACAGCTGTGCCATTAATTTCTGTTTTTGTTGTTGGTTTGCTGCTGTCATTGGCCGACCATATCTACGACTTTAACACGCAAGTTTGCTCACCTGCTTTTCACTCAATTTTCGTCTATTGTCGCTCGTTGCCTTTGGTTTGAAACTACTGCTTGTTGTTGTTGTTGTTGTACGCATTATATACAGTATCTTAGCTCTTCCTCGTCCATTGCGCCTCTACACAACTTTGATTGACGGCTGACATGATCATCATCATGGTCATGACCGTCGTCGTTGACAGATAGCCCGTTAGCTGTTAGCGCGCATTGATGATGAGACGGCCGCTTGCTTGCTGGAAGCGTGTTGAGGCGCGCATGCGTGACGCTCTCTACAAGCATTACATGTCAACTATTACACTATGGATAGTTTTGCACAGTAGATCACAAATGTTTTTAATTTTCAAGCGCATGACAAATGTTCTGGATGCTCACTTTACATGCTTTTACACTCACATATGTCACTGCTTTCATACTTTTCATTTGCTCACTTGCACCTTTTCGTAGCATTAATCATTCAAATTTCAAGCAGGACACGTGTCGTGCTCGAGTTTCGCTCTTTCGGCCACACATTTACTTATTTCAGTGGCTGGAAGGGTAAGTTGCATAGTTGCAATTGAAATTTGTAGAAATTTGTAACTCGTTACGGTTATACAATACATGTAATAAATCAAAAAAACCGGTTGCTTGGCAAAATAATCATTTAATTAATCATTATTTTTCCTTTTGTGACTTTTGATAATCCACTTTGATGATACATGCTGAGAATTTATTTGTTTAATCTGGAACAAAGTGGCATTATCGAATCAGCTGATAGCAACTTTTTTCTCAAATTTTGAACATTACAAATTTCGCCGCCATATGATTTTGACATTAGTGCTACGAATAACAGAAACAAAGTCATTGAAAATGTATGGATGTATGTTTGTAACTCGCTTGGCTTCCACCTTCTATTAATTCGCCTTGATCTAGAATTAAATTTATTAATAAAAATTTTTCTATTGTGAACAATTGAAATTATCGAAATTCACAATGATCAAATAAAAATTCGTGCTGGCAGCTCTTTCAACCTTGTCGAAGATCTAATTTTTCGTGAGTGTTTTCTGTGATTAGGAAATAAGATGATATTCTCTTGTAATTTTTACAACCTTTACCGCGGCACCGCCCATATCGCTCGAACTCGACTTACTTATGAATTTCACTAGATATTGAAATACAGTTCGTATACTTGTGCACAGTTCATTCCCCTATTGGTAATGATGTTTTAATAACACTGCTATTCAAATATAATTTTTGGCCCAATATTAAAATTACTATTCATGCAGAGCATGACACAGATCCACATACTATATATGGGTATTCTGCAAAAAGGGTGGAACTAAAAATACTTTCTTTCATTAAATCAAATTCAAAGTTTTGAAAAATGGATAATTATGTTGTTTTATTTATAGTAAGCCGCTTAGTGCTGACGAATAAAAAAAACACGTCTCAACAAATGATCATAGTTAAATTTCAATTAATAATAATGATTTCAATCGGATCCCCAGCAGGTTAGGCGGCTTACAATATACCCGTGTTAAGGTATGGATGTCGTGAAAAGGTTTAAGGGGTCGGCTACAGTCGGTCTAATACCAGGATATATATGTATCTACTGAAGCAGTCTTCCGTAATTGTCGCTTATAAAAACTGTAGTTGTAGTCCCTTATTTGCCGTCAGAATCCTGTGCTTATTTTCCACATTAAAAGTTAGCTCCAGATAGTTTATTCCGCCATCTTTTTCAGTCTCAATTGTGAATTTAATGTTTCCATGCCTGCTTGTTGAGACACGTTCAAACAAGTAATTTATGCCGTTATAGCAACAACCCTATCTAATAACAAAGGCCTAACATATTCTTGAACCACCCTCTGAGCTTACCTACCAATTTTATGAAGCACCGATGCGGCGTCATTTCACTGCTCAAGCGGCCAAACATTAGGACGAAAACCTATCAACCTGTTTGTGTTTGTTTGATCGATAATTTCTATTGAGACCAGCAGACAAGTTGTTGAAATCAAAGTAAACAAATATTAATACAATTGTTTCATGTTAAAAAAATAATAATAAATAAATACGGAAGTCACTAACAAATCGAATCGAGCATAAACTCAATCAATAAATAGCATACAAAAACACAAATCCAATTTATGCACAAACAACATCCAAACAAAGAGTCGAACGAGGGTCAATATTTGGCAACTAACAACGCAAAACATTTTGGCAGTCTTCAATCAATCAGCCATGGTGCAAGTAACACAAACCGAGGAAGATATCAAAATAATTATCGAATTGAATCGTTTAATAACGCGCAAACCGGACGTGGTGCTCCTCCCGCAATATATCAAATTCAATAATCCGCCAATATTTTTCGAACGTCATCTTGTCCACGAAATCGATGAAGTAGCCAGCTTTTGCCGCATTTTCAAAAATGAAGCGCGCATTCAACTCGTCAAGAAGCAAAAAGGCATATGGCCCGAAGTATTTCAAAAGCTTTCCAAGGAGGAATTAAAGCAAAAGCGTTTGGAAATTTCCGACTTGCTAATTGAGCGCAATAAAGAGCGTGATAAATTAACAATTGAGCGTTTTGAGCAAAAGCGACGCTCTGAAATTGATAAAGAAGTGAAACGTGAAGCCGCCATGCGAGAGCGTGTCAAACAATTTCAGGAGAATGCCCGACGCGAAGCACTGATGGTAGGTGTTTGTAGGGAGCCAAATATGAAAACACACGTGACACCTCATGTGGCAATGCCAGCGTCACCGTTAATCAACAGCAACGATGTAATGGTGGGACAACGTATTGGTACACCGGTGGTGCGACCGTGGGCGTGCATGAGGAGTGGTGGTAAAATAAATGTGAGCTTTTCGAAATTTACATGGAGCACACCGAAACGTGAGTCACAGCAAGGCATACAACGACCGTTTACCATAAGCGACAACAACAATTGCGTGCCACAGGAAAGTCAAGAGCGCGCGCAAGGCGGCGATTTAAATGATTTGAATGCAACAGATTAATGATGGAGGAGTTTAGGGTTACATAAATTTTGAATAAATTTGTTTAAACAAAATAATAGTTTGCGATTAGAGAATAAAAATAAATACAACTACATACATATCTATGAACTTATTAACATACAATCGAAAGACAGCCCGACCAATCATTAATTTATTTATTGATCTTCTCCCTTATTAATCGTGGCTGTGTCCTCACAAATTCAAATTTATCAACTCTTCAATAAAAGCCACAAAGAAGAGTTCTCAAGTCGATCACCACTCAACTCAAACTGTTTAGGTGCAAAGACGATTTGTATAATATTATTCAATAATGATAGATAATTATAGAAACATATTGAAATTGTTTTATTTACTAGAAAACCTGCCCACGCTTCGCTGCATCTCCGCACTTACAATAGAATGAGTTCGATTTAAATAATTTTGTTTCCAAAACTAGCTCGGATATGGAATTTAATGCCATTATATTCACCAGTTTTTGAGTGATACTTTCCAAAACAAATAATTATAAGAACTAGGTTTCGCTAGAGCATTTGAATGCCACTGGATAATCACAGCTGATATCGATAGAACAATTATTAAGTCACTGGAGACTACAGCTGTCATATGAAACAGTTTTGTAGCCAATGGTACTAAAAAAGGCTAATCCGCTGATCTCCTTTGTATGGGTACATATAGCAGTCAGTAGATAACTTTCACTATCGATGTTCCTAGCGGTCGCACATCGAATTTAGCAGATAAAAAGCTTAACCCTTTCATGATATCAAATGTTAACTGGGTTATGCAAATTGGTAGTTGTTTTTAAATAACCAAATCAAGTATTATCTATCTTTATGGAATATACATATTTTTAAATTTGTTTACCTTTCATTACAAAAAATATCACATGTGAATAAAATGCGGCTATTTCCACATGTGAGCTTGGTGAGCTTAGTCTATTATTTCTTAATGACTTTTGAAAAGGTAGAAAGCGTAAGCGTTTAATTTGATTGAAATACTCGTATAACAAACACAAATAAAGCGCATTTGCATCTTGGTTTTAGAGATCACTTAAATTGACGCAGATAAAATGCATACCCTTAAATGAAAGTACTGTTATATTCAAAACCTGTGAGCTTAAAGCTATTAATCGTGAACGTATTGAGCTTTCGATGTATGCGAAACTCCTGCAAATACCGATAACCAATGCAAAGGTGCGTATGTCTGTCAAAATTTATAACAGTATTTTATTGTTTTTTTTTTTGTGTGTATATTTTTCATTACAGATGTCGCTCTTAATCAGGAAACGTATAAACAATTACAAACGTTCGATTTATGAGTATCGCCTTGATCTTTGTGCTTTCTTCCGCAATAAACGACGAAATCCAGTGGCTGATTTATTTTATAATTTTTTTGGTTTAAATACCCATAGCAATCTAAATCATACTTGCTCTTATAATGTAAGTTTAGCCTAATGAGTTCTAGCTGATCTAATTCATTTTTGTTTTTTATTGTAGCATGATTTTTGCTTAGACCATTATCCTATTAGCAACAAATATGATATTGCGCTTCCATTGCCGGTTGGACCTTATGACATACATTTATTTTTTGAAACTGATGGAGCTAAATGGGCAGAAGTTAGTGGTTTGCTGGAAGTTTTCGTTAGAGAATAATTTAAGTTTGTATGAAACTAATGAAATAAATGTATAAAACAGCACCCTGTTGAACTATTTTGTAGGTGGTTTGACTGCTTTACCACTGCATCCCTCTTTCTGTTCTATCAAATATTTCTAATATCTTAGGTTATGTTAATACGGCGCTCATAAGATATCCCACTTTGTGCGATATTCGAACAGCCAGGTGTTACTCATTTAATCCTTTTGAATCCACTTACGCTTCCATATGAGTTTGAGAAGGAGCGCGATATTCACTTCCTTCACCTCTGCCAGACTTCCGAAAAATTGCCAATAAGACTTTTTGATTTGCAAATCTTCAGAAAAGGACTAGCCTACATTCCATATTCCATTTTTGAGCCGTCCTTGTAGATTGTAACCCGTCTTCCAGTAGCTAAACTCAGTTCCCATTTACTCCCTCGATCTTTGGAGCTCACTAATAGCAGATTTATTCCTTTATAAATGGAGGTCATAAAGGGCAGCAAATCGTTTAAAAGAAATTAAATAAAAGCGGTCATAGGTCATCGCCCTGTAACACTTCTTGTTTAACCCTAAGGGATCTTTAGAGCCGCTTTCATAAAAGCCGGTAACCGCTAACCAGAGTTTAATTGACGTATTTTGTATGGTTAGCTGTCAAATTAATCGCCGATTAGGCTTAACTGGCTTTTATGCAAGTGGCCCTTAATGTTCTAACTGATGGAAGCCTGGTACTCGTCAGTCTGTCAATCATCCTTTACGTTGGTCTAGTTTTGTAGCTTCTCATGTTTTAAATAAAAACCAGAAAATCGGGGTATAAATATGTATATGATTCCCGCGAAATTTCAAAAACATTTCGACACACTCTAATTGCTAATTTAATTTTTACGTTTCTAAAGGTCTATTATTTAAATATTTTGTACATATGCAATTAACCATTTACAAAAAAAAAATAATAAGCTAAATATACGAAGATACACAAAGCCAATAAAGTCATTAATTGAAAAGCTTTCGACCATCTCAAATGTACCCAGAATGTGGAGCGCTTCGCATACGAGTTTATTGCGTGTATTATTGTTGGCAATTCTGCTTGAAAATGGAGAAAGTGTATGACTTTTATAAACACAACTTGGTGAATTATAATTCCTTATTTTTTTTTTTGTAATAATTTTTTTCCAGGTTTTCATTAAGGTCACAGGAGCTGTCTGTAAATCGATAAATGAAAGCATTTATAAATTCAAAACATGTCAACTAAAACCTGTTCAACGAGGTGTCAGTGAGCTGTCAATTTATTTACAGTTAACCAACGTGTCAATAAAAACTGTCAAGGTGTGTATAGTATTTGTTGTTTCAATGCTGTTCCACATAATCCCAAGCGTCCCTTTATATTTGTTTAGACAGCACTGTTTCTGCGGCGCCGCAATGATCATCAAAATCGCTCAATATTTGAATATCACATTGACTCATGCGCCTTTCTACGCAACAAACGCCGCAATCCGGTGGCTGAATTATTTTATAATTATTTGGGTTTCAATACAAATAGTAATATGAATCATACCTGTCCTTACAATGTAAGCATAAATCATAGAAAAACGCGGAATTTACATGCACTTAATATTTTCTTGTTGTTTCTTTAGCACGACGTTTATATTGAGCGTTATAGATTCAGTAGTCGTGTGCCCGCATCGATTCCGATACCTGTTGGGTCTTATGGCATATATTCACAGTGGGACCTTAATGGTGTAAGGGAAGTAGATTTTAATATATTTCTTGAAGCTTTCGACCGTAAAACATAAATGAAACATCCTATTTGGCATTATAAACAAATAAGCGATTAAAAAATTGTGAGCAGAACTAGGTAATCTTGTTCAGAGCAATTATGGTAATCGTTTACGTGGACTCGTATTAGCACTCGGTAGTCCACGTAAACGATTACCGCAATTATTTCCGAGTTTCATTGGAGTTCGAATAATGAAGAACGTTTAAAAAAAAAAGAATTTATCAAAAAAGACAGTTTGAAAACCATTGCAGCACGTTTTAAAGAGCAGCTACAAATTTAAAACGTGGCAGCACTCATGCTCCCTGTCATATTTGACATCAAAAATCAATCAAAACACGTGGGCGAACGAAAATTGCCAACTTTTGGACAGCATTTAAAAAAAAAAAAGGAATGAGATAAAAAGATATATATTTGTGGAACAAAAGGTAGTATTTATTAAATTATATGTGTGTAAAAATTCGTAGTTGTTTTAATTTGCCACAGAGCCATGAACCAGATGTCCGATCTGTCAAAATTTAATTTGCCAAAGATTTCGCCAGGACCTGAGCGATTTCAACAAAAACCTGCAAAGATATTGCTTTTATTTTTTTGGTCGCTCCGAATAAGAAGTAATTTCGTATGATACACTTTGGGAAATCTTCAAAAGCACTCGCCAAATTTTCTCAAAATCCACCTAACCGATTGTAATCAAATTTTAAACAAGTCATTATTTTTTCTAAAAATTTCTTCCAACCATTACGATAACTGCAACAAGCTAGCCAAGAAAATTGGCATACAATTCAAAGTCAGTTCATTTGCAAACATTTTTTTATCGCTCCTAGATCGCTGGTTATTGAACTGAAACATAAAATTGCGCTTACATTTAATTAGTCTAAAAGCTATTTAGTTACCAGCAATTTTTTATTTTGGTTAAACATTTTCATAATAACAGTGTGAGTCATATTGATTTCAGTGAAATGTTTGGTACAGAGAGAAGTGCAACAGAACGCCTCTTTAGCTCAGTGGTAGAGCACTGGTCTTGTAAACCAGGGGTCGTGAGTTCAATCCTCACAGGAGGCAACAAATTCATTTTTTTATTTTGTTAGTTTATTAAAAGATTTAAATTTCAATGCCATTTTTATTTATCTTTATTTAAACAGTTGGTAAAATGTTAGAATGCAAAGTCATGTTGTTGTTATTCATGCATTAAATCATTTTTGTTGTTGTGTAGGGAATCGCAACTTGCATGTATGAAGTGGTTCATTAGTGAGTCATTAATGTGATATTCATTTTATTATTTAAAAGTGAAAATGCAAATAATTAACTTTTATGTAATCCAACCCCTTTGTTGTCTGTAAACGGCAAACCTTCCTAGGCACAAACGTTAGTAAGCTCAAGGGGTGGTTGGCATCATCAAAAAGGGGTTTGTGCAAAGAAATTGCGAATTGCGAATATCATTAAAATGCGTGCAGATATGTTAATGAAACAATAGTCAAATCATAAATCAAAGTCAGTGTAATATTTTATTATCTAGATACAAACTAGTGATGAATATCTTTTTTTACAATCTCGGGATTTTCAGAATATCCGAGAGTCGATTATTCCTGCTTGTCAAAGATTATGAGAGAGCATCATAGAATATCGACGGCTGAATGAAGGATCACTCTGCTCAGGTAGGGCGTTTTTGAATCAAATAGTGAGAGGGGAGTCACTGAAAAGTAGAAGATAAATACATAAAAAACTTACATTTTTAACAATTTTTTTATAATTCGATACAGCGTCGACAGCAAAATCGTATCTATTCGATCGAAAAGTAGATACACAATGATGATTTTGACAGCGATGCGATACTTATAATACGGACGAACGACTTGAAATTCGATTTGTGTTGCTCGATAACCAACGAATATCGCACTTGTAATGCAGCTCATAATAAGGGCGATGATTTCAAAATGCTTCAAATATAGTTTAACGTAATACGCTTCTTCCTTCTCCAGGTTTAACTTTTCCTTTCACGTCGCCTAATTTTTGGATCTTTCCTAAAGAGTTACTCAACTAAATATTAACATAAAAAACATGCGATGATATAATTAAAAACAAATTACTTTGAAAAGTAGATTTAAGTTTGCCTCCTGTGAGGATTGAACTCACGACCCCTGGTTTACAAGACCAGTGCTCTGCCACTGAGCTAAAGAGGCGCATGTTTGCTATAGTAAAACAATCATGCGATAAGAAAAGAATAAGCAGGCAAAGCCCAACGAATGTATGTATGTGTGTACGTATGTAAAAAAGTGCTTCCCGCCAAAAGTAAGCCGAAAATAGAAAGCGGTAAAGGAGCTAGGCGTTCTAAACATTATGCAAGTGAGCGGTATATGGATGTAGGTATGTATGTACATATGTATGTATATTTATTGCTTATGTCAATACATACATATGGTTTGTTTGATTGGCTTAACAATTTTATTTAATGTACTGTCTTCTTTTAGAAAAGTAATCGATACAAAAACGTGCAGAAGCTCGCTGGTTACGAATAAAAATTGGTGAGTTAATCAATAGTAAAAGTCAAAATTAATTTGCACATTAAAAATTAGCTTCATACTAGGTATAAGGGGATAATAAAATCCCTCACGAGTTGGAGCAAAAAGAGTATGCAACACTAGCCGTTTAGTTCACATTGCAGCCAGTAGATGGCGCGAGCATCAAAGTGCTTCGCTCCACTCAGCGAATAAACCGCAACAGGGGACGCTACGGCTGCTAAGACTTTATTAAAAGCTTCCGTTTCCGGAGTGTGCGTTAAAGGTACAGTTAATTGAGTATTTTAAAGGTGGCTTTATAGTTGGTTGCCACTTTTTATGTTAAATAGTAATCGTCGGTGTACCAAAATAATTAGGAAATGTACCTGCTAGTTAGCTGGATGTTCGCTACCTTAGATATGAAGAGCGCAGCGAAGAGCAAAAAATTGCAATTGCAGCATTCTGCCCATGCATTGGATAGTCTTTTTGCTAGTCGCGTTCTCAACACTGTGCGCCTAGTTTTGTTTGTAAACAAAATCATCTGCTAGAAACACAACGAGAGCTCTCTCTTTGAGAAACGTGCGATACTCTTAAGAATTCTAAAAATAGCTTTATATTGCAGACACGCAAGCACACGTTATGGACGGATTTTCCAAATTTTCAGTTTGGCTGCAGTTTTCTGAAAGAAAAGTAATTTTTTGTAAAATAAAACAGTGAAAATCTACACAACTAATAAAACCCATTTTTAAAATTGCTCAATATTAATCAAAAAAGTTCGCCAAACTCGCATTTACAGTTAGTTAAAGATGTCTTTAGTGGAGAAAACCGGCTTTTTCCCAAACTACTATCTTAACCTGAAAAACGCGCAAGCAAGTGTTTTTGATGTGGAAATCGCCAAAATTGCTGCATGTCGCAATGACTACGAACGTTTGGCGTTTGTTGAGAAATTTCCCGGCGCCAAGGAACATGATGGCGATTTGCAAGTGAAACGGGAGTTTGTAGGTAAAAATGCAGAAACGGCAGCACAACTCAAGGAGAAAGGCAATCAAGCGTTTAAAGCTAAAAATTGGTTTGAAGCAATGTTATTTTATACAAAGAGTTATATGGCATTGCCAGCGGATAAAGGTGAGTTGGAATGAATATAGATTGCAGAACGCTAACTCGTGCCTCCTTGTTTTCTCTGTTTCAGTAAATGAGCGCGCTATTATTTTAGCAAATCGTTCAGCTACTCTCTATCACATGGAAAAATATGATGAAACACTTATTGATGTAAAACGCTCCATAGATTTGGGATATCCTAAAAATTTAATTTACAAATTGTATGAACGTCAAGCGCGTTGTCATATGGTGAAGAAGGATTATCCCAATACGATAGCTTGCTTCAAGTAAGACTGCTGTTACTGCTGAAAAATGTTTTAATACATCTATGAAACTCTTTTAATTATAGAAAGTGCATCACTGCTTTAGACGATGCTGATGTGCCGACAGATCGGCGTGGTAAATTGGTCTTAGATGCGCGCACAATGATCAAACTGCTGGAACATGATCCCCAAACTGCCAAACAGGCGCAAATGCAAAAGAAAATGGGCCAAGCGAAATTGACAATGGCAATACCCGATGAAAAGGAGTTACTCAGTGCTGCAGTGCGCATTGATCAGAATGCTGCCGAGGGCAGATTCGCACGCGCCGCTGCCGATATAACGGTGGGTGAGGAGATACTCGTAGAAAAACCGTTCGTAGCAGTGTTGCTGGAGAAGTTTGCTAAAACGCATTGCGATAACTGCTTTATAAGGTAAGTAAAATTTGGCAAAGTCAATTGAAACTGTAGTAGCTCAAACTACTTTACAGAACTGCTGTGCCAGTGGCATGCCCGAAATGCGCCGACGTACTTTATTGCTCGGAGGAGTGCCTCGAGAAAGCCAGCAACACGTATCACAAATACGAGTGCGGATTATTGCCTACAATTTGGCGTTCGGGCGCATCGATTAATTGTCATATGGCTTTGCGCATTATTGCCACAAAACCTTTGGAATACTTTCTGAAAATTAAAGACGATATTAATACAGAGTTGCCCATCGATGAAATTCTCAAGTACGTTTCGAAGTTTGTGTCTTGAAATCTTTAAAAACTACGTACTTTGTTTTCCACAGGCTGGCCAAGGATGATTACAGGCGCGTGGCACACCTGGAACGTCACGAAAAGACGCGCCCACCATCAAACTTCTTTCAACACACACTTATGGCGCGTTTTTTAGTGAAATGTCTGGTTGAAGCTGCTTACTTTGGTGATGCACCGAAAGATGCAGATTTCCTCACGATTGGTGGCATAATCCTACGCACTTTGCAATTTATACAATTCAATACACACGAGGTGGCCGAGTTGCATGCGAAGAAAGCGGATGGCAATGAGAAGACGGTATTTATTGGCGGTGGTCTTTATCCTACACTAGCGTTGTTTAATCACTCATGCGATCCTGGTGTTGTGAGGTGGGGTTTGCAAAGTTACTCTGCTAACGCAAAATAATTGTTTATTTCTTCTTTTAGATACTATCGTGGCACAACTATACATGTCAACACCATACGGCCCATTGAAGCTGGTCTACAAATTGCTGAAAACTATGGTCCCATTTATACACAAGAGGCACGCGAGAAACGTCAAGCACAACTAAAAGAACTCTATTGGTTTGATTGCACTTGCGATCCATGCTTAGAGAATTGGCCCACATTCGTTAGCATGCCAACTGATATAATACGTTTTCGTTGTGATGGCCCCAAGCAGTGTAGGGCAATTATCGAGGTGCCAGCAACATGCAATGATTTCATGATCAAATGTGTGACATGTGGCGAATGTACGAATATATTGAAGGGCCTCAAAGTGATGCAGGTGAGCGTGAATGAATTTTATAATTCGCTGATTATATTTTTTTCATTGAACTTTGTTTAATTTTTTATTGTTTTATTACTTATTTAGGATACCGAATTAATGACACGCACTGCCAAGCGTCTCTACGATGCAGGCGATTACTCGAAAGCGCTGAATAAATTCATTGACCTACTAAAGATTATGTATGAGGTATTGGCACCACCCTTCCCCGATTTTTGTCAATGTCAACAGCACGCTAAGGATTGTTTTCTACACTTTGGAAATTTCTATAATTTGAATTAGTCATTTCGTTGCGTTTAAATGTTTTGTGAAATTATTGTAAGTGATCGGCGTGAAATGAAATTGGCCATGCGATTCCGCTGATCTCTAAAACGTAATAGACACCTCATCACTTGGTTGTTATGCAAGTTGTTCTTTTTTTATTATTTACAAATTGACAAGCTGAACTAAATAAGGAAGGAATTAAGTAATAAAAGCAGCATTACATATCAAACATGCAATAAATTTCATAATACATTACAACAATAAAAAAAATCGGCATAATCGTTTCATAGGCGAGATTCACTTGGATGCAATTGTTGCACATTTCGACTCACTTTACGGTCCAAACTATAACTACAAAATTTACAAAAAATTATTCACTTATTAACACGTGCTATCTGGCAGTTTAATAAACGTATGACCAATAGTTGCTGTAGGCATTGTAGTTCTGTTTGTGCGATTGTGTGCAGTAGGATCGTTGCACTTCAGAGCAGCCGGCATAGTTGCTGTTGGTGTAGAGGCAGCAACGGTAACAATGCACTGGGAATACGTATTGCCATTCTGTGGTGTGAAACAATAAGGTAACATAATATTAATATTAATACAAAGCAATTATATGTAATATTCGTTAATGAGAAGGTCATCAATGCAACTAATGAGCGTTTAAATTAATTTTGCGAATGTTATGCGATCTGTAAATAATTAGTTAATATAAAAATTTAGTTGAACTTTAGTAGAAGATTACGCATACATACACTGAGAGAATAAGTATTTTTTTCTAAAAATATTTGCATCCAATTGGAGATCAAATCCGATTTCCAAAATTAATTTATATAACTTAAGATCAATTTGAGCAACAGTCCATTCTCCAGCAAAGGCCACATTTTTGATATGAAAATATTCTTATTTTCCCACTCGAAAAAAATTTGAATGGCGACGAGAAATCCTTCAATATTTTCCTACTCTTACTTTTTTTAATTTTTGGCAATTCCTTACGTGTTTTGATTAATGTTAGATGTCCCTATGACGAATTACATATCTTGAGATATATTATTATATTATTCAACCAAATCACATCGTTTTACGCTCACCAATTTTGATTTTGCCACACAATGAATTTTTATTTTTATTTACAGCCACATGTCTTTACAATTGAACTGAAAAATGGCAATTGGCCGCAGTCAAAATTTTTGGGTCGTGAAAGGAAATGGCAAAGAGTAAATGTTGACAGTGTCATACAGTAATTCACCACAATTGTCTATAACAGTGGTGACTTAGAGACAATCAAGACCATGCTTCCTTCAGGGTGACTGGCGACAAAATTTTTTCTAGACTTATCTTGGGATTAGCTATAAAGTTGGTCAGGTCGCAATAATGTGACCCATTGTAGCTGAAAGAATGGCTAACCAAACATTTATGTACCCCGAAAATGAGAAAAGTAATTGTGAACTCTTATCAAAAGAAGAAAATATCCATCTCGCCTATGTGACAACATTTTGATTGCTCCGAAAAAATTAAATTTGGAGCTATTCAGCTGTACAATGTAACACTACAACAACTCCTCGCCTTCGTGTTTGAATACCTCGGCGGCGACAAACCTTGACAGTACTGATTGGTAACAAAGTCAAATTCAAGGCTGTTCAGCGGCGACCAAACACTTGCCACAGATACCAGCTGCTACACTTGGTAATGAAAATATCAATATCAAACACACATCAGACATGATTACACCCACACATACACATACACATACATATATTTATTGATATTGCTTTGCACTTACTGCCACAAAACCACTGCAAATATGAGGCACCACGTTGAGATCTATAGTAGCAACGATTTTGATTCGAATTCTGCGCATAGCTGGGCTTGTGCGGTTTTTGAGGTTGCTTCACCGGCACATACGGATTCCAAGGAATGGCTGGACGATATGGTGGATAACCTGGATGCTTTGTTGATACGCATGGTGGTTTAGTTGGGACAATTGCTGAAAATGTTGGGTAGGATGGCACTGGGGGTTTTGTTGGGTAGGATGGCACTGGGGGTTTTGTTGTAGTCGATATTGGCTTGGGTTTGGCAGTTGTGGTAGTAGTTCGAATGGCAGGTGTTGTTGTTGTTGGCCTTGCCGTGGTAGTAAAAGGAGTTGGCGGTCTTCTGGTTGTTGTTGTTGTTGGTGCTTCTGTTGTTGTGGTAGTAAAAGGTGTTGTTGGTTTTATTGTTGTTGTTGTAGTTGTTGGTAATGCTGTTGTTGTTGTTGTTGTTGTTGGCACTGTTGTCGTGG
>OX608083.1:3402518-3503598 GCA_951509765.1 Sphenella marginata
CAACTACAATCCGCTCAGTTGTTGTTGTTGGTCCATCTGTAATGGGTTCAGTGGGCATTGTAAGCGCTTCTGTTGTTGTCTCCACATCATTGGTTGTTGGTTCAGTGGCTAATGTTGTTGTTGCCATCGTGGTTGTCGCCATCTCAACATAATCAGGCTCTAAGGTATTTGGTTCGAAATCTTGTGCCACAACAACACTCAAAAGCATAACACCAACAATTATTAAACTTGCACTTGCCTTTTAAAGGAGAATAAGAAATACAAAATATCAAATACCAACAAATTTGGGCAATTCTTAGCCAAGTAAAAATTCGCGCAATTAATTTACCATTTTATTGGAAGTAACACATTTGCTGCTTAAACGTTTTTGTTTTTTTATATATTTTATTGCAACACAATTATTTTTCGAATTTTATCAGTCGCTTCCTTCCGTTCGTTTTAGAAGCGTCTTCACGTGAACACAATTTCTTTTGTACTGGCTTAAACGCCAGCTGTCACTAACATTGTATTCACTACGAAGTCGGCTTAAGCTCCTAGTCGTTCTGTTGGGTGTTAGGGGCATGGCTCTATTTATCACCCGAACATACATATGTGTACAACGAAATATGATCGTTTTCCTACAGTCACATCATACAAGTTCGTTCATTCATTTATTTATTTATTCATTATTAAATAACCGCCTGCATTTTAGTACAAATTCCTCCATCATAGAAGCGAACTGAAGCTGATAACTCGCGGTTTCACTAACAAAACGCCTTGGCATATCAGCTATCTATTTCTATATACACTTTAATACATATGTAGCTCCAACGAAAGATCAGACTAGTAGGGAAAATACTAGTATGCGCGCATAGCTTTTTTATTTAGAATAAATAACAATTTTTTTTAAGGAATTTAAAAATAAAATGAAATAGAATAAAATAAAGGGAAACAAAATAAAATAAAAAAAAATTAATAAAACAAAAAAAAAAAATGGAAAAAAAATTAAATATTGAATAACAAAACAAAAAATTATAAAAAATTTTTCGGATTACAACTAATTCTGCTGTCTGCTGGGTAGTTAGATGTGAATTCGCAATCACCCACACATACATACATACATGCACATATTTAGCTTATTAAGTTATTACTTATGTTCGTACTCCATTTAAACAGTCGATCGGCTTTTGTACTCCAGACATTGTTGGTGACGTTGTTAATGCGTCCTCGGCTAAACTTCAAACCGCTTTGCTGCACTTCACCTCGTAATGCGATAGGCATTTGTGGGTAAATACTCTATATATCGGCTATTAACGATTGATGTTCTGCAAATTGTGCAAAAATCTATGAGTAATCCCCCTCAACTTAAGTTTGTTTACACTGGCTAAGCTGCTGATAATCCAGCGCTCATATACTAAGTGTTACAAATATAAAATAATAAAAAACAATTACAACAAAGTTTTTTTTTGTACACTTGCATCTCTATTGATTGTTTATGCCCATATTTGCACATGACACACGGTAAAGGGTGGGCCATATATTGTTTTATTAACACTTATTTTTCCCCAGTGCTAGGTAATTACAACTGTTGAAATTATGCCTGCAATTTTCACACCTGGCAACACTCGAATTATCTGTCACAGCTGACATCAAAAATTAATCAAAGCACGTGAGCCAAAGAAAATTTGTTAACATTTTTGCCAAAAAGAAAGGAAAGAAATAAAAAGATATATGTATATTTGTGGGACAAAAGGTAGTATTTATAATATTATATTGCGCATTGCGTTTTAAAACTAATTGAAATACTTAACAAAAATGTAAAATGCGAGGTTTGATTTCAGTTGGAAAATATTGACGGAATGGAAGCCAGAAATCAGTAACTTTTCAAGTGGCGAAATAAGAATATTTTCATATCAAAAATGTCCTCTTTTGCTACGTGATCTTAAACTAAAGATCAATGTGGGAAATTGGAAAACGATCTTGTCAAAGACAATTTAGTTTGTCTTGATTCTCTTATCAAGTTTTTCTCCTACAGAATTTGGCGTATGATGAGTAGCCGGTCTATAAGTTCCCTGCAAAAAATGCGATTAGTCCAGGATGTGTCACAAAGGAGTAGGTATGCTACTTATGCCAGCTTTGATCACTTAACATGGGATGGACGGTTCACATTTGTTCTAGGATGTTCTTTAGAAAGACCCGTGTACTGTGAACTCCTATACAAATACAATTTTACGTTCATATATTTAATTAAAACCAACTTGAAGTTCAAGGGATTAATCACGGATCACTCTCTTTACAGATTAATTGCACAATGAAAATCACAAATAAAAAACATTTTATTTCTTTCAAGTATAGCTTCATATATTTGTATAAACGTATACCTTTTCTCCAGTACTCATACTAAATATTTGCTGCACTTGTATTGACCTGCTTATCAGCGAATTCTTGCAAAGGTCTGACTAAGAGTCTGTGTTTTGTTCTGGTAGTCAGAAAATAAACAATGTAGGGAAATTTTAAATGGTGACACATGTATTTATTTATATAGTGACTTATGATATAATGCACTTAAGAGTATTTATAATTACACACTTCACACTTGTGTAAATAATAATAATTTGCTGAGATATACATAGCTCCGAAGAGATTGAGTGCGACTTTTATGGGGCTAATTTTTCTTATTCGGCTTTTTTTCTCCAAGTCATTATGTTCTATTTTTATTTACCGCTGCTCCATGGAAACCAGGACCGACATCTAGAACAGAGAAGGTTTAAAGCGCACTTTTTTCATCAGCTATTCAATTTTATGTTTCCATTTTTTGATTTAACTTCACATTATTAGCTGAAAAGTTATAAATACATACATACATACATATAAAAATTCTCAACGGTGGAACGAGATAATTAAATGTTCGGCA
Source organism: Sphenella marginata (assembly GCA_951509765.1). NCBI lineage: Eukaryota > Metazoa > Arthropoda > Insecta > Diptera > Tephritidae > Sphenella > Sphenella marginata. Next base: position 3,405,412 of record OX608083.1, read on the forward strand.
CTTTCATTCATTCATCATTTTGGTAATTTTTCGCAGTTGCTTTCTTATCGCTTCATGACTTCTTTGGGGCCAACTCAAAATTTTTCGGAATTATTTCGGGACCTTTTGAGAACATTTCGTTCGAATGTGCGCGACATCAATTTTTCTTGTCCGATTTTATTTCTTTAGTCAAGCATATTTTGTTTGCAAAATCGGATCACGAAAGTTTCGGCTTCGTAAAAAGTGAAAACATTGACATCCCTAGCACACTATCATGCCATAATAGCGCCCAGATTTATGCTACGCACATTGCACTAAATATAATGAGCACAGTTGAAACTGTTCGAAGTGTTGGTTGCTATGAAATTTTGTTTGCCTGGTAGAAAGTGAGTTTACTGACGTTGTTCAAACGATTCGGATTAACGAAATTGCTAACCAACGCTGCTAGCTTGCCTTTTTGAAATGTGTTCGCTTACATTTTTGTTGCTAATTTAAGATTTCCAACAATTAATTTAAATTTGGATTACAGCATAACTGATGCTGCGTAGTGAAATAATTTAAGTTGAACGTGTGTGGAATAAAAACTTGTTTTAATGTACATTTACTTGTTGTTATTGCTTGCGTACAATTCGAACAGGGTGTTCATTACCTAGCTGAGACACAAACCAAAACGACGCTACTGTAAAGTTTGAAATCGCAAACGCCTTAATGTATGCTACACTCATTTAATTGACGAGAAATACTGTTGCTAAATGCCAACCAAACGCTGCTACCTGCGCTTTGCTGTTCGCCTGGTAAAATGCGAGTTTACCGATTTAGAATTTCAACAATTTTGCGATTCCCATCGACATTGAAAATGCCGGGAGATGACGATGATTAGGGGAATTTTTCACATTTTTGTTGCGAATGAAATGAACTAGCGAAATTGGTGGTTGGCTTTGGTGGTTGCTGTTGCGTGTAAAAAGATATGTACTAGAATCGTGTATATTATAATTATGTATATAGTTACTTACTTTTTATAATTAAAGTCTACTTTTGAAATAATAAAATATTTTCTTTTTATTTATCGAAATTTATTTAATCAACGTTGAACCATTCATTTGGAAATGGTACAAAACGAGCACATAAATATATTTTCAAACAAAATTATTGAAATAATATAAATGTGCATATACAATGTATACTATAAATAGTACATTTGTAAGTACTTATATGTAACATTAAATTAAAGTAATATTAATTTAACTTTTGTTTTTTTTTTATTTGTATGTATTTGTTTAAGGCAAATTTGTTGCACTCTGAAAGTGTTGCTGATTTGTTTGTTTCATTTCTCTGCTGTATTGCATTTGTTTGTTAGTTTGTTAGTCCTCTCTTACTTGCTAAAATTACAAACAAATATTTTTTTTTAAATGTATGTAGGTATGTATGAACATTGTAAACAAATGATTTTTAAAAACTTTTGTATGCAAACTAAATAACATTGGGTGATATGCAAGCATTGGCTGTATGTATACGAGTATTTCGGTGAAATAGCTCAACTTCGAGATAAAGCAAAGTTTATTGATTCTCAGCTAATACTTTTGAAGCGCGTGATGTGAAACTTGTAAATAAAAAGCTAAACACAAACAAGTTATAATATTTAGAATAGAATTTTGCATATTTTAGCGCATCTTTGGGCGACACACTGTGGGGTGTTTTAAGGAAACTTGGCACAAAATAGAAAAGAAATATTTTTATACAAATTTTAACTGATCTGCAAACTCAAAAAATTGCCATAAAAATTATTAAAAAAAATTCAATTACAATCTGACCTGTTATGTAATGATTACTAATCGTAAAAATTATGAAATATCAAAAATAATCACAATAATTTTTTCATTACTTTTCACTTTTTTTCAATGGTAATCAATTACTAATAGAGGATTTTAGAGAACAATTAAAGCAATTATTATTTAACAGGTCTGGTTGAATTTAAAATTTAAAAAACAAAAAAGTCTACTATAATCAAAAGTAATCATACAGAATCAAACAATTTTTTTTTATAACTTTAAAATGTGCCGAGTTAGATTATTTTTGAGTCAAGTTTCGTGAAAATACCGGCAGGTAATGATGAATGAACTTTGGGATGATTTATGGTTAGTACTATGAAGAGATTTGTTTGCTAAGCGCCTTTCATCTTAAGAAACAATAAATGATTATTTGGCATAAGAATTACACGAATACAAATACATATATTTTTTAAGTGATGCTTATTCGGCTAATTATAATTAAAACTCAATATATGAAAATACGAATACATAATATAATACTAAAAATTGCTTATACATACATAACATTTTCATTTGTAATCCAAAAAAGAAAAATAATAATTATACAGTTACTGGCATTGAAATAGAATTAAGTAAGAAGCAAAATTGAAGAAAATAATAAAATTTCATTTGATTAAACTCAAAATTGATTAATATTAGTTTGTTTGTACAATTTAGAGTAATTAATTATACCGACAAAAAATGATTGCAATCATCTTTTGGTAACAAATATTGACTGCATTCAATTTGGTATTAAAATTTATTATAAAAAAGAATTTTCAGACCTTTTTCGCAAAAATTGTTTCAATGAATTGAGTGAAATTATAATGATTAAGTACAAGAAGCCCCCGTGTGGTTTAAGGCAACATGACACTTCAACAAAGTGCAGCGATAAATCAGTAGGAGAGTATGGTGAAACCGCTAGAATAGAGATTCGAGTTGCACAGAAATTGATTGCAATCAGAATTCAAATCAATAATCAAGCAATCATAGATTTGTACAATCAAAATAAATGCAATAAATTTTGATTGCAATCATTTTAGTCGCGATTATTTAGTATACAAATTCAAGTTTTTGCCATTTTTAGTTTTGAAATAAAAAACATGTAAACCCAAAATAACAATTTAGTTGAATGAAAATTTTTTTTTTCGAAATTTGAAAAATTTACAAAATGAAAATTGATTGATTTTTATAAAAAGGTCATTCAAGTCGGCAACTATATTTTTGTGCAAAAATCTTAGTAAAAGTACTTGACTATTATACTTTCAGTAACTGTATAATTATATGTAAAAATTTGTATGTATGTACGAAGCAAAATGCATGGAAATATAAACAAAACAAAAAAAGAGATTGAAAACAAATTTCACTCATTTAAGCACATGCATATATGTAAATAAATCTGGTGAGTGCGCATATGCGCGCTTATGCTTCTCTATGCGTGCACAAGCGGACGTTTTTTCACATATTGATTTGTTTTTGTTGCTTTCATACTAATTTTAATTAAACATGCAATTGTTGCATTCAGATTAAAAATCATAGGAATGATCTTCATCATCGCCTTTGCGCACCTTAAAAACAAATCGATAAATAATTGCAGCAACAATGCCACCAGCAATCGGTCCAACCCAATAAGCCCAATGATCGGTCCATATATTTTGTATGACAGCGGGACCAAAAGAACGCGCTGGATTCATGCTTGAGCCAGTTAATTTGACCTGAAATTCAAAATTAAAAAGAAAATAAATGTTTTTTACAACAAAATAGCTTGCATTAATACTCACAGCACACAAATGGCCAGCAGCAATGGAGAGTCCAATAGCAAGTGGCGCTGAACCTTTGATATCTGTACGACCAGGATCGCAAACAGCTTTGACAACAAATACCAAAATGAATGTAATGACGGCTTCAATGAGCACAATATTGCCAGCGCTGAGGCCATAAGCAGAACCAGAAACACCCAAATCAGAGCCAGCAACTTCGGCGGTCACGGCGGCCTATTGGATATACAAGCGTTAGTCAAGCCAGCTTCTAAGGAAATTGTCATTTACTTACGTTAATAACTGCGGCGCCAGCTATGGCACCAACCAATTGCGCTATGATGTAGAACAAACTCTTCAAAATGCTCATTTCACCAACAACAAGGAAGCCAATTGTGACGGCTGGATTGATGTGACAACCGCTGATGTGGCCGAGACCCTGAAGTGAGAGGAGAATAATTGAAAAGGTGTTAAATATTTATGAATTATATATATATACATATGTATGTTAATCATCTACACAGGTAGAAGTAATTATAATTAGGGAGAAAGCAGTGTTGGGCGCAAAGGATACCAAAAAGTCTAAAAGCAATTTTACTACGCAATGGTATCCGAATGCTGATGCCTCACTACCTAAGACCTGAGTATCAGCTGAGTTGCCACTGATCAAACATCTGCCCAGTAGGGGTATGCGCGCTACTCTGCTGCGTAAAAGAGTTTTATACGCAACTGCCGATGACCGTTTTTTTTATCACAAGCGAAGGTATGAAAAAAAGGGAAATCTGCTTGATATCCGAACAACCAACATATTTGCAGATCAAGTTTTTAGGAGGAGTACGCTTTCTAGGCCAAGTTTGCCAATTAAGGTTCAGCTTAATGGTTTAAAATTGGAAAAAAAAACTTTGCTAAATAGTTCTTAAATAAAATTGTGTTGAAATTTGCATTGCTAAATTGTGATTTAGGTGCGCGCGCATGCGCTGTCATTTTGATCACATTAAATTTATTCCTTCAACACACACACCTGCAACATTTTGAAATGCGTTTGAAGTTTAAACTCAAACAAAAAGTTATTCAACCAATGGATAACTCCATGTTATTCGGTTCTCTGATAATAAGCAATAACAGCCAAAGTCGGGTAAGGAGATCACAGCATTTGCATATAAATTTCTTTCTCGACTTTTTCCGCTGGAATAATAACCTTTCTTAGGCTTGATATTTTATACATGTGCATATTTAGTTTTCAATTTTCTGAAGTAAGTTCTGCTAAGATCCCCAAATGTGATAAATTTGCCATGGAATAACCCATTTAAAAATGGTTAAAAAACATTTTGAAAATTTATTGAAATTCATTACGCGTGCGTGCTTTTATTTGTTTATTTTCAGTTCATCGTTTGAATGGCACAATTTGTCAGAAATTGAAATAAATCGCTGACAGCTACGAGTGATAAGTAGCATGTAAACAGGTTAATACATGAGGGTCTGTCTCGTTATAGCGAACTAGAATGGTATTAAGTGCTTTATGACGGTGAGAAAATATATTTTTTTGAATGTTTTTAAAAGGTGGCAGAACTATGTAAAAACTAAAAAATAAATATGATGAAGTCTTAGTTCTTAAAAATTCTTTAACTTGCTGAGATAGAGGTAACACAAACATCTAATTCAATTGCAAATAGGCTTAAATCAAGGGCACTTTACTAAAGAAACCTTCGGAAAATGGTGTATGCACATATGCCCAGCTGGTAAGGAAAAATACTAGTTTACAACTAGAATTTTCTGACTCCTCACAAACTACTTATACTTTAAAGTTTCAAAAATCGGAGTAAAAATTCATTAACCGCAAGGAGTCTCAACATGGCCGTCGTTTCGATACAGGGTGACTGCTTGTAACTTAAAACTAAAATGATAGAAAAAGGCCAGCCTCTATGGCTTAGATATTGAAGAAAAGAGTTGCCAACATTACCTAATAGAAGTGACAAAATTTTCAATACGAAATAGCTCACAGCAAGAAAAAAAATCAGCGAAACTAAATATTAAACTGACAGAACAGCTGACTTTGACAGAGATAAAGGGTTGCCAACTGTATTGAATAAGTATGGGTAATATGTGTGTGTGTGTGCTATTGGAAATCCGCTGCCTTTGCTGAACAATTTTTGACAATAAAATTTAGTCTATTAAATTAAATTTTCACTTTGGTTCCAGTGTCGACTGATATATGTATTTCTGTGCCAAATATAACAAGTGACATTTCGTAAATTTTGTTAACATGGAAAATGGCAACTGGCTGACTAGTTGCACTTTGTGTTCATACTAGTTTGAAACTAGTTTATTTGTTGGCACTTGACATACATATATAAATTTTGGATACATACAAATATATTTATACCAGCATTCACATATCCATTCTCTCATAAGCACTTGGCTTAATACAATGCGATGACTTTTAACTTCAAAACGTTTAACGATGCTGCCTTGTTGAAATTGAAAGTGATTATTTTGCAAAAACAAAAATTCGAAAAAAAGGCAGATCATCGATTAGGTGAGAATACTTGAGTTAACTTTAACTGTGGAATTTATTTGATTAGTGGTGATTGAAGATAATGGCATCATGTGCAGTAATTTGCTTTTATGACTTTGCCAACGGCTTGATACTATTTTTGTATTTGAAAAAAAAAAAAAAAAAAAAAAATGGTGTGACCTTATTTGAAGACGTAATGATTTGAGAATAAGCGCGTTTTTGAATAAATGGCAGCATTTAAGGAGAGGGGCTACTTTCAAATGAAGCTTGAAAGATTTAGATTGTGACCTTTATAAATAATCGAAATTCCCAATGACTGGTCTTCGTCGAATTTTTGTGGTAATAAAATCAAAATTCTTTCGATCAGCTTTTCTACTATTCTTAGTATACATATATTTGCATAAATTATTTTAAGAACTAGTATTGCATTCTGCAAAAATTCTTAAATACAGCCCTTGAAACTGCATAAGTCCCAGTAATAAATGTTGTATGAACTTTAAATTGCAGACTTAAATATATTTAAAAAAAAGTAATAAGCAAATACTTCAATGGTATACGAGCACAATTGAAATGTTTAATTGGAATTTTAATTTATTGCTATTTCGTCTTGCTAAGAGATTAGTAAACCAGTATGCGTTGTATTATAGTAATTACTATACAATGTTGAAAATACAAAAACAACATCTTTTACATAAACTGCTCTCACACACATTTGAAACGAATGTTCGAGAGTCTCATGAAATTCCATTTAAAATTATATGCAATTCGAACGCATTAGAATAGAATTTTAAAAATAAAACAAAGCAAGAAAGAACAACACAAAAATGATCAGCATCACGAATAAATGGGCGCGCATGGGCCTAACAATGTCTATTGCACAGCATAACATAGCATAAAAAACCAAAAAAAATTATTTAAAAAAAAAAAATAACATGCGCCCATAACCATAAACAATGTGAAGATGTGATCTGTACATGTCATGCTGTGCGCTAAGCACTAAACAATCACAAGCAGTGTTGCCATTTTAGCCGTTTTCCGGCTAGATCTAGCCGTTTTTTTTTCCATTTAGCCGGGAAAATTTGAATCTAGCCGCTAGCCGTTTTTTAGCCGTTTTTTTATATTTTTTTAGCCGTTTTAGCCGTTTTTAGTTTTTTTGCCAATGTAACAAACAATTACATTTGAATGAATGGGAAGTCGTGGGTTCCACTGTAGAATTTTGGACACAAGTTCGGGAGTATAAAAATGCTTTAGGGGAAAATCCTTTTGCTGCTCTTGCTATATTTGTGTTTGAATTTTTAGTATTGCCTTTTTAGTATTGCCACCATGAAAAAACAAAGCAGCGTAATAGAATTACTGAAAAAATGCTAAATTCAATTTTGTATGTAAGATATGGACTCAAAAGGGAAAATAAGTGCTGTCATGACTTCATAATAACTAAAGATCTCGTTACGCTTATGAATAACTCTAGCATTTATGATAGTTCAGAGCAAGATACAGAAAATTGTGATATAGAAATATTGTAAAATGTATGTATATATGTACATTTCCCACAAATTTATTAATTTTTTTTTTTCATTTTATGCCATGAAAGTATATGTTACTTAAAATATATTCGTTACCTGATGCGTTATTTTATTGCGACTTTTCATTAAGTCACATTATTTTTAAAACAGTAAGCTCTGCTTAAAATTTTGCTCGTTGTACCTTTTATATAAGCACATCTATGTAATAGATATAACAAATATATGTAAATGTAAGCTTTATATTGAGGCTATTTTAAAAAATACAGATTTGAATTGTTGAACTATTATAGCTCTGTATATTAGGATGCAAAGCATCTGTATAAGAAACTTTTTTTTATTGTTATGAAATTGGAGGCATTTTCTCAAGTAAACCTTAAAATTCATCTAAATTTTTTAAACAAAATTTTTGTTTAGAGTGAACTTTTATATTTAAGGCTAGATGAGAAACACTCCTTTACATTGTAAAATATTTATATCATTTGTTTTAATGACAAAACAACGAATAAAACATGTGAAAATTTGACATAAAACTGTTAGCTTTAGCGGTACAAACAAAGAGTACAAATAACTTAATCACCCCTATTCTGCATTTCGACTTGGATCGAAAATTTCTCCGCTTGGCAACTTTGGTATTCTGCGTTTCAATTCCGCTACGTTCAACTTCGAAACTTCCAATTCTGCTAATTCTGCACTTCGATCGTAGCTCCGTTTTTCTACGTTGGAATTTTGTTGGCGTATAAATGCTTGTTTTTTATTTTGCAAACAATTTACGATTAATTCCCGCGATTTTTTGTTGAAATTCTTGAAATTTAAGTAAAACTCGTATGTAAAAGTTGTAAAACGCTCGCTATATTTTGTTTTTGTGTTCTAATGATGTTTTTTGATATGTTTGCAGGGTAATTGTTTGCGACTGGTGGCGAGTACTAACATTTGTCCAAAAATGTAGGGAGGGATATCAAAAGACGCTTTTCGATGTCAGGAATGTGAATCCGCCTACGGAGATCTAATATTTTTGGACGCGCATTAGCATCGGCACCGGTTGTAAACAATTACAAATTGGACTAGCATTCAAAACACCAAACAATATTACTAACAAAATTAAAACTAAGGTAATGGCTTTGACTTTGCCATTATATCCAAACGTGCACCGGCGGCCACTCCACAGCACCCACTCATACTCTGTAAACTTCTTTGTCAGTTCCGGGGCGGCCAATGTCTTCCTCCAGCGAAAAGTACCACCTGATGTCAGACTTAACATTGACATGTGTAATGTTTGCTCGGCGTATGGTGTGGCCCCACGATGCGACGCCAACCATCTGTGTACCTGGTCGGCAAAGCGCACTCTTCTAGCACTAGCTCTATGGAAAATACCAGCTACCTACTGACGATGTGGTAACATCCACCAACAGTGTCCTCTTGCTTTTTGTTGGTCCTTCGTTGTCTGCTACAATCAGTCAATTGATCTATAAAATTTCACTCAATTTATTCAATAATGCTCAAACATATACAATTAAGTCTATAAATCATAATAAAGCTTTACTTTTATTTCAAAAGTAATAATTTGTGTAACTTAAATTGCTTTGTTATGTTTCAATTTCACACATTCCAAGGCAAACAGCTGACTTCGAAAAACTTATAGCTCTTCCTCTTTTTCTTTCGATCCAAGCGTAACTCAGAATGCATATTTACGATCCAAGCGGAGCGTAGAGCGGGAACGTAATTGTTATGCAGAATAGGGGTGAATATTATAAAATATTTATATTATATGTTTTCATGAAAAAAATCGAATAAAACGTGTGAAAAGTTGATTCAAAATTTTTAGCCGTTTTTTCGGCCAAAATTGTAATTTTTCTCGCCGAAATTATTTTTTTTAGCCGTGTTTTTTTCTCGATCTAGCCGGATTGCTCGAAAAAATTCTGGCAACACTGATCACAAGTCACATGATTTTTGACTTTTCGCCAACACAAACACACACACACACGCATACATACATACACACATAATATATGAGTTGGTTCTTGGCCCCAGCTTAAACATTCAAGGCCATTACGCACATGCGAGACAAACTCAAGCGCGCAACGCATGCGCAAAAATGCAAAACTGCTAAATTACAAGAACAAGAACAAGTTAAATGCAACCCAATATGCATAAATTCAAAACAGTTTAAAAAGTGTTTTCCAAAGTTTGTTTGCAGTTTGAAAACCATTGGAGTTTATTTTTAAGGTGCATCTGAAACCCTTACACCTGGCAACACTCGTATGATCTGTTACAGCTGACATTAATTAAAACACGTGAGTGGAGAAAAAATTTCCAAAAATTTAGCTGAAACATTAAAAAAAGGAAGGAAGTAAAAAGATATATATTTGTGTGAAAAAGGTAGTATTTATAATGTTATAATGTGTTTTAATAAATTAGTGAAATGGCTAACAATAAAGGTTGTTGTGCAGTTTAATTTCAGTTGCAAAACATTTTTGGAGTTCAAGATGGAGCCCAGTAATTTTTCTAGTGGAGAAATAAGAATATTTTCATATCAAGAGTGTTCTCTTTTGCTAGAGAATGAACTGCTTCTGCAATTGATCTCATGTTAAAAATCTCAACTGTTGAAAATCGGATCTCAAACTCCACTCAAATATATTTCCAACAAAATTGCTTATTGGGAATCAAACGCAAAAACGGATCTGCAATGTTTATGTTGCCGTTGTTGTTGGCAGATGCGGCTGCCAACGTTTTTGAATGGAATCGAAAGTGTTTTGATTGAAAATGCATAAAAATCGTCTAAAAAAATGCTTGTTGCTGTTGTAGGCTTTAAAGTGTTTGTCGCAGACAGCTTGGTGTTGCGATTGTCAATGTTCTTGCCCACTATACACACATTGTTGCTGTTGCTGTTTGCTGTTGGCCATACATTGACCGCACTAACCATGACTATGGCATAACACATTTGGTACGGTTTTGGCTTTGGTTTTGCTAATGATTGTTGATACGATAAATTGTAGGCCTATGGCAAGTTAATAAAAAACACAAAACCAAAGCAGTTAATTAATATGTATGCAATACAATGGGTTTCGTAAATAAAGCACATTCGTAATTTACAACTTTTAATCATTCAAGACTATAAATGAGCTCAAGACCAAGAAAAATAATTAATTTAAATTTTTTTTTGATTGTTAACATTAACATTTTGAGTGTGCTTTGGTTATGAAACACACTATACTATCATTCAATATCAATGTTTTAGTGTCGAGCAGCTGCTGTTACGCAGCCTGCATTTTGCCATAGTTTATACAGGCTTTCGATTCAATGGTTCGTCAACGCACTGACTTGCACATATTCAAACAGAAGCTCATACCTACAGTGTCGCACAAAACAAAACCACCGAAATTTGTTACGAAAATTTTTGTAGAATTTTTGGGCATTATTCTTTCGGTCCCTCACCACAACTTGATTTGTATTCCTTCCTTGTATAGGCTTTTGAGAGCCCTACAAAATTGCATATTTTATAAATACAAATTTAACATAGAAACTTTTAGTGCTTTAGTTTTCTACACCACTGTAGTTACATAAATAATAAATAATAGCGAACGATAAATTTGCTTAACATTGCATTTTATCTTAATTGAGAAGCTTTAGTACCGCTTGTAGTATAATATTTTTAAATCGTTTTACGCAAATTATTTGTGCAGGTTTGAAATCAAAGCTTTTTTCTGTGCTTTGGGTTAATTCATTAAATTCAGCATGCGTAACACCTTTATTGCACTGTGAGAAAATTGTGTATTCGTGATCACTTTTTCATCTAACAATATTTTTATACCCAGTTGCACTAGTTTCCACCAAAATCCAAAACCTATATGTAAGGACTTGAGTTGATTTTTTTAGAGAATATTTCGACTACCTTTAGTAAAGGCGAGAGACAACTAGAACTGAGAAAAAAACAGAGTACTGACTGATATGAATAATGCTAGGCATTTTTGCTAAGAAATTTTGTATAAAGTTGAAGTGTATACCTGTAGGAATAGCAATGGTGACCTAAGCGGGAAATCGATGGTAAAAGCCTGTTTTATGTAGTGAAGGAGAGGTTGAGAAGATGACACATTAATAGATGAAGATGGAAAATTCTTTTGATACTAAAAAAATTTCGGCTTCCAATCAATACTGAATGGTATTAGAAAGGGGTGGCAACACTGATGTTGGGCTTTCGATCATTCCGAAGGGCCTCTAACCAATTAAACCAAACTTCAACGGCAGTGGAGACTAATTTTTGTGACTGATTCTTAGTAAATTTTTGTTGAAAATTCGACTGGGCAACGGAAACCACAAATTATAAAATCGCATACAAATTTTATTAAATCGATTGCAAGAGAAAAAATGAACACTAAAACAGATTAAATGAAAATTTTAATTATGCAAGCAACATTTACTTCGACATAATCAAAAGTTGTTTTATGCAATCATAAAATTCTGCAACAATTTTTTTTAAATAAGAAACATAAGTGCGTTCAAGTAAACACTAACGCAATGGCCATAATGTGTAATAAAAATTTGAAAAAAAAAACATGAAAAACTAAAGTAGTGAAATATTAAAAAAAAAGAAGAAAATGTTGTCTACATCCGTTCAACGAACCAAAAAAAGAAAAAACCAAAATACCAAATCACAAAACGCAGCAACCAATTCGGCACATGTTAGGCCGCGCCGCCGCCAAATCGAAGCCAGTCGCGTGAATGGCCTAAAACGATTAAGTTACCAACAATTATGTATGTATGTATGTACATTTGTAAGTAGCTAAAGTTTTAGTCGAACATTCATTTAATGCGTTGATCAACAACGAATTCAGTAGTCCCAGTTGCAGTAATCAATAATATCCATCGAATCATTTCACATTACACATTTTGTATCATAAAAAATTTCACAAAATTACAACAAAGAGTTAAAGCAGAAAATGCGATCAGACAACCGAACGCCACAAATTGTTGCATACAACAAAATGTGCAATGGCACCACCGCAACTGAGCCAGTTGACCATGTACGGCTAACAGAGCATTGTCAAAGGCATTGGCCACGGCTGCCGGTTCATTCAGTACCAAAAGTATAGCTGTATGTTGTTTGTATTATTTAGTATGTTGTCATGCTATTTATGCTGTTAATGGCCGCATAGGCGCATGTGGATCAAAAAGGCTGTGAATCGACAGTGGCAAACGACAGCGTTAAACGCATTTTAAAATGCCACATAATGCCGTGTAAACAAATAATTACGCGCTCATACGATTTCGCACGCATAGGTGCATTCACATTTGAGTGCGCATGCGTCACACATTGTTGGTAGCTAATATTGTGGTGACCATATTACAAAAAATTATAAAATAAAACCAACTTAAATGAAATAAAATAAAATAAGATGAGAATAAAATAAAATAAAATAAAATAAAATAAAATAAAATAAAATAAAATAAAATAAAATAAAATAAAATAAAATAAAATAAATAAAATAAAATAAAATCAAATAAAATAAAATAAAATAAAATAAAGTAAAATAAAATAAAATAAAATAAAATAAAATAAAATAAAATAAAATAAAATAAAATAAAATAAAATGAAATAAAATAAAATAAAATAAAGTAAAATAAAATAAAATAAAATAAAATAAAATAAAATAAAATAAAATAAAATAAAATAAAATAAAATAAAATAAAATTTAATAAAAATTAATAAAATAATATCAAATAAAATAAAAAAAATAATAATTTTAAAATAAAATAAAATATAACAAACATACAAAAATTGAGTAAAAGAAAATAAACTTAAAAAAACAAAAAAGGAAATTCTGCTGCCACCCATTCCACCCATTGAACATAAAACAAAGTAATCTCAGTTAAAATAATTTTCGGTTGGTCACCGTAGCCGCAACTAAAAATCCATTGCTTTTTTGTCAATTCGTTGCAAACTCATTTCATTGCCGACAAACAACAAACCAACAATCGTTGCTCGCCATTGACCAATCGCCAATCACTAAAATCAATGCCACACAATGTCGCCACCGCCGTAACTCATAATTTTGGTTTATCTGTGTAAGATCGTTAAAACGATAGCGACAAACGCCGATCGATGGCTTGCCATTGATTTTTGTAGACCGGCCGGTTGGAGTTTATGTGCATTTATTTTATTTACTAACTCTTGTCTGCTGTGGCCAGTTAGTTTGGTTAACTTGTGCGTCCGTTTATTGCGTGTGCCAGAATGGTCTTTAACAGCTTCAACAACAACAACAACAACGCTATGTAAGTCAATTTCAATGCTTATTCAACTCAATACACTTGTCGGTTTGTCATTAGCTGCTGACTTTGACTTTTACTATGCATTCATGGACTTACGCACTTAATGTGGGCATTTATATAGTACTCGTACATACAAACATATTTAATAACATATATACATACATATGTATATGTACAGTAGCTAAATTAGTATTTGCATTAAAATAGACGCATAGTTGTTAATGAGAATATGTTGGGTTAGTATTTCAACTTTTAACAGACGCGCTCATGAACTTGTTAGATCTGTAGTGAGAATATTTTCTAGGCTGTTTAAAACTTGGCGAATCCCAATAAATTAATCGTGCTCATTTACTTTAGTTTGAATAATGAATGAAGATGCCTTCATAAAATGCTGCAATAAATTAATCGAATTCCTCAAACTTTTTTTTAGTTGATTAAGAGCAAATATGTCAAGAAATATAATTGGCGCTATAATGAAAGCTTGCTTCTTTGTTGATAATAATACTGCAATTAAATAACAAATCAACATTTACTAATGGCGCATATTTTAAATTTGAATGAGGTTTTGATTGCGCGTTGAATTGTTCGCGTTTGAGACTTCCCAATAAGCATTTTTGTTGTAAATGCATTAAAATTGCAATTTTTAATTTTAATTTGAGATAAATTGCAGAAATAGTAAATTCTGCAACGAAAGGAAATATTTTTGATATGAAAATATTTTTATTTCTCCACTTTACAAATTATTGGATGCCGCGTTGAATTCCTACAATTTTACCGCACTGAAATCAAACTTCACATTTCATTTATTATTAAAACACAATGCGCAATATAATCTAATTTTATAAATATTGCCTTTTGTTACACAAATATATATCTTTTTATTTCTTTCATTTTTTTTAATGCTTTACCAATTTTTCGCTCGCTCACGTGTTTGGATTAATGTCAGCTGTGACAGAGAATACGAGTGTTGCCATGTGTAAAAATTGCAGTGGCACTTTAAAAATAAATTTCAATGGCTTTCAAAACTCCAAATGCAAGCAAAAAAATGTTCAACCTGCAGAAAAATGTTGGAAATTACTTTGAAAATTGAAACATTTTTCAAACATCAAAAAAGTGGGATTCATGTATATTGGGTTATTACATTTACAACGCCGCTCAATCACTTTACAGTCGCAGGCGGTTTTTCCTGAACGTAAGCTTTCACCTGCATATCTAAATAATTATCTTTATTTATATTTTCTCTAACATTTACAAAACAATAACAATTATTATACAACATTTAAATGTGCGACACGTAACAAATGACAGTTGTCGAGAAGTGAGAGAGAATTTGCTATTGAATTGGCGAATGTCCAAATATGCGGTTTGCTGGTAATAAATTAATTTCAATTGTTATGCCTATAAACTTTTAATTATTTTAGTGTTGCATGCAATTTTTTTTTTGTTCCACAATGCATGTTATAAATAAGCAAATAGATGCAAATCAAATAAATTTTTGTCGGCATAAAATTTACTTCCCGCTTTAACTAGTCGGCTAGTAAAATTTGTTAACGCTTGCAATGCATCTAAAAGCTTAGCGATTTTACAGTGCAAAAAAGAGCAAAGCGGCATCAGCAACAACAATGATACAAATTTAAATTTTATGTCAAAAGCATTTCTATGCCCTAACAAATATGCCAGTCAATTTCATCATTTATATGCGCTGCAGCATTTTACATACAATTACGAAGTGTGGCTTAGCCCATTTATTTGTTGTAGATATCTGTAAAGTACAGCTATCAATCTTTTATCTATACAACCAAATAACTACAATTGAGTTGCTATAATTATAGTGAAACAATAAATAAATTTACGAAATAAGGATTGCAGGGTTAAAGCGATACGGCTAGTTTGAAGTTTTTAATGCATATCGTAGTTGTTGTAAATTCTAATATTAACGTTTATTAAATAAATACTATAAAAAAACAATATTTTTATAAACGAAAAATATCACAAATTTACTGTAAAAAAGAAAATGGGCGTGGTTGTCAAACGGTGAACTCGTTCAGCTTAGTGAAATACTTCATGCAAATAATGCGCTGTCAATAACAGTACTAAAACGGTCTTTATCTTTATTACCGTTACATGCGATATGCTAACTGATATTTTCATTAAAGTAATGTTAACACTATTTAAACGCCTTCTGCAATGTTTGAGTGGCCCTACTATTTAATGCTACATAAATTGGCGTGCAGTAATTGTGATTAGCAATTTAATTGTGTGGCAAGCCCAACAAAAGTCAACAAAGGAACACTGCGCGTAGAACAACAACAAACGAAGTAAAAAATATTCTTGTCACACACGCTCGTATAAATTCAACGTTATTCCTCAATTCACATGCAATGGAAAAAAGAACAATGGGCTTGGCTCAACCTAAGTGTTGGCAAGCTGGGTTGGTTGTTAAGTCAAATTTGTTATGTGGCAGGCTCGATATATAAATAAAGAAAGACACATACGTGTATATTCATGTTAATGCTTTTAGGGTTGAATTGCTGGCTCCGTAATATATCTACACCAATCATCATAAATCTGCAATGTGGCGTGCAATTGAAATTAATTTGACAAAATTTCGAGTTTTTTTTATTTTAAAACGAATTCAATTGATTTAAATGAATTAATTAATTATGGTATGATTTATGGAAATATTTATGAAACGGCATCGGAATATAAATGTAAAAAAGGATATGGAAATAAATGAGTTACGGAGAATATTCGGTGCGGTTTGGGCTAAATTGGCTTTGTGAACATTAAAAAAAAATTTGATCTCTTAATCAGCTGTACGATGATTTTTTACACATGGCAACACTCGTATTTTCTGTCACAGCTGACATCAAAAATTAATCAAAACGCATGATCGAACGAAAAAGCTTCCTAAATTTTAAACAAAAACATTGAAAAAGGAAAGAAATAAAAAGATATATATATTTGTATTGCGTATTGCGTTTTAATAATAGGTAAAATGCCTAAAATGGAAGATTGATGCCAGTAGGAGAATATTGTTGGAGTTCAAGTCGGAATCCAATATTATTTCAAGTGAAGAAATAAGAATATTTCTATATCAAACAATCTCAAATTAATAATAAATGTTGCAAATTGTTTTTATTGGTGTGTGCCAAAACTTATGTAGCAACAGTTATTGTTAAAAAAAAACTTCTTAAGAAAACATAATAAATCTTTTAAATAAATTTTGCACACTTCACTAATTTTTTCACTTTGATAATAACCGTAGACTATTTACAAGAAATTTTCAAGCAATTATTTTACGTCAAATAGCATTTATGAAAACAAAAAAAAATTTCAATGTTATAGCTCCCAGCTGCAAAAAAAAAAAAAAAAAAAACATACAAAAAACACAACAACAAAACTAAAGTGTGTAGGCAATTAAAAAAGCATAATTTGATAATTGTCAAAGTCGAACGAGTAACTTAGCGAATGAGCGGACTAAGCGAGCTTTGATTAATGTTAATTATGGCAAATGCTTGCCATTTACCTCAATCCTCACCGCAACACCTCATACGCGCCTCCACAACACAACTGCTTTGTAACTTGATTCAATCTAGAACTTCACTGCACGCAAAATGCATTGCACTTGTATGCGCGTGCGTGCGTGCGTTTGTGCATCGGTGTTTAGAATAGTTGGTGCTTCGGTTGGATGTGTGCGTGTGTGCAACAGCGTAATTAAGCGTTGCAAAGTTTTTAGTTGGCGTTCGCTGACAAATCAGTTGAAAGATTTAGTCACAGATATTCGCTTTAATGTTACGACTATTTAACTTTAACGTTTGTAGTCACGCTTACTTATGAAGCGACCGCCGCCACACACTTTTGCGCTCCCATTCACACAAAATGTCGTTTGCGCTAGTGATTCAAGTAACACTGTATGACCAAAAAAAAAAAAAAGATGGAGATACTACACCCACAAAAAGATGGAGATACTACACCCACAAAATCTAAAGTTAATGGCTAAACCTAAAATAAAATAACATAAAAAAGCAAAACAAAATAAAAAATTAAAAAAAATAAATAAATAAAAGAAAATAAAATAATATAAAATAAAATAAAATAAAATAAAATGAAATGAAATGAAGTAAAATAAATAAAATAAAAATTAAATCAAGTAAAGTAAAGCAAAAAAAAAAAAAAAGTAAAAAAAAAAATAATAAAAAAAAACAGAATAATATAAAATACAATACAAAAATTTCACTGTTACACACTGAATTTTTGGGTTTTTTCTTTCAATTCTTTTGTTACTTTGCAACATTGTGTGTTTCTCGCATTCTGTTCGCAATTCTTTGAACGCATTTGAAAAATATATTTTTTTGTGGATCCTATGTGACTGTTAATTTGTTGTTGCAACTTTTTGTCTTACTTCAAAATAATTGTCTTAATTTTTGCTTTTATGCCTATCTGGTTTGACAAGTTTGAAAAGTAAATGCCAATGTCTCTGAAATGTGCGGCTTAGGCCTAAATATGAGTTCATTACTGCTTTATTAGGTGTGTTGAATTGTTGTTGCACTTAGAATGATGACACTTATTTTGAATAAAATTGTTTAGAGCATTTCTTTTTTTGGAGGTGATGCATTTAGAATACCGGTACTGTGAATAGGGTTGGTTGTATTGAGTTCATATGTATGTATATATAAAAGCTGCTTTGAATTCTAAAATTTCGTTTGTTAACTGGGGAAGCAACTCTAAAGCAGTATTTCAACAATTGCCTAAATATTCGTAAAAAATTTAAATTATTTTTTTTTTTCAATATGGTAGCAAAACAAAATAAAATTTAAATTTCTTTTCGAAACTGCTTTTTAAACTGCCAGTTGATCTGTTGTAATTTACGAATGTTTTTGTTTTGTTTTGTTTTCTGATTCTATCAATTTCATTTTATTATCTCATACTTAAACATTTATTATCACCTTTATGTGTTTAAATTCATTAAAACGTGAATGAAGTACTAATTGATTCTTGTTGATTTGTGTGAACTTACTCCAATCTTGTAATTTGTATTTTGAAATTTATCTATTTAATGGCAAATATTTTGCGACTTGTTTTACAGTGATTTAAATGAAGATGAGCAATTTTAAAGCGTGACTTCTCAAGTTTAATCACCAAAGCTGACCTTGCCAATGAGCTTGACTGCATTTAATAAACATTTAAAAAATAGTTTCTTTGTTGTTGTTATTTTTTCGTATTTATAAAAGTGCGTATCTTTCGAAAGTAATTAAATAAAGTTTAAATGTAATTTTTGTTGCTCTAACGTACCCATAACAGCATTAGATTTAATTGAAAAACAAGTTAATAAAAGGTAGAACAACAATTTATATGGCATAAGACAGCATGCAAGGCATAAACAATTGTTAATGCTATACCCAGTTGTGATAGCAGAGTAGTACCTACAAGTACATATTTGTACATTACCTAGGCGAGTGGATTCTCTAAAATATCCACCAAAGCTCTAAATTTCCTGAATACATCGGTTCTCCTCCGATCACTGAAATTAAACAGTGTCGGGCACGGTTATTACTTAGAGGGGGAACAACGTGGGAACACTGCGTGAAAGGTCCTTCGAAAAATACTCACTTGAGTTCTTAAACCTTTAAGCGAAATTTAACAGATTTTTTATCTTAAAAATTTTCAAACGAAAATGAAAATCAACTCAAATTTAAATTCTACGTAAATATTCTTCAAATATACTAAATATGTAGGTACATTAAGCTGTTCGTTAAGAAAAAAAAATTTTTTCGCCAGGCGGAATATGATGCGTTATGCTGTAAAAATAAGCTGTGCAAAATTTCACTCGAATTGGATAACTCTTAGAACTGGCGCGTTGCATTTGAAAATTTTAAAAACCATATGCACTCAGGTTGCAGCAGATCATATAAAAAACTTGATAGCCGTAAACTTGGTTCACATTTATCACGTGAAAAAACATGCAGATTACGATTCTAAAGACAAAAATTTAAAAAAAGCCATAGGTTTTGAGATTTCGCGAAGTTATCGTTTCTAACAAAGTGAGAAAACGCCATTTTCGTATTGTTCAAAAAATCTCCGGTTCTACATATCCGATGAAAAAACTTTTTTCATCTTATTAAAGATCTTTCATTGCCGTAACAACCTACCATATAAATCTTTCCAATTAGATTATGAGTTTAAGAGTTATTTGAAAATGCATTTCAGAAATCAGACACATTTTCCATCAGCTTCGTCATTAACATTAAATAACACTTAGAAGCACTAACCTGTTTGCATTTTTTTTGATGTAGTATTGGAAATGGATCTATTGCAAATAATATATGTTCAAACCATTTGCAAATCGGTTAACAAATATAAAAGTTATAGCAAGTTTATCAAGTGTTATTTTTTCATTCGGTATATCGATACTGTATTTTCAGATCCAATCGAAAAATTTATTTGAAAGTTTAGTTAAAATTCAGTTGAAGAATTCAAACAAGTTTTTCGATTATTTTTGAAAATACAGTATCGATGTACGGAATGAAAAAATAACACTTGATAAACTTGCTATAACTTTTATATTTGTTAACCGATTTGCAAATGGTTTGAACATATATTATTTGCAATAGATCCATCTCCAATACTACATCAAAAAAAATGCAAACAGGTTAGTGCTTCTTAGTGTTATTTAATGTTAATGACGAAGCTGATGGAAAATGTGTCTGATTTCTGAAATGCATTTTCAAATAACTCTTAAACTCATAATCTAATTGGAAAGATTTATATGGTAGGTTGTTAGGGCAATGAAAGATCTTTAATAAGATGAAAAAAGTTTTTTCATCGGATATGTAGAACTGGAGATTTTTTGAACAATACGAAAATGGCGTTTTCTGACTTTGTAAGAAACGATAACTTCGCGTAATCTCAAAACCTATGGCTTTTTTTAAATTTTTGTCTTTAGAATCGTAATCTGCAAGTTTTTTCACGTGATAAATGTGAACCAAGTTTACGGCTATCAAGTTTTTTATATGATCTGCTGCAACCTGAGTGCATATGGTTTTTAAAATTTTCAAATGCAACGCGCCAGTTCTAAGAGTTATCCAATTCGAGTGAAATTTTGCACAGCTTATTTTTACAGCATAACGCATCATATTCCGCCCGGCGAACTTACAATTTGCAAAAAAAATTTAAATAACGAACAGCTTAAGGTACAGTTGTGCTCATACAATTAAGCCACTGTACTGAAAAATAATACTTCACAGAAAAATTCATTGAAGTTATTTTGCAGTTTTAATCTCTTGCATGGAAAAATATTTTGTTATCTTTGCAATGTTTATAGAGGTGGCCGAAATCCCGTTTAATTATGTCGTTCGCGAAAATTTTGAAGTTTTTTCGCTTTGCATTGGTTTTTCCGTGCTCACATAATTAAGCCATTTTAGAAAATACTGTGATTTGAAGACAAGATGAGGTCATTTACTAAAAAAAATATTAAAGTTCATTCAACCAAACTGTTCTCAAGGAGATTATTTCAAAAAAATTAAGTAAATGGCCAAAAATAAAGGTTCAACTGCATACGAAAGAAATGTATGGGAGAGTTTCCAGAAGTGTAAGAAAAGTATGTAAAGTAACAGAAATTTTAGGATTTCATAGAGGAGGAATGTGAAACGCAATACAGTTTTATCAAAAACATAAAACTTTTGCCGATTTACCCCGAAAGTTAATGAGAAACACGACCCGAACGACGATCAGCTAATAGTTCGCTCGAGTATACTGGATCCTTTCAAGACATACACGGAAATATGGACAAATATAGAACAGTTTATATTATAAAAATATCGTCCAAAACAGTCCCCCGGTGATGGAAGGAAAAATCTTTGAATAGACGTATCGCACGACGGTAACCAAATGCTTCCAAAAAAAAATCAACCGGAGACTAGACTTTGCTCGAAAGAATAACCAAAAAGATGGAGAATTCTTAAATTTAATCGTATCGATTAAGTTCCATGTGTTTGGAAATAATAGTAGACCTTATGTCAGACGTCCGCCATTACAGGAACTGAACCCCATGTACACGGAAAAAGCCCTTTAAACATGGTAGCTCGCCGGTGATGGCATAGGGATGCTTCACCCCATGTGGAGTAGGTCCGATAGCACCAATTGAAAGGAAACCTACGGGCGAAATATACGAAGATATTATAGCGAACCACTCAGAAGGAAATAACACTGGAAATCTCTCGCTGTCTTTGATTTTCCAGTAAGATAACGACTCCAAACCGTGTTCTAGGGTTGTTGAGAGCTGGATTGAAACCAACAGTATCAAATTTCCCGAGCGTCTCGCGCCAAGTCCGGACTTAAACACCATAGAAAATCTAAGAGACATTATTAAAAGTCCAGTCGCGGGAAGAAAACCCCGAAATAAGACTACTTTTTGGGAAATCGTAAAGAAAGAATGGGAAACATTACTTCGGCCCAATGAAGCCCACCTGTGGCTACCACGAATAACCGCAGAAAAGAAGTTATCTCCAAAAATTGGTTCTCCAACTAAGCATTAGTTGAAACAAGGTATATTTTGAGAAAAAAACCTCAATTTTTTGGTATTAATCGGAGTTTTTCACAGATGGCTTAATTATATGAGCACAAAAATTCATACCTACGAAGGTTAAATCTCCTATTGGTCGAACATTTTAATTTTAACACGTGAAATCTGTAGGCACATTGAATTTGTATGCATTTCCTTTAATATTTTTGTACAATTTAATTTTGTTCTAATTCCAAAAATTGCGAAAAACAAACTTGCATACTTTGCCATTCGTATGGCTTAATTGTATGAGCACAACTGTACATACATACATATAAATTTAATAAATAATTTTGCTCAAAACACTTACCAATGCCATGGTAGCCACAACCAAACCAAAACAGAAAGCGATTTGCGGCACCGATGGACTATACGTTCCAAAGCCGGTACAACTGCCCACGCCAATGGCCACCAAGAAAAATGTACCCAAAAATTCGCCAATTAATGCACGCCATATTCGTTTATTATCTGTGATGTCACTGACACCAATAATTTTTGGAATATCTGTTTTTGAGAAGAAATGGAAGGAAACAAAAAAATTATTGTATATGAAAATATAAAGTTAATGATGCAAATAAATAAATAAATAAGTTTATGAAACATTAGTCTACGCTGCATATTTGGTGCCGAACGAATTGTATCTCAAATTTATAAGCGTTCAAAAAAATTTATTCAAATCATTGTTTAGCATTTAAATTAGGCAATACGGTTTTCAAAACCCGATTCTTGTTGTCATGATAAACTCGCTGACAATGCAATAAACATTTATTTGTACAAAACAAAATGAAATCAAGAAAATATGAAAAAAAAAAATGAATAAAAACAAAAATGGTTCAGAAAGTTGAGACGCGTGCCTAATACAGAACTTATCACAAAAATATGTACATATGTATTAGATATCTATAAAAACTAGCGCACATTTACATTTTTTATACTCATTTTTAACTTTTAATACTTTGTTACTGTGCGTTTTTGCATACTTTAAAATCACTTATCTCAAGTTGTTTACCACTTTACTTATAACCTGGCGCTATTCTTATCAAATAATACACCTTTTAGACTCGCGAAATAAAGGCTGTAAATCAAATTGATTTTGGAAAGGATTATTCACAACTTTAAAGATAAAAGATAAGAAGCTAGATATTCGCAAACATATTTTATAAAGCATTTCTTTTATGGTCTTATTGCCCGATAAATTCCGCCAGATATTCACGCTAAGCCTAATCCTGCAGAAGACCAAGGTTAAGATTGTCGACATTACAATATATAATATATCTATTTATATATTTTATTATATGGACTATTATATTCTTTTATTCACCATTGAAAAATGATTTTATTGCATACCAATCTACGCTTTGACTCAAAACTTATAACAGACTGAGTTCGATTTCAATTTTTACGACTTCAAAACCAGTTGAGATATAGAACTTATTCACATTTTTTATTCCAGCACACATTAGCACTTTTCGTTTGACACCCATATTGTACTGACAAATTTTGAGTCATCTTGGTACACATATCGGTCGATAACTCCAAAACCGGCTGAGTTATCGAAATTAGGGATATCCAAAATTTTAAGCCAGATATTTAGCAATGTAGTGGTGAAAGTTATATTCAATTCCATTTCGAAGTTTTTGCGTGATGTGCGTTCAAACATACAGACAGACAAACAAAACTTGTAAAAACTATTGCTTTGGATGCCATTGATTCACTCATTAATTTTTCATGAATTTTTTGCACTTCGTAGTATATCAAAAAAATTAGCAAAAATAAATTGGAAATTACCCTGCGATAAGCTATCCAGTGAGTAGGTCATTTCGGTATTTTCGTGGAACACTTTTCTTTCGCGTTGTTCGTATGAGATTTGCACCTGTGTTGTAGTGTCTTCTGGAGCAACCTGCGGATCTGTGGACGCCATGCAACTAAATTTATTATAAACAATCACTTAGCTTAAACACTTGAGAGCAAAATATGCAATTCAGACGCTTTACATAATATCTCATTTAGAGAAAATTCGACGACTCGCACGTTAAATGATTTGTTAAGAAAAATTGAATTGAAATTAATTAACGTGTTCACGATACCGATAACGGTGTTAAAGTGTGAACTGCAACGAGCATTTGAGTGAGTGATGCACCAACTTTGCGGTTTAATAAATATGGCAATACGTTGTGTTGTTGTAAAGAATTTCACGCGTTAATACGATTGATGCATTTATTCACGCTAGAAGTTTTAGCAACAACAAAATGATGAGCTTTTTCCGTTATTTTACAGTTTTAATCTTTGAGTGTCAAGTTTGACAATGAGCGCTATGCGAAAACAATAGCAAAACAACAACTAAACAAGTGTTAGAGGATAAAAAAAAAAAACAAAAAAAGAAAAGAAAAAACAAATAAAATATTAATAGAAATTCTATTGTGGCTTGCAATAATTTTCGTGTTCATAACAAATACAAATGCTGGCGAGTTGCGGGTTAAGCGTCGATAATTGCTAATTTATGCTTAGCGCAAAATTGAATTAAATTAAAAACAAAGTGAAATATTTCACATAAAACGATAAAATTTTTTTCCAATTTTGTTGAACGTATTATTGTTTACTTTTTCTATAATGTCGTTTTAATTAATTTGTTTTTGTATTAAAACCGTTGTGCTTAGCCGATCGCAGACGACAAGTGCGCTTGCTTGTTAGTCGAGTTTAGAACTGAAGTAGAAAGCAAAATTGAAAGCAAAAGTATGCTCGCTTTTTTTTTAGGGTGGGGGTGGCATTAACTGTAAAATTGAAATGTCGTCACAATGTTGTTGGCGCTGTTGTTGTTAGCGCTAGGGCTGCACCGCTCTTAGGGCTGTGGCTATGACTATGCAGGCGCACCTGACTTTGTTGCTTTTGCTGACGTATGTATACAACAATTGCTGATTAAGCAAGTCACAAAATATTTGAAAATCTTTGTGAAAAAAAAAAAAAACTAGAAAGGGTTTGTCAACACCAAAGCAGGGGAACAGTGATTGCATGTTACGCATAATTGGCATTGATAATAAGGAAGGTTGAGCTCGTTTAGAAACTAAATTAATATACTCAGTTGTGCGTTTTAGATGCTACAGACAGACGCCATACTTTCTGCGAAAATTGTTCTAAGAGAAAGCAAAAAAAAAAAAATATTTAAGTTCCTATATTTTCGTTGCTTAGCTTCAAGCGACTTGTTCACTTACATACATACATATTTCATAGAAAAAATGTAATCGACGGCTGAGTGAAATATCATTTTTTTTAGGGACACTTCAACTCAGAATTTGTAAGTAAAATCTGGCTTAGTACGCTTCTAAAGAAATTCTTGCTTGACTGCTAGCTGATATGTGACGCTCTGCTTAAGTCTGTGCGTGTGTGTGTGTGTGTGTGTGTGAAAGAGTGCTTTGCGAGCGCTGATCGTCCGCAGATTGTTTGGTTTGCGTTTTATTACTCGGTAATCGTGCGTAAACACGATGAATGCTCTCAATCGTTAACAGCCTAACAAGAATTTGTCCCAACACTCATGGATGGCTAAACTCAAGTAGCACCTTCGATTTCTTTTTTCCTCTAGCATTTTGGTTTACAAAAAAATGTGTGTCCATCCTCATTTTCAATAGCAACACAACTGAGTATAAAAAATTAAGTTGTAAAGGGCATACAGTAATGAGAACGATGGCATGAGATAAAAGAAGTTAGATACTTGAGGAAAGACACTCTATTTAAATAAAACGAAATCTTATCACACCACATCGTTTACATTAACTCGTAGCTAAGAGGTTGACATGAATTTACTTAAGAGCGTAAATATTGTGCTATGTTTTTTTTTTTTTTTTTTAATTAAATACAGCAATAAAGTAAGATAAAAAAGTGATAGTGCACAAGATATGTAGTAACTTCGAGTGAGATATTAAATATTTTGTAATATTCTTTTATTTAATTAGTGTTATCAATTTATGAATTCTACCATACTTCGTAGGAAGCGCTCACTTACATTTTTGTTTTAAAATTTCTATCACATTTATTGTTATTGGTAGTTAGTAGATATTTTTTGTTAACAAATCGTTAACAGCTGTTAAAATAAATAGAGCAAGCACCAGATGATTGACGATTATGTT
This sequence comes from Sphenella marginata, assembly GCA_951509765.1. Lineage (NCBI taxonomy): Eukaryota > Metazoa > Arthropoda > Insecta > Diptera > Tephritidae > Sphenella > Sphenella marginata. The sequence goes on from OX608083.1 coordinate 3,431,942, forward strand.
ATCATAAATATAGTTCGCGAAGTATTGACAGTGAGCAATGGTTTCTTTAGCTGTCACTGAAAGCTTGAATAGAAACTATTCCTTACAGGAAGTTTAATATTAACATTTTTTCTGAATGATAGTTGATAAGTTGAGGTAATGTTACATACATAATAATTTTTCAAACAAATACATATATTCTTCATTTAATTTTATTATATTATATTATAATATATTTTAGTTTTATTTTATTTTATTTATTTTCATTTTCATTTTATTTTATTTATTTTAATTATATTTTATTTTATATTTGTAAAGGTAAAAATATTACTATTTAAAAGTTTTTAAAATTACTCAGTCTCATGAGTTTGGTTCTTTAAATACTTTAACTTCACATTGCCAGCAAACGTCATTTGAAGCATAACGAAAATTGTATTTGTATGATCTCCAAACATAAAATACTTGTATATTTACAACGTCACAGCAAATTAAGATAATGATCCAAACTTCGTCTTCTGACGACCAATGTATGTACATTATTTTTTGCAATTTAATTTAAGTCACGTTTCGCTTTGAAAACGCTCGTGATTTAATTTTTATTGCATTCATCTCTCCCCGATCTAATTAAATAACTTGTATAGTAACTTTATTCACATTGTATGGAAAATTGGTTTTTCCGGGTTGTTAGATCTTGGCGATTTTAAAAATTCATAATTACTAGTTTTACTTGACAAATTGTAGAAAAACTTTTACATTGGTTTAACTGAAGCTGGCGCCTAAATATGTAGCTCAAAAAGTCACTACAAGTAGTAGGATATATACGGACAGACGGACCGGACCCCTATTCGATTCGTAGAAAGAAAAAGTCTACAGACCCATTTATGCCGTTACACACAACTTTTATGTGAACAAAGTCATAATAAAATTGAAGTTACAAGGAAGTTTAAATTGAAAAGGTACTCACAAGGCCAGAACTACTAAAGCATATCAATTGTCGATAAAATGTGTTAAATAAGGTTTATTTTCTAATTATTTCCTTTACATTATTTCGAAAAAAAAGCTTTGTTTTATGCTAATTTACACCAATTCAAACTTGACAGCCAACAAAAGCTTTTTTTGTGGTATTTAATGAGTTGACGATAGTTGCAGTGCTATTGTTGTTGTTGTTGTTGTTGTTGTTGTTTATACAGATTGCCACGAATATGCAATTAGAATGCGGCAGTAAGTAGCAGCTAATTTACAATATGTTGCAACAACAACAATACTTGAAAAGATTAAATCAAATTATTTATCACCTCAGCGGTGAGCATTGCATTACAACAACATGCGGTTGGTTGGGCGTTTTTGCTTGTCCGATATGGCGTACGCTTGGCTGACGGCTTGCCACAAATAGCCGGGTTTGCGGTAGCTATCATTGGCCACAACAGCAGTTAGCAGTCAAAGCAACAAAAAAAAAAAAAAACTGAAATCCAAGTGAAACATATGCAACAATTGGCATTTATTGTAGCGGTTGAAGTTCAAGTCGTCACCTTGTTCGTTGACGTGACGGTCGCAGTGTTGATTGCTCACTTTATATGTTTGTAACTAAACGATAAGGTTGGGGGTTGCGGTGTGTTGGCAGCGGGTGATATGAACTGTTGTGGTGTCAGTTACATGCTACCGGCTCGCTTTTGCGCCACTGACGGACTGGGTATTGGTTACAATGAACTTGATAATTTTGGTTAATAATAAATAAAAAATAAAATAAAATAAAATAAAATAAAATAAAATAAAATAAAATAAAATAAAATTAAGTAAAATAAAATAAAATAAAATAAAATAAAATAAATTAAATTAAATTAAATTAAATTAAATTAAATTAAATTAAATTAAATTAAATTAAATTAAATTAAATTAAATTAAATTAAATTAAATTAAATTAAATTAAATTAAATTAAATTAAATTAAATTAAATTAAATTAAATTAAATTAAGTTAAAAAAAAGTTAATTTAATTAATGTTGTGTTTATATTTCCTAAGTTTTATTATATGGAATTATATTCCTTGCTTAAAGCCATGCCCCAATAATAATATTCCTAGATTACTAAAAAATCCGTCGGCGTATTTCAGTGCCATATTTTTGCTTATTAACCGTGAAAACTCAATTCAAACAAAATTCAAAGCGTAAAAAATTCATTAAAAATGCAAATATTTATTTAAAGTTGTTGCCAATGAACAATTATCAGAGTGTAACAAGTGTTTCGAAATTGAAAAAACATTCACCCCGATGTACATATATTTTTTTCCATTGCACACACTGTGGATATTTGAGCTAAACAAAGTTAAGCTAAAACAACAATTGCAAGTTAGCAAAATCAAGCAACAAAAAAAAACTACTTACGAGCAATTATAACTCAATGAACAGTAATCCCCGAGCAGTGGCAATAAAGAACAAAACCTTTCAAGCCTAAACAAAAAGCAATCATTAAACACTGAAACGTGTCAATAATCAATATTTAAGCGAAAGGTGATAAAACATGCAAAATACAGCAAATGAGGTGTAAAAAGCGGCTATGTAAAAATGTGTAAACAATTCTATGTATGTATGTACATCCCAATAAACATTAGAAAGAAAATTCTGAAGTCTGAAGAAAATTTAATTTTACAGCATTAGGCCGTCAAGCAATTTTGTGCCATTATAAACTAGATAACCCGGCCACGCTTACGTTGCTAAACGCTTAAAAATGTTTTTCTAATTAAGCAGAAAATTGTTTTGGCATCAAAGTGACCCAAAAAGGCCTTACATTAAATTACTGTTTTGTAACTTTATTTTGCTCGCTACTATACATGTATGTAGTATGTAAAATGAGAAAAAACCACTGTAAAAAATACGCCCATATGCCTTGAAAAATTATAAATGTTAATTAACGACTAGGCGTTCCACACTTTATTCAAATTGTTTTCGCCTTTAAAGCTACTGTGTGGTTAATTTCAAGCACATGGAAATATGTATGTGCTTCAGTTTGCTCATTATTCTAAGCTTTCAGCAAACTTATTTGATTTATCACCACATCTCCTGTCACACATGATTTTAAGGAAAGCCAGATAAATGGGATATTAAATTTTTTTTAGTATTTCGTAAAAAGCTGAGTCATGCATTGTACTTTCTAAAATTTAAAACTATTTTATTTTAATTTATGTAATTTTTAATTTTTTATTTTATTTTATTTCACTAAATTTAATTTAATATGATTTTATTTTATTTTATTTCGTTTTATTTTATTTTATTTTATTTTATTTTATTTTATTTTATTTTATTTTATTTTATTTTATTTTATTTTATTTTATTTTATTTTATTTTATTTTATTTTATTTTATTTTATTTTATTTTATTTTTATTTTTATTTTAATTTTAATTTTAATTTTAATTTTAATTTAATTTAATTTAATTTAATTTAATTTAATTTTATTTTTATTTTTATTTTTATTTTATTTTATTTTAAATTATTTTGTTCTATTTTATCTTTTTTTATTAAATCTTATTTTTTTGGGGGGATTTAATTTAATTTTACTTTATTTGGTTTTATTTTATTTTATTATATTATATTTTATTTTGAGTTTGTTTGCTATCGATTATCGTGGAATAACCCAAATTGTATGAAATTTTTTTTTTTAATTTTTCTTTGTTCTTTCAAAATATTAACTCAACTTGCACGCATTGTTGCTGAATATACAATGAAAAATGTGTGTGTCTAGCTAAATACGAAAAGTTCTTTGCTCTTTCTAGAGAATGTGCCCACCATATTTACTCTTCTGCTAAAAAGTTTTCCTGTTTGTTTTTGCTTTAGCTCTATTGGGTTATTTCTTCTAGATTAAGTCAATAAAAGAGTTATTAAATATTTAATTAAAGCAAGTTGCGAAAATAATAGATAAAAAAGTGTTCAAGCTTCGATGAATACTAGTTTGACGAGCTTGCGGTAAATCAAGACGAAACGTATTTTTCAGAGCCTGAGTCACATGTATCTGAAGTTTAAACCGCGCTAAAAAAATTATTTTACTTGCACTTAAGAAACGTTTAGCAAGTTATGAAAAGAAGCACACGCGTCGTCATAAAAAATTGTTTAGCGGCAGTAGCAAACAACCAAGTTTTGTTGTTGTTGTTTTAATTAAGTACTGTCTACATATATTCCCAGCTTTCAGGAAATATTTAGAACGATATCTTTCGTTTGAATAAATTAAAGTTAACTCAAGATGAATAGCTGAGCGTGTAACAAATAAAAAAGAAAAAAAATCGCATGCGATAAAATTTATCTTATAAGTATAATTTGCCCATTGCACGCAATTTTTTCGTGACTAATTGCTTCCATCTAATTTTTTATAACATTCATATACATAGCAACATACAAAACAACAAAAATGTTGTTACTGCAATGCAATTTTTTCTCTTTCGGTTAATTGGAGCAAATTGGCGGGCAAACGTTGCCTTGTCTGCGGTTGTTTGATATATATTTGACATTTCCTGTCAAGGATTTTTGATAGAGTAGAGTACGCCTGCTGCTAGATATTTATGTAAACGTTCCTCATACGCACCTTGGCGGGCGTGGGTGTGATGAATGAAAGCGAATAAAAAACACCATAGTCATATATTTAAAATTAAAAAAAGGCAGCTAACAATACCAAGCCCAAATGAATGAAAAAAAAAAAAACTAACCCTAACGTTCCACCGCCACTGTAGGCTGTACATCTGTCCAATTGTGCGAATTGTGCAACGTTGCAAATCATGCGTGGAATTGGCCTAGAGGCTGGTAGTACATATTTCATCAGCGCCTATTGTGAGGCATTTGATACCAAAATAATACAAAAAGAAGGCAAGAGGCAGACAATTAATGTGGGTAGTATCACTTTCAATGAGGGGCGAAGTTATGCTTGCGCGTTTGGCAGGTGTGTCTGAGGCAAGCAAAAAAGAGCAAAAAACACAATACATTGCGAGTCACACCGGCAGCAAGAATTTTTGTGCGATTTTTGGGTTGACTCAGCTGTGCTAATTTAGATTTATTGAATGACAACAAATTTTTTTAAGTAGCACAGTGGGTTAATTTGGCATTTTGGGTGTACAAAAGAGTAACAACAACAATTTTTACCGAAACAACTTTTATCGTTTTCATTTTATGTCGATCACTAAAAAACTACTTAAATATATATTTTAATAAGGTAAATGTCCATAATTTCGTGGTACTAAGGAATTTTCTGACTTTCTACCTCTCTTGCGTAAAAACGGATGAAGGAAAACTAAAAAAGTAAATTTTTCCCATTGAGTTGATCTCTTAAGATAGCTTTCCATTTAACTTCAAACAAAACTAACAAATGTTTTATTTTATATAAAAAAAAATGTGTGAGTACCTCAAATGTCCCTAATTTCGTGGCAAAAATTTTCTGATGTACCTAACTTCGTGGTAAAGTGTCCCTAATTTCGTGGTATTTGGTTAAACTCTAATTTTATGGAAAATTAAAGTTGTTTTAAACGCAAATTCCTAAAATTTATTTATTAAAATTTATGTTCAAAAATTTAAAATTTTAAATAATTTTTTTATTGTTATTGTATTTATGAAAAGAAAGCGTTTTAAGACCAAGTAAGTATTAATTTGTTTAGTACTTAGTAATCAATTGATTAGACGGATTTTTTAATTGTTAATGATTACTTCAATTGGTTTTTGAGCAAAGGCAATTTGTAATTGATTGCGATTGAAAAAATCAAAAAAAAAAACCAATAAAAAAAATTTATTTAACAGATGTAATTTGTTACTTTTCTCAAAATTTCTTTTATTTATTATTACTAAAAATGTTTTTTTTTTAATTGTTGTGTTTTTTTGGTCTTTTCAGTTTTTTTTATTTTTAAACAAAATAAATAATTAAAAAAAAAGTTTTAAAAAAAATTAGTTCAATTGATGTAGCTAATTATTTTTTATTATTTCAAAAAATGTTTTTTTTTTTTTAATTTTTTTGGTATATTTTTAATTTATTTGTATTTTTTTAATTTTTTGATTTTTTTTTAATTTAATTTGGTTTTTATTCTTTTTTTTAATTTTTTGGTTTCTTTTTAACAATGTATCTAAATGCGCAGTATACCACGAAATTAGGGGCATGCGATAAAATTGATGTACGTAATTTCGTGGTATCGCTTTAAGCGGTAATATGAGTTTTATATTTAAATTTTTTTGTTTATTATTGCTATTCATTCATAACAAAAGCAAAAAAGTATAAATCTTGGCATATTTTTTTAAATTAAATGAAAAATTATTGAATAAACAAAAGTTCTATAATGCCATTATTTCGTTAAAACACAAGCACAAGCAGAGCTTTTCGATTAAAATATTAACGAATGGGTTAATAAAAGTGTACCACGAAATTACGTCAAAATCTTCCTCAGGGGTTTGTATAATAATTAAAATACTTAAAATAATAGGGTATCTTATGAAATGTGAAAGAAAATAAGGAAAACATAAACTATTATATTCCCATAATTTCGTGGGTACCACGAAATTAGGTACATCACAAAAAACATGTGTCCCTAATTTCGTGGTATTTAAATATTAAATAAAATGTAAATGAAAAGTTATTGAAATAAGTTTTGCAGTATTAAAAACGTTTAAGAAATGTTAAAAAAAACCAAAAAAATTATCATCAAAAAAAAAAATTTAAAGATACAATTTTTACAGGCTTAACAAATTCTACTGGTCTCCTTAACAGTTTCCTTAAGAGGCCTCCCTACAAAAGGCTCATTTTCTGAGCTTCCAACTTTATAACGATTGTTATTTAATAGGTTCAATTTTAAAAAATTTGTAAAATATCCATTATTACACCCGAAAAGTTAATCTTTATTATATAATTTTCAGTTTTAAAAAAAACTCGCCAAATTTCTTGTTTGAAAGAAAAAATCGAAATACCACGAAATAACGTACTACCACGAAATTATGGACATTTACCTTAATACTAAAAAAGTTGAACAAAATAACATAAAATAAAAAAAATAAAGTAAAATAAATAAAAAAAAAATAAAAAAAATCAATAAAATAAAATAAAAAATAAATAAAATAAAATAACATAAAATAAAGAATAAATAAAATAAAATAAAAAATAAATAAAATAAAATAACATAAAATAAAGAATAAATAAAATAAAATAAAATAAAATAATATAAAATAAAATTAAAAAAATAAAATAAAATAAAATAAAATAAAATAAAATGAAATAAAATAAAATAAAATAAAATAAAATAAAATAAAATAAAATAAAATAAAATAAATAAAATAAAATAAAATAAAAAATAAATAAAATAAAATAAAATAAAATAAAATAAAATAAAATAAAATAAAATGAAATAAAATAAAATAAAATAAAATAAAATAAAATAAAATAAAATAAAATAAAATAAAATAAAATAAAATAAAATAAAATAAAATAAAATAAAATAAAATAAATCAAAACAAAATAAAATAATATAAAATAAAATAAAATAAAATGAAATAAAATAAAATAAAATAAAATTAAAAAAATAAAATAAAATAAAATAAAATAAAATAAAATGAAATAAAATAAAATAAAATAAAATAAAATAAAATAAATAAAATAAAATAAAAAATAAATAAAATAAAATAAAATTAAATTAAATAAAATAAAATAAAATAAAATAAAATGAAATAAAATAAAATAAAATAAAATAAAATAAAATAAAATAAATCAAAACAAAATAAAATAAAATAATATAAAATAAAATTAAAAAAGACAAAAAAAATAAAAATAAAATGTAATAGAATGAAGTGAATAACTAGTTTTCGGATCTGTACTACTGTACGTTGTGTGTAAGAGAACTGGGCTTCTGCGTGAGGTTTATTTTACCTTGTGTCAAAATATGAACACCAATGTTCAGATCATCGTCGCAAATAAAATATGACTTTGACAGAACATGTCAGATAATATCAAAATAAATGTGCTTCATTATATAACGCACCTAGTTCAAAAAATTAAAAATTGCCTTCAATGATATTTGAATGTCATTGTTTTGATTTGCTTCATAACGTTTTTTTTTTGATTACACTAAGTGATATAAAAATATTAGTCATATATGCTAGAAGTACTACCCATTATATAATGCTAATATTGAAACATTAAAAAATTAAACAGTCCCTACAATTATCTAAAGCGATAAAAGAATGTTAACTAATTTCTGCACCCAATGAAAGCATAACATTTATTTTAACTACCAAGAAATGAATAATTTGGGTGTTGGCGTCTCGTATTAAAATTTCTGTTGACTTTAGATCGATATCTCAAAGATATCGACTACAAATAGGTAATAAAATAATCAATGTGTACTTATAAGGAAGTACTCGTGTGTGATATTTTTATTTTTACCATAAAGCAAGCCATGACGCTAATCATAAAATAGTTTTAAAAGATTGGTTGACGTGATTGAGTAATTAAATTAAATAATTTGATAAGTACATAATCAAAATCATTGATTGGTTTGACAGGCTTAGATTTGTGTCTTATTTACTTTGCAGGAGAGAGTGCAAAAGCTCGCAACAAATTTTAAATGTAAGTAGAAGTAGAGAAAGGCAGTTTAGAAATATTTATTTTATTTTATTTTCACTTAAATTTTTTTTTTAAAGACGTTTGGCTGTTTTATAAACGCAGTTTAAGGGTTCGCTCGTCTGTTTGCCGAACGTGTTTACACACGATTACTGAATAAAGAAATGCAAGCAACAGAAGCCAAACAATGTAAGGACAACCAGCGCAAGTAAAGCACATAAACAGGGAGTCACATATCAGCAAGCAGTCAAGCAAGAATTTCTATGTACGCATAGCAAGCCAAATCTCTTGCTTGTTTGCCCTATGTTGACTAAGAAAAGTTTTACAAAAGGAAGTACCTACCATTCTTACTTATTTTTCAGTGATGATTCTTCAAATGCCAGTGATATCAATCAACTTATTTCCGATATGTTTTAATAAGCATTCGTCAGCATATCTTATCAACGTTATGTCAATGCGTAAATTGAAGTTGTATTTTGAAAAGCATATCAGGGTCTACTTGTGTTTACTTACAACAGATCGTAACATGAAAAGAGTTCAAAATGTTCAAAAGAAGATGGCCTAGAATATTTGTGAGATTTCCAACATTTCATCCGTTCCGTGATACGTCCTCATGTATACTTTCAATTGTAGTACTAACTTAAGTGGAACGACTTGTTCTCCTAAATAAGCACTTGATCGATTTATCTAACAATGGAAGTGGCGCGCACTTAACACAATTTGAAATGTGAAAAGAACATTTGCATGAAATTCTTTAAATTGCAGACTTTGCACCTTTCAGTGTTCTGTTGCACGATAAGGTCAAGTTAAACTTTTGTTTTCCTTGCTTATCGGACATATCAATCGAAAGCATTCAAATGTTATTTTGAGGAAGCAAATTTAATCTATAAACTTGTATCTGCATTCCATTCAAGTGTGTGATAGCGTTTTTTTTTTTTTTTGCAATTCATTCTACAATGTTTGCATAAAATTTACGACTAGGATTCATTCAGCACGATATTCAGCAAATCATGTGGGGAGGTTAAGTTTTACGAGTTTTTAAGTATCAGAATTTTCTGATTTAACAATTTCGGGACTGCGAGTTAGTTCAGGAATTCTTTTCATTGTTGTTATTTTTGTACAGTTTCGCTTGAAAATAGTGAATAAATTATTTGAAAAATAATCTAACCTTGAAAAAAAAAAATTATAAATTTCCCGAATCGTTCTAAGGGCCGTTTTATTAAAAGGTATTGCCATCTCTGTGAACACGAATAGTTTCAGAGGCCAAAAGGTAGCGCAATTGTTTGGGCTATTCTTCGCTGGCCACTGCAATTGCCTCACCACTGTTTAGGTGTCATTGAGCGCATGCCGGTCATATTGCAATTCATTTCACTTTGCTCTTCACATACATATTTCCGTTATAAGACAGCTCAACCTGATTTATGGCTTTTGATTTTATAGCTTTTGTTATAACCTGGCTAGCTGAGGTACAATTGTGACTTTCATGCAATGCCTGTTTTAGTGATGCTAATACTCAAATGGTCTGTAATACCGTGAATTGAACTTCAAGATGTGCGATATGAGAATGCTTACCATGAAAGAAACTATGAGACATTGTGCATTTATATTCCGTGCTGTTAAGGAACCGATTTGTTATAAAAAAATACATACGTCAAAGCAAAAGTCCATTCCTATTGCGATTGTCGAGTTCACTGCGCCGGTGAACCTCGTAGATAATTTGTTTTTAAAGAAATATTTTGTAAACTATTCAAAGGCGGGTAGAGGAGTCCACTACAATAATTTCATCGCCCTTTATCGTATGGCATCTTAACTTTAAAGCGGCAAATACATTACACGAACTTTTCCGCGAACATTCCCGTTATGTCATGTTTGTGCGAACTGTTCTCTCGTGTATGGTGGTGTTTGCCAGTTCGCGCAAAAGTTCGCCAAAAATCAAAATATTTTAATTTTTGGCGAACTTTTGCGCGAACTGTTCGTGTGTGTATGGCGAAATAGCTCATAATGGTAGTAATTTCTGAACGGAACAGACGTGCGCGGAAAAATAAAATGGACAATAAAAAATTTCTGAGTGAATTTATTGAAATGTATAAATCTTTGCCATCATTGTGGCAAGTAAAAAGCAAAGATTATTGTAATAGGATTAAAAAGAATAATGATTATGCGACTTAAATGGAAAAATTAAAAGAAGTAGATCCTGATGCCACAAAGGATACATTCCATTCTTTGCACCAAATTCTTTTTTTGCGATTTTCTTTCTTTTTTTTACGCTTAATTGCCACAGCGAGCAATATTGCTGCAGCACAATTGTTGTCCGTATTCATCGCTGTCTGAAAGAGAACTAATGTTCGGCCAAAAGTTCGTATGGTGGATGGCCAAAGCCGCGAACAAGATATCGGAATGTTCGCGGAAAAGTTCGTGTAATGTATTTGGCGCTTAAGGAAGTATTACATAAGTCGACAGATACTACGGTCGATATTCGATAACCGTAATAGGACCGAAAATTTCCATCGGAATATACAATTCTACTTTGTCGTCTTCAATTTCCAGTACTAAGTCCAATTTAAATTTCAATAACTTTTGTTCACCGATTTCATACCACATCGATTTTTTCTTAAATAACTCTCTTCGCCAGTTTTAGTATTCGATTTTTATATAACAACTCAATAGCCTTACGTCAATAATATTTTTACAAAAATGCATGTCTTTTGTACCGAAATTCATATATCTCGATTACGGGATTGACGATTTTCACATCACTAAGTGCCTGTATGCCCTAGCGTCCCTTTTCTTCTGCAAAATTGAATGAAGTCACAGTGCTTCGCCCAACTTAATTATGGACATTGCTTAACCACCGCCTGGGGCTAGTGTGCAAATGACTAGGGCAAAATTTCGTTCTACATGTCAAGGTCAAAGTTATACTATGAAGGGCAGACAAATCTTAACTTTTTTATGTTAGAAGGCTTTAATTAATGCCAAAACACACTCAACTCCAATTATGCGCTGCCAAAAAGCAGACTTCACTGAGTTAGAACACACCCATGAAATGGGATGACGCTACGTTTTTATATTTATGCATATGAGGTATATACATTGTATTGCTTTCTTTGTTCTATTTTTTATTCCAGATTGAGTAACCACACCTCCGCTTTTGTTAACTTTCGTTGATCCAACATTTTTTTAACATTTCGTTTGCTTTATAATTTGACAGCGAAAAAGTATTGCCATTCGTTTGCATTTTGCATAAGCCGTTTTTAATTGTTTTATCACAACAAAACTGGTGATTTATCATGCTAACATATTTTTAATTTTTGTGTAAGCTTTTGTGGAATCAAAGTAAAAATTCTATAAGGGTATTAAGTTAAATTTTTTTTCGTATATTAGGGTATTCATTATTTCTCAAACCCTGTTTGTCTACCGCTTTCTACTTTCAGGACCACGCATTCGAGACTAGCCTCATTGTGAATTTTGTGTATTTTAACAGTTCACAATAGCACATTCCAGTCAGCTGTGATTAAAGAAAAGTGGATATGGATCCGCTACAAACTTGTCATACTCAACCGACTGCCGCGGGAGCAATTTGTTTAATCTTAACTAAACTACGAAACAATCGTTATTCTAGAAATGCGATGATATCTACACATTTTGAGTACATTTCAATTGCGATAACTAACGTTTGAGTTATTGATAATGATTCTTGAAATGATTGTGTGAACCGTTAAGAATGTTTAAGATTTTATGTATAAGCCAATTGAAGCTCTAAAGGTTTACCTAAGTGAAAGCAATTAAAATTACTGATTTATGAGTTCATAAAATTGAAAGCAGACGCCAAACATATAAACAACATTTTTATAGTAACATAAAGTTATCGTAAAATAGTGACCCAGTTTCTTCAAACGAACTTAGCAACAGAGACTGCTGCACTGCAGTTTTCTTATCTTAATCGAGTCTACTAATGTAGTTTGCTAAAGTCTCTCTTACATTTTTTCTAATTTCACTAATATTCTAATGAGCGAACTAAATTTTGAAAATATTAGAAAGCTTGTTTTTCTTCGCATTTCTCATTTTTATTACGGTCTGTTGAGAAAAGTCTCGGGAGCTAAAAAAATATTTGTGATCATCCTTGCGGGTAACTAAAGTGTAGTTTAGTTTGAGTAATAAAATATGCAAGTATTACATAATAGCCTATTTTATATTCTCACCGATTATGTCACCACAATATGGCATATCACACTCATGACTAAGAAGAAAATTTATTACGTTCAAAGCAATTGGGTGGAGTTCTAATGACATAATAATTAACTCACTCCTAAACTCAAAAAATTGCAAAAATAAAAGCATTAATTATTTTTAGATTTAACTACTTCAAAATTACTGTGGCATAAATAGAAGAGGAAGAATGTAGAGAAATATAGGGCTGGAACCTCCAATTTTTTAACTACTACTACTACTGTCTGCATAAGAAATTTTACCTTTTTCTATTTCGAACTGCAGTTTTAGTATTTAACTAGATAGTTTGCTCACTACGCTTTGATATCCCTACAGGGTAATGGAGCAACTCTTGACGATTCCTTATTTAACATTCTAAAAATGCAATGTTACTTAGAACCTTCGTTAAAATGTTAATATTTTATGTTTCTTGCAACACATTTTTACTCGCTTCCGCTTGTGTGTTCTTAGCGGCAAGTCAAGGTCAATTAAGCGCAAAAGGACTATGGCCAAAAAATAATGAGTAGCTCATTTTTGTAGTTGCATGAATTGCCCAAAAACCCAACTGATTATGAAAAAGTTAAAAATAATTATATAGGCTGACTGTTTGTAGGTTCCGTAGGAAAGTCATTAATTGCAATTTCTACATCCTTTTTGACCTAACGTACATCTGGTTACCCCATTTTATAGCTTCACAAAATAATTATATTTTTGGCACATGATTCAAACAATTACTTGCCGTTTTTCTTGATTGATTATTTGCTGGTTCTGTTGCATGATTTGGTTGAATATCTGGTCTCTTCAGCGTACTCACTCTTTTTGGATCATTAGGCCTTCTATCAGCATTAGATCTTCCTTCAATACTGGGACTTCCACTATATCTAAAATCTTTTGTGGCGCTCTCGTCTGTTGCATTTGAGGTTTGATCTCGTGATTTATAGTTTGTTGATGGGTAATAAAAATCAGAATTTGCTTGACTGGAACGTATTTCGCGATTTTCTGGCATAATGTTAGTTCTTTGCTATTTTAAAGGCAATAAATATGACTTATGAAAGCGAAAAAAACAGTTTTTAATATTTTTTCTTATATCAACAAAAAACATCAAAAAATTTGACGTTGAAGGATAAAAGGGTTTCCTTATTCAGACAAATGTTTTTTAGAAATAAAATGAAATCGTAGATTACGTATCGGCTTTTTTACGGTAAGCTCTACCGGTAACTATATCCTAGCTTTTTGTCGTATATTATAAGCAACAACAGTACTTTGAACAAAATAAAACAAAACAATATAAAATAAAATGAAATAAAATAAAATTAAATTAAAAAAATAGAATAAAATAAAATAAAATAAAATAAAATTAAATTTAAAAAAATTGAAATAAAGTAAAATTAAATTTAAAAAAATTTAAATAAAGTAAAATAAAATTAAATAAATTAAAGCAAATTCGAGTTCTAAGCTTTTGACCACTGTATTTCCCAATTTGTGCTAAAGGCTTGTTTCCCACGTGTAAAAGAAAACGATTTTAAATATGCAAAATGCGAACATAAAATATTTATTGTTTCTTGCAAATTGGCCTTTGTTAAATGTCACATGGAAATACATTTTTGTACACACAAATTTATACTGTAAGGATTCTTTACTTTAGATACCAGCCTTTCTTGAGTGTTTTACGTTTTATTTAAATTTAGTCGTGTCAGTTATTGTATATTAAACCTGCTTCAATTACGTTGCGACTCTTTGATGACGATCACATTGCAGTGGTAATAAAGATTTACCGACCAAAGCCCTCTTTCAGTGGTTTATTTATATTTTGCATTTAAAACATTTAGTCATTTTTGTTGTTGTTAGGCGTGGTTAATATGGAACGGTATACATATAGATGTGTGCTGTATTTATATTTGTACAAATATGTTAAGTATTTGTTGTTTTTAGTCTAATTACATTAAATCACATAAGACACTTTCTCGCATATTTGATGACTTTGATTTGATTACAAATTTATGAGTGTGTCTTACTTCTTCTGGTTCGCTGCGTTTAAAAATAAAATTAATTTTTAATAAATTCGAAAAACAATATACTGACTACTGTAACGAGACGCTCGTAAATTTTTTGACACATTAATGAGTTACATCATCGCATTAAAATTAAGCTAAAAAATTAGGTTGTTTGACAATCTTGTTATGAACATTTTTAAATGAATGCCAAATACGCAAAACCCCTGAGGTAATTAAATTAAGGAAAATTTCGATTGACGTCAGCCATGCATTTAAAAATATTTAAGGTTACACAACGACATTTAGAACAACAGAGATTATCACACAATTGAAAACATCGGTAGACTCAACCTGTTCCCACCCATGTGACGCAAGCGACAGGCTCCGAATTTTTCCACTTTGGTCCCTGTAATTTTCCAGTTTTTTTTGCTAAGTAAGACTTTTCTTGTATTGAGTTTCAAAAATGAGAAATGTGAAAATATTTCTAGCTGAGAACGAGCACTTCCCGATTTTTAAGAAGATGAAATTAGTTCAAATTCAAATCTTACTTACCCAATTGTGCCATCCTAGAATGTTTTTTTCGTATTGTTTTTGTTTATTCAATGTAACTCTTTTTTTTTTTATTTTCCACAAAGATATTAACAGTAGAAAAGCAGAGCTATGCCGTGAATTCAGTTATTGTATGCGTACAGTCACTCGGAGACGAAATCGTACAGTGTTTAAACTAAGTTGCAGAGTATTTTTTTGGGTTACTTGAATTTAGTATATTTATGTAGATCTAAAATAAAATAAAATAAAATAAAATAAAACAAAACAAAATAAAATAAAATAGAATAAAATAGAATAAAATAAAATAAAATAAAATAAAATAAAATAAAATAAAATAAAATAAAATAAAATAAAATAAAATAAAATAAAATTAAATTAAAAGAATAAAATAAAATTAAATTAAATTGAAGTGTAATGGTAAATTAAAGTAAAATGGAATAAAATAAAATAAAACAAAATAAAATAAAATAAAATAAAATAAAATAAAATAAAATAAAATAGAATAAAATAAAATAAAATAAAATAAAATAAAATAAAATAAAATAAAATAAAATAAAATAAAATAAAATAAAATAAAATAAAATAAAATAAAATAAAACAAAATAAAAAAAAAAATAAAATAAAATAAAATAAAATAAAATAAAATAAAATAAAATGAAATAAAATGAAATAAAATAAAATAAAATAAAATAAAATAAAATAAACTAAAATAAAATAAAATAAAATAAAATAAAATAAAATAAAATAAAATAAAATAAAATAAAATAAAATAAAATAGAATAGAATAAAATTAAATCAAATTAAATAAAACAAAATAAAGTAAAGTACAATAAAATGAAGTTAAATAAAATAAAATAATAAAGTTTAAAAAAAGAAAAAAGTAAAGCAGAGTTAATCAAAGTAAAGGAACATAAAGACAAGAAACTAATAAAATTTGGTGGTTTGATTTCAACCGCTAGACGCTCCCAAGCAATAAAAACTGTTCAACGTAATAACATCCCATTCTAGCTACGAGCCACTGTTCGTATAAATTGGGAATCATTTGTCCTAATTTGAAATACAGCATAATGCAACAAATCACTCATATTTTTTGGCTTCACTTTTGACAGGCATATTTCGTAGAGCACAGCCAGTTTTAAGTGTTCAATTAACAGCTCAAATGCTTAAATATTGTATTGGGTCATAGATGTGTTTCTCCATTAAGAATGATTATGAAAATTACAAAAAAATTTTTGATTTCTTTATTCTTTCAATTTGTAGGATTGTATGTATGTGATCAAAACATTTAATTGCAATTTTCCATTCAATAACCCATAGAGTTCATTCACTTAGCAATGTGGTAAAATCGCTTGTTATTATCGATAAGATGGGCGTTATTGTTATTGTTGCTGCTTTATGATTCCATATGGGTATTGTATGTAAGCTTTCTAAACATGTCGTGAATGAGAAAAGTAGAAAATGTACATATGTATGTAATAAGAGTACGTTGTTGGTAATAAATAGTGAAAAGTGAGACATGCAACAGTTTAAACTTGAAGTAAATATGTAGTATCTTTATAATGCAGTTGCATGACAAACGAGTATTGAAGTCAGTTGATTAAGGAATTGAGATATAACAGTTTTTATTTAAGTTTATATCATTTTAAGCCATGAAAACCGTTGAATTCCGGTATGGTTGTATGCGTGCAAGTAATTAAGTTTAAGGCGATGTTCATGCTTATGGAACAATAGATTGAACCATATCTACGATTATGAATATCTGATAAAAAATAAATACATTTCATTCTGTAAAGGTTAAGGCTTACAAAATAGAAGATTTCACTAAATACTAGCTTATTGGCAGGCAGATATCTGTGCTTGAAAGCTTAAGTATGCTAAAAATGAAGAAATTGACTATTTGAAATTGCATGCAACAAAGGAACTCCTTATTTAAATTAAATTTAAATTGTGTGCATAATTATTGCACGTGAACAATTCAACTTGACTTACCTTCTAAAAGTATTTGCTAATAGTCAATTTTTTTTTCGAAAGCACTAAGCGACTTACGCATAAAATAATATTAAACTATTTGTTATTTTTGAAAATGAAACGTTACCTTTAAAATAAACATTTTTTGCATTCGATTAAGCAATGAAATATTTATAACGTTGCCAATTAAACGCTATAAAACTTAAATCACTATTTAATTGGATTTCTTAATTATTTGCTTTTGAAAAAAATTACACCGCTTTCAACTTTTTTTTGCTTTCACACAAAAATTTCTCATAAAAAATAATGAGACTTAAGTAAGCGATTAATATTTGCGATAATTGATGATTTCAACCAAAATTGTGTAATTTAGTTTTACTATGTCGTAAAATAGCTAATTTGATCATTGTTAAATGAGAATTTTTAAATGTCAAATTTTTCCACACGCTCATCTTCATTTTAAATTTAAATTATTTCTCAAATAAATTACTTTCTCACGATTTTATGAGGTCTTATTAATTACTTGCAAAAGTCGGCTGTCTTTGAAAAAAATGACAATTAGACAAATGAAAGAAGCATTCGCGCTTAAATAGAGATGAACTCTCTTAGCATGTGTCACTCTCCCAACACTTTTTAAATTTTGTATTCCTTCATTTTGTTTATTATACAATTAAAATTAATTAAGGTAGTAATGCAAACATACTTTGCTACTTTCGAACTTTATAATCGTAATTTTATAATAAAAGTTTTTATGACCAGTAGCTGTTTTTTTTTAATGGAATAGAACGCCAAATGTATTATTTACAAACGTTTAAGTAAGATGACTCGCGCAGAAATTGAGAAATTACTGGCAGAGTGAGTGTGTATTTATATTTCGTGCATATTTTTTTTAGTTAATGCAATTAAGAAGTTCTCACGCTTAACAAAAATGCTTTCAAATTAAAAATAAATTATATTTTTTTAATTAAGGTAATTGTTGTCAGCGGCGATTAACTCTAAGTCACCGCTGAAATCGGGTATTGTGGTGAATTACTGTATGACACTGCCAACGGCTGCTCTTTGGCGTTGACTTTTATGCACGACAAATTTTGCCAGCGTCCATTTGCCATTTTTCAGTTCAATTGTTGTAGAGGAAGCGTCTTGATTTGATTGAGACAAATAAGAAATAAGTAAGGCCAGACTTTTCTAGGAAAGTGTAAGTTTTTTTGGACTATTGTTCCAGAAGAAATCCTTCACATAATGAAATTTGTAGCTATCAACAAATGACATGGCCGTCAAAGTGCAATGTGCCCGTTATTTTTATGATAACAACAACTAGTGCGTTCACCATGAGGACCGCCTCTTCTTTATTGTTATATTAATTAAATAAGTTTGTAAACCAAACGATTGTGGATTCCTAGACAAGATTCCTCGTGGTAGGAAATAGTAAAAAAGCACAGAAAATGGTAGAAAACCTCGGTATAAAACTTTTAAGAGTTTAAAGGAAATTTAAAAAAAATTATTTTTATTCGAGGTTTACGAGGACGCAGCAAAGCAAAAAAAAAAAAATAAGACAAGTTTTTCTCAAAAAATATTTTTATTTTGTAAACGTACTCTGGGTATAAAACTGTCTTTATATGCTCTTACTTCAAAACTTTATTAATTAGTATATGCTAATCGAAGTATAATTAAACTTTGTATAAGCGTGGCACTTGATGAATATTAGGATCACGTGTTAAAGTGGTCTAAAGTCGACAAAAAATTTAATATAAGACGATTATGGTTTCATCCTTTTTCAGATGAAAAATCGTTTCGATTCAAAAAATTAATCGGTTACGGTTTTAACCTTTTCGTGTGGTAAATATTTCCGTAGTCAAAAAATTCTAAAATCATCTTACTTCTAACTCACTGCGCTGCGTCAAGTTTAACTTTTGTTTTTTGTTTTACTTTTGGTTCGATGATAGAAAAATTCGCGAAAGCAATACAAAAATCGCACACATAAATAATGATGATAAAAAAAGCAAAAAAACAAAAACAAAAAAAACATGACAAACCAGAATTCTTGTTGTTATTAAAAGAAGACGTATTTTTCCACGTATCTGGGCTTGCATATAAATTAACATACAGTGCTATAAACACGTGTGCGAAAAGGGGTTAAGGAGCTAAATTTATATCGGCCGTTAACAGTCCCAGCGATCTTCATTTTATGATGACATCAATTGCTTTAAACGAAACCTGCATATTTAATAAACAATTTTCGAGTTCAACCAAATGTATGCTAAAGAAATTGCAGCTAAATAAAAGCTAAAACCAAAAAAAAAAAAACAAAAAAAAAGTGCGCGTCAATTCCAAGCGTGAAGAAAAATGTCTCTATAAGGCGGTCAAATGCGTTCATTCATGCGATTTTGTTTTCAACTTGTCGCATTGTTATGCTTTTGTTTGTTGCTTTTTATGAATTGTTTTTTTTTTTTTGATTTTTTGTTTTTGAATTACACTAAACCACATTTAAAACAATTAATTTTGAGCGATTGAATGACTCGCCAAGTTTGTTAAAATCTCAACAAATATGTACAAAATTTATTAATAACTAAATAGTCTAGAACAAATTGTTGGCTGTCGAAAAGTGTTAGCTTAATTTAACTGGCTAGATTTGTAATGTAATAGCTTTAGCTTTATTTGATAATGATTAATGAACTTCATTTCAGCGGTTTATTGGCAATCAAAAATTATGACAAGTATCATATATTGAAAGCTAATTAATAAAACAAAATTATTCTTTTCAATTTAGTCGTATATTTTTAAGAAATTAATTATTCTCATATTTAACATGAAAGGGGATCTTTTAAAAGTAATTAGAAATTCAGGCGCTTAAAAAAAGTAGCTAACGTTCTATTGTACACACAACATTTATGAAATGCCAAAATTGCTTATTCTGGGGGCGTTAGTCAGAAGTGCTTTAAGATATATTGACCCGGAGTCCATGACTGTGAAGTTAAAAAGCTATCAATACTAAACATATTTTTAAGTGCTAAATCAAAAGTTCGTTCTATGATATATGTATGTATCTTGAGAACTCAAGGCAGTGTAAGAAGTTGCGCTGAAGAAACATACAACATTTTTTCATATTTGACCTGACTGTTCTCATATATGATACAAGTTATTCAACATTTTTAACAGCGGAATATAGCATGAAAAATAACTCAACATATTTCTGAGCTTATCTCAAATCTACGATATTCTGTTCAAGAATTTTCCAAGTGGGTTTTCCTGGAGAAGAAATTTCTGTTTTTTATCTGTTTTCTGAGTTTTTTATATCCAATTTTTTTCGGGTAACACCGCCGACTTACCAGCCTTTTCTTCCCTCACAAAATCATGTTTTAATTTAGAGTCTCTTAACCCTTTCGACCCCAAAGTTGCTTATAAGCAACTTCAATTTTTAGCACCGTCCTATTTGAAGCTAACGGAACTACCTGTTCAAGCTTTGTATGTAGTTGGTTAGTTACAGTTTTAGGAATCGAACAACAACAAAAAAGTGTAATTTGGTTCGCGATTAACATAACTGTGGTGATTTTTTCAAAGTTAAGTTGGAAAAGTTGTGCGTGCGGAAATTTTAGTGAAAAAAATAAATATAAATTAAAAATACTTGTTAACCTTTGTTAAAAAAATTAAGTACACAGTTTGATTACTAATAGGTGAGGTAAAAAATAAATATTAAAATATCCAAAAAAAAGTTGCACTGTGGACACTAATATTTTTTTCTTTACTGAAGTTGCTTATAAGCAACTTTGGGCAACGGTGATAGCAAATACGTTGGATTCGTAGATATGACCAAACCACGCAAAGGACTTTGTGAAGCGGATATACGAGCAGCCCTGGAGTTTGATTGGGACGAGTCTTCTGACGAAGAGAACGAAGATGATGAGGCGGAGTTTTTAGAAAGTAATTTGAAGGAAATTTTGGAAAAAGGTGAGGAAATCGAGATTGACTTGTTAGAAGGTATTGCGAATGAAGAACGTGCTGAAGAGGATCCAAAGGAGCCCGTAGCTTTTGTTATCGAAAAAGTAGACTTGTCTAAATTGCGATGGAGGAAAAAGCCGTTTGGGGTAAAAGACATACCATTCGAAAAACTTCCAGAAGATGTTCACATGGTGAATAGCCCAAAAGAGTATTTTACTTCGTTTTTTGACGATGCAGTCATTGAAATTATAGTAAAAGAGACTAACTTATATGCACTTCAAGAGTCTGGGTCTGAACTTAAATGCACTAAAGAAGAAATTCTGCGATACTTTGGGATTTTATTATATTTGGGTGTTATCCAGCTTCCGAATTTCAAAATGGCATGGTCCCAACAGCTGAAATTGACTGCAGTAACGGACTCGATGGCCCGTAACAGATTTGAAAAAATAAAGAAGTTCATCCATTTCTCCGACAAATCGAAACAACCAAATAAAGGTGATTCTAACTATGATAAGCTGTATAAAATACGTCCAATTTTATCACATCTCAAGGATAAGTTTGTCAGTATGCATCAAGAAGAACACCAGAGTATTGATGAGCAAGTGATAGCATACAAAGGTAAGTCAAAATTTTCGTTATCCCAAAACCTTTTTGGACCCTTTACCTTATTTGTTTAGGAAGATCAGCATTCAAACAGTATAATCCCGCCAAGCCCCATAAATGGGGGATGAAAATGTTTACCCGCGCAGGGTCATCGGGAATTATATATGACTTCGCCCTCTATGTTGGTGATGGGACTTGCCCCTCATATGGGCTTGGAATATCATCTGATATCGTTTTATATTTGGCATCCTCGGTACCTAAATTTAAAAACTTCAAGCTGTACTTCGATAATTGGTTTACCTCGGTAAGTCTCCTTGTATCCTTGAAGGAAATGGGTATCTTTTGCATCGGTACTGTCAGAAAAAATCGAATGGGCAAGTGCGAATTAAAGTCCGAGTCTGATTTGAAAAAGCTTGGCAGAGGATCTTACGACATGAAGTGCGAAGTCAACCATGACATTGCAACAGTTCGCTGGTTAGACAATAAACCGGTACAGTTGTTGTCTTCATTTGTGGGAGATGAGCCAATAGGAGCATGTCGCCGTTGGAGCGCAAAGGACCATCAATTCATCGAGGTCGCAAGACCAGCTATTGTATCAGAATACAATAAGCATATGGGGGGAGTTGATCTCGCTGACATGCTAATGGAGCTCTATAAAATAAATCATCGCTCTGTTAAATGGTACATGCGAATATTTTACTGGTGTTTGGGAACTGCAGTAATAAATTCCTGGCTTTTGTATCGCACTCACCTTAAAATAGTCGAACCGAACGCAAAACATATGCCACTTATCAAATTTCAGATGGAGATAGCCAACGAGCTGCTAAATTCTGCACCACCCTCTTCAAGCTCGTTACAACGGAAAAGAGGACGATCCAGTGGAAGTAATGTTGAGTTACAAACAATAGATTCAGGACCATCGTCTTCGTCATCCAGTTCCAGCTCCAAGCGCCGTAAAGTTACTTATGATCCGCCGAACGCGAAGAGATATGATGACAATGGGCATTGGGTTATTTGGGGAGACAAAGGTCGTTGCCGACTTTGCAAGACGGGAACACCCCTATCAAAATGTCGAAAATGTGGTATCCATCTATGTTCCAACACAAGTAAAAACTGTTTTCTATTGTATCATACTTGAGGTATAGAACTGTTAAAAAGTATGCTTGAAAATAAAGCTTTAAAAGTTGGTTTTCATAAAATTTATTTAATTTTTACTCTCACAAAATACTTCCCAAACGGACCAAAGTTGCTTATAAGCAACTTCCAATATCTAGTCACCCGATAACTCTAGAAGTTTGAAATCTTCAAAAATCCTTAATTTAGGCCTTATAACTACAGAAATGATGAAAAAAAAATTTTCCAATAGTAGGTTCAAGAGCGGGGCCGAAAGGGTTAAATTTTCCTCTAGGGATATATATCGAGGGGTATAGCCTTGCTAATGCGCTCTTTTTTTAAAGTTCTTCCGGAATAAGTCTCTGAAGTTTGGTATTTTCAAACTAATCAAAACTGATTTCTATAACTCCAATTCTCATTTGAAAAAATTATTTTGGAAACTACAGTCCCTTAGACAAATTCTCAACTATTTCGAGACCTTTTGCATGCGTTGCAAAAGAGAAAATATACTCTGCTACAATGGATATTCACAATAAATATGGGCTTGGCCCCGTAAGACCTCTGCTGTCAGTACAACGTTCTCTCACGATTATCAAGTGGGCTGTATTATACAGACTATTCGAAAACCTTCGACAAAGTCTGACATCAAATTTTAACTGAAAAAAGCGCTATTGTGAACAATTGAAATGCTCGAAATTCACAATGACGCTAGCCTTCAAGGAATGGATGTGGGAATACCAAATGCAACTTCGTTCGATTAGCGCTCACGCCACAGTTGAAGATCGAATTTGTCTCAGAAAAAAGAAATAGAATATTAACGAAATATTTAACGAGTGTTTTTAAACAAACAAAAGCCTAAGGGTGCATTTCTATCTACTTGTTTGCATATTTTTGTTCAAATTTTGTAAATTTTTTTTGTAATTTTTTTTGCAACAAACTTTACTTACCGCGCTTCTCCTCCATCTTTGCTATTTACTGTGATTTCTGGAAGTGATTCAGCGATATGTAAAATGTGCTGGTAAAATATATAAATTTTTGTTTTTGTGCTACTCAAAATGTAAAAATCACAATAACACTTGTTTGCAATTAAAGCGTTTGCAAAATCACAATCGAATATCCAATTTGAGTTCAAAATATTTGATTTCTGGCTACATGAAATTCACTAGAAAAAGCGTGGTAGGTAGCTGTAAGAAATTCGTTTGTTTATATGTATCAATGAAAATTTTTTCGCTAGCAATCA
Source organism: Sphenella marginata (assembly GCA_951509765.1). Lineage (NCBI taxonomy): Eukaryota > Metazoa > Arthropoda > Insecta > Diptera > Tephritidae > Sphenella > Sphenella marginata. Next base: position 3,456,098 of record OX608083.1, read on the forward strand.
ATGAAACGAAAGGCACAATTAATATCGCGATTCGAATGTTTTCGTGTTTTTATGAAAGAGCGCTGTGTGTGTGTGTGCGTGTGTATGTTTGTATGTGTGCGAGTGCAAGTGGGCGCAACAAACTTCAAAACTTAATTTAGCGAACGTAACAATTTCGTTTATTTTTTATTGCAATTTCACTTAGCCAATTAGTTTCAAAAACTCTATTGTTTTGTCTTTGCAACGTTGGTGGATTTAATTTTTTATGCAAAATTACACAAAAAAAAAATTAAAAAAAATTAAAAAAAATAAATCAAACCAACAAGTTTAAATGCAATAAATATTTTGAATAAATAAAAGCGCAGACTGGTCGAACAGCTAATGAGCTTCGCTTCACTTGCTTGAAGCTTGAATTTTGATGTGTAATTTTTATGTCTTTTTTTTAGCTAATCTACACTTTTAAACAAAAAATGCATAAAAAGAAAGTTTTCGCTTAATTAATAGCTTTGTTGGAAAAATTTCATTATAACTCCCCAACATGCACAAAAGTCACTGTTGAACGTGTCCACTTGGTTGCTACAACAAAAAGCACCCGATCTAATATTTTACTTTGCTTATCTATTCGTCTCAGTTCAATCACTTGTTTATGAGGGACTTTTTTTTTTTTTTTTTTTTTTTTTTAAATACGCGCAATTCTCGACATTTAACAATTTGAATTAAAATTTAAAACATTTATTTTGTTTTTGTAATTTATTACGGATTTTTGTTTGTTTGCGATTTCGCGTTGTTACCACGTTCGGTGTTCGAGCGTAAATAAACAGAGTTTGCTGTTGACTTTAGCTGATATAGTGGTTGGAAGCGTAAAAACGGCGCGCGCACAATCACCAACAAACCGGCAGCGGCGTCCGTTTGTGCCAGCCTCAGTCACAGCGTCAATCAAGCCGGCCAAACTACGAAACAGCAGAAAAGACAGACAACAACATGGCAATGCCAGTTAGTCAACAGTGTAATCAACCAATTTCTTAAGCAGTTAGCTGCCGCAATAAAAGTTAGAAATACAAACGAGCCGAGTTGTTTCAAGCAGCAGCTGCATATTGATGGCGAAGCAACGCAGTGGCGTTCGCTGTTAGCTGCGCTCTGAAATGCCACAAAACAGTGGGACGTTTTGTTCCAATGTTAATCAGAGCTTTGAGGCCTATATTAACTGTGCTTTTCAGTTTTGCTTTGTTTGAGAAAAATGAGTAATACAAATCCTGAAATTTGTTTAAAGTACTATCTCTGGAACAGAGCCTTATGAGACAATGATTTATAAAATATTTTCAAAAGTTTATGGACACCTCTAATGTCGATCGTCACACGTCAAACCTCTTTATCGATGTCTGAGAAATATCTAAATTTTCAAGGTCATTTCCATTCTATTTTTCTACATACAAGTATTTTTCCAAAGTTTGATTTCAGTTTGAAAACCACTGGCGTTCCCTTAGACATAGCAGGCTGGCAGCTGCAATTTTTACATTTGGCAGCACTCGCATTAGCTGCCACAGCTGACATCAAAATTTAGCAAAATAGAATATAGCAAGAAAAGGAATGCAATAAAAAGATATATATTTGTGTGACAAAAGGTGATATTTAAATAATATATTATATTGTGTTTTGATATTTAGTGAAACGCCTAACAATAAAGGTTGATGTGTAGTTTGATTTCATTTCAAAAATATTGATGGAAGTCAAGTCGGACCCCATATCTTTGTTAAAGTGGAGAAATGAAAATATTTTCATATCAAAAATTTTCGCTTTTGCTGAAGAAAATCAATGTGGGAAATTGCAAAACGGATTTGACCTTAAATGAAGTGTAGCACTAACCACCTCATCTCTGCTACCGACTAGGTGCACCTGTCGTAGGCGCCGAAGACAAAAAAAACGCCAGCAGTGACGCGCTTGCTTCTGTTGCTGCTGCTGTTTTTGCTACTAGATGGCTTCAATTTCTTTCTATTCGTACATACAAATTGACTTGCTGCCTGCATAGTTCAAGCATTTTATCATTTTACTTTCAACTTGGTTATAATATGAATATTTACAATAACCTCAATGTCGATGGTACTTTCATGGCGGGAAATGATTTATTGCAGCCATCACACACACACACACAAACAAGCGAAGCTTTTCAAAGCAAAAGTGGAATGTGGTGTGGTTTGGCGTTGTCTTTTAGCATAGCTCACTTTCGATTGACGTTTTGCTTTGCCAACAATTTCCAAAGTATGTTTTGTGAGAAATTTTTTTTTTCTTTATGTTTTTGTTTTTATAAAAAACAGTAAAAACAGCTGAGTTCAAGTAACGATCACCGTTTGCAGAAATGCAATAATAAGAGAGATAGTGTAAACATAAGTTTATTAAAAATATATTAAATGTGAAATGGTTAAACCCGGCTGTTGGCGCAAATTAGTCACGTGCTATTGCCATTGCACTGTTAGCGATTTTATAATTTGAAGCTGCCATAGTTAATTTTTTTGATAAATTAATTCTGATTTAAATAATGAGCATAATTTGGATCGATAAAATCATCGCACAAGTTGAGAAATTTTTAAGTTCGTGCACCAGTATTATATATAAAAACCAATTTAATTTCTTTGATTATAAAAAAGGTTTTTGGTCGTTGTGATAGTAAAAATAAAAAAGTATAAAAGTACATTATATAAAGCGATCTATTAAAAGATAAATTTTGTTAACTTTACAGTTGAATTCATTTTGAGTTATGCAATTTTGAACACCGGCGATTTTGCGAGGCTTTGTAGCACATCTGAAGGAAAACAGGCACATCAAAAAGCATCCTATATCCGAAACTAGACCACTAGCAATAGATCGCTAAAAACTGAACTCAATTATCTGCAGCATATTTGGCGTGATGTGGTTGCAAACAGACAGACATAAAGACAAAAATTATTAAAAGTCTTTATTTTCGTTTTGCCACTCAAATTAAAATAGTTTGTTCCACCCTTTTCTTTTTTCTTAAATGGGTATAAGCTAAGGCTTCTGCCTGTTACAATTTTGTTTATATTGGGGGTACTAACAAAGGTTTCATTTTAGTTAGTTTTATTTTACTTTATTTAGTTTTATTTTATTTTATTTCATGTTATTTTTTTTTTATTTTATTTTATTTTTTTTTGACTTATTTTCTTAATTTTGTATTATCTTATGTTATTTTATTATATTTTTTTTGGTTTTTTTTGTTTTTTTTATTTTTTTTTTATATTATATTATATTATTTTATTTCATTTCATTTCATTTCATTTTATTTTTTTTATTTTATTTTATTTTATTTTCTTTTCTTTTATTTTATGTTATTTTATTTTATTTTATTTTATTTTACATTTTTTTTAATCTTTTTTTAATTTTCTTTTTTATTATATTATTTTTTACTTTTTTTAGATGACTTATTCGATTCGCTTCTCATAATATGAATTCCAAAATAAAAAGAGTTGATTAACGCAGTTGGCGAACCTTTGTTAGTTCCCTCGTATATTCGAGTAAGAGAAGAAAATGTTTGCCTTCCAAAATTAAAGCAAAAAACTGTTTTAATGCAACGCTTTCCTTGTCATATCTTGTTTGTATTATTACTAAACCGTTTTGCTTTTTCTGTTTCGTTCAATTTTCTTTTGACTTGTCTTTGTCATAAACCCTCTTCAATATATGTACAAGTACAACAATTGTGTAATTTGTATATTACAACGTCATGCATGTTCTTGGCAATCAACAGTTGTTAGTTGTATCCTTATTGATAAAACAAATAAATAGGTATCTACTCATGTATTGTCCTCAGTAAATATGGCTCCCACCCTGCCTTGTTAAATATTTCAGTTTGACATGAAGTATGACAACAATGACTAAATGACGTTCTTCACATGCGTGTCATATGCAGCTATTCTGCCGATATTTGCGTATTTATGTGAATAAACAATTTTTTTATGTGGAAATTTTTTATTGCGTATACGCAACGCAGGTTCACGGATACGTTTGTAAGTAGGCTTACGTGGGAAAAGTGCTTGCCTCGAACGGTTATTTAAATGCAACCGCGTGAATAATTGACAAGGCATTGCATTTTTCATAAACTTTTTGTGAGATGGGCGTCGTGGGAAAATATGGGCTGTTAGAATTTGCTAAACCACTGCCAGCAGGCGACTTCGTTTTTTGAATATTCAAGCCGAATTGTTTGAGTGGCTACAGAGCTTTCAAATTTCAAAACCCAGCCTAAACGAAGACAATTTTTATTTCGGTTTTAAAAAAATATTCAATCGTTTTCTTGTTGTGATGATCGAAATCATCAAACAATAATCGAGTTTGGCTGCTGAGATTTGCTGATTGTTTTGCTCTTAGCCACAAGGTTTTTTGAAATAAAAATTAATTAGACGTTCATCACTTGAGACTATTAGCATTTGTGCTACTCATTGTGATGATAAAATTAGCGCCCCTTTTTGCATTAATTTAGAGGCGTGGTTAGGAGCACAATTTTTGAAAATTTAATTTACTACGCTTTGATACACCCACCAAATAAATTGTTGTACATTTTTTATTTAAATATTGCAAAAATAATAATAAATCCACTGTCAAAACAAATACCGTTAAATTAAAGGGTCTAAAAGAAAAAAAAAAAAGTGAATGGCTAAAATTGTAAACACATGGACGCATGTAAACATCGCTTGAACAGTAGCGAAACCAAATCACATGTGGCTAATTAAGAGTAATTACAACTTATTGGCCACACTTCCTGACTTTCATAAGTTTGTATTTGATTTGCTTAACCCTTTCTTCGCCCATAAGTGAAAACGTCTCTAGTTTAGGTCATTATCTTTTCTACGTGTTTATGGCTCGATTTGAGTTTGTTCGATTTGAGCCGGCAAACCAGCGGACTTGCGTTGATCATTCAATAAAAATTTGTTTACCAGCTCGCAAGCTAAAGTTGTTAGGACTGCTATTTATCGATTTAATGCTGCGTTGTTTGAATTAAAAAGTGCCATTACTGCCACATCCATCAATACGTCTATACATTTAGATATACATTTACGTGGCTATACGTGTTGTAAAATAACTATTCATATCAGGGGCCGGAGCGATTGTGGCTTTTACCATACAAATATTTAATATTTATTCATTTGAGGGTCGGTATGAAATATGCCAGAATAGGGGAGTATAGTAACATTAATATGGGTAATCGTGCGTAAACACGATGGATGCTATCAATCGGGAAACAAACGAGCAAAAGCAATAATATGAAATAAAATAAAATAAAAAAAATAAAATAAAATAAAAAAAGTAAAATGAAATGAATTAAAATAAAATAAAATAAAATAAAATGAAATGAAATGAAATGAAATGAAATGAAATGAAATGAAATGAAATGAAATAAAATAAAATAAAATAAAATCAAATAAAATGAAATAAAATGCAATTCAATTAAATAAATAATAAAATAATAATTCCTTTCGTCCCTGTAAAAAGTAAATGTTGTAGTTGAGTGCCCTCACCTTTTTTCCACTCGTTACACTTACGCATGCGCGAATGCACATAAAAGGTGGGTTAATGAACATATTTTATTTGTGATTTTTTTTGTGCTCTTTTTTTTGTAGCGCAAATTTAACCACATTGAAAATTTTGAATTGTAATGTGAGCTTAACACGCGCATGCGCAAATCTTTGCAACATAAAACTCATTTCGCATACGCATAAAATATGATATCAATAGTTTATGGCGTCTACTTACGATCGCGCCACCTCATTATTTGCTAATACACAAACAAACACATGTGCATACATACATACATGCATACATAGAAACAAATGACTGCAATCATCATAAACAACTTCATCATTAATAATGGCAGCGTTGAAAAGATGAACGCCAGTGATTGTACGGCTTTCAGTTTGTTGCGAGTGTTAAATTTCTAGATAAATATTGATTAGTGTTGAATTGTTATAACACCTGCCGCAATTGTGTGTGCGTGCAATTTTAAAAACTTCAATAAATATTCATTTGATATGTAAAGTATTGAGTTAAGTTTATTTGGGTATAAAAATTCATGATATGCCTACCTCTTAATAAATATAGGCATTTGTACTTGTATGTGGTAACCTGTGACCCAGCATGATTCAGTAATAAACTGCGCTTTTGATATTTGTTGAAGCTATGTATGCAGTTGCCAAATGTGCTGCATAAATGTTTGGAAGCGAGTTAGAAATACACTTTGAGGTTAGGTGAAATAAAAGGAGATCACAAAAAAAAAAAAAAAAAAAAAATACCAAAATACTTACCAAAATACTAAATTTTTAGTATGGTTTGATGATTATGAGAAAATATTGCAACATTTTCAACAAACAATTTTTCATATAGCAAATTGCCCGATAACCGAGAAATAGATCTCGATATGTTTCGGAATAATCCATAAAATTCGTATAATCTAAAACCATACACATAAGAAAATTTAATTTTTATTTGGAGCCCTTCTGCAACCTACAGCTATACTTTTCATTTGTATTTCGATGAATAGCGATAGAAAAAATCGATAAAAATCAGCTGGCCTATCGACACGACCTGTATTATTGGATCATGAAACAACAAAATGACAAATAAAAATTTGTAAATAAAAACAAAAGAAAGCAACATTTTGCAAATAATCCGTTATGGCAAATGGTATTAACGCAAACAACATTGTTTTTTTTTTTTATAAGCTTTTTTTTGTATTTTTTCAAAATTCGTGCCAAAAACCAGAAATCACTAGGCATTAATAATTTATTTATGGACTCACCCACTCTTCTACGCAAAACATTAACATACCTACATTCATACACACCGTTCATGAACTAAAGTTTCAAATTGCAAACACTTTATCATTACTACTCTATAGTCAAACTAACTAGTTGCAAACTACTTTAAAACTAGTCCAACTGATTTTTTATCGAAATAAGCAACTGGTATTTTAAATATGTTGATGACCTTGGAAGTTGTCAGATTTTACACAGAAATATACTAGTCTCAAACTAGTGCAATATAGACTAAAAAAATCATGGTTATTGAAATGAATTTATGTAAAAAGAATTTAAGTAGCTCCGCCATAGGGGCGTTCACAGGTCCCGGCTTTGGTGAAAAAACTTGAAAATTCTAGTTGTAAACTAGTCTTTTTTCTGACTAATTTCTTATTTCACTTCAGGCTGAATATCGCGAATATGTGAACGCGTACGCACATTTATTGAATTAATGCGGTGGTTACTTGCTAGTTATAGGTCTTTGAGCCAAGTACCTATTTATAATTTAATAGGCAAAAAGTTGCTGAAAAAAAGATAATGAGTTTCTATTGTCAATCAATAATTTAATTTTAAGGTCAGGCCGAAGTAAGCGTTTTGCACTCAGAGACCAACGAAACATCATACATAGTAGGTAAGCATAAAAGACAACACGACACTTCAATTGCTACGCATGCGCAATATAGGTCTATTAAATTTAATTAAATTATTATTATATTTTGCTATTACTTCTTGTTTCATATTATTTTTTTTTAATTTAATTTTTTTCATAAGCGCAATTTTGGCTTTGGCTCGTCTGTTTGCCGATTGAGAGCATGCATCGTGTTGACGCACGATTTTCGAATAGTTGAATGCAAACAACAGCTAGCCAAGCAATGTTAGAACAATCAAGCCACTCGCATACCAACATATACACATGCAAAAGCAGAGCATCACATATCAGCAAGCAGTCAAGCGGGAATTTCTACGCACTCATACTAAGCCAAATCTTACGCACCACTCAGTTATGCAAAGAACTAACAACAACAACAACAACAGCAACAAAATCACCCCAAATGTGCTTACAAAAATTCAAAAGATGATGCAGTGATTTTGTTCATTTTCGCAGAAATATCTAGAATACGGTTTCCCCCACAACGAATTACATTTTCGTATCAAAATTTTTATCTTCACTTGCCATCGCTACAAAAATCATTACTTTTGCTATGAATGGTTTGTTGTTGTGATTTTTAAAACTAATGACATTGCCATTGATACAAATGTTTATGGTTGTTTGTCATCTAAGTAGATATGTATCTCATAAACACATCGTATTATCATAACAATTGAATCAGAGTATCGTTGCAGTTACACCCTTTCAGCTGAGTTTTGACAATTGTGTTGCTGTCAAATATGTTTTCGCCATACTTCATTTGCCAATTCTTTATTATTTTTGTTTACACACTCATGCATTTTACCTACCCGCTATACCCCTTAGCTTATGTATCTTTGAAGTGCGCATTGATTGAGTGGCGTGGGAAATGGCCAAAACAGAAACAGACAACAACTCACTTATGGCTATTAAACAAACACAAAAAATGTACAACAATAAAATTATAATAACAACTAATGTGATAAATGAGTAAACAAAACAAAACAGCCGTAAACAGAAATCTGAACGGTATAGTTTACATACGTACATACATACATACATACATAATGTACTTACCATTGTCATTTGACACATCTTTCATTACTCACCGAATGCCACTCTCCACCTAGCGCTCCACCTTCTAGGCGTTGCTGTTGTTGTTTTTTTTTTTTTGTCTCAATGATTTTTAGCATTTTCAGCTTTATTTCCTTGGTGTGTCAAGTGTCGCATGGCGCGTGTGTTGGCGTTTGAAAGTGTTTTAAGTACTGCAATTTTTATGTGGTTTTATGGGTTATGTCAGTACTGCGCCGCAGCCACAACCACACCACAGCCACTTTGTAACTTGACCTTGACATTGTTTATATCATAAGTGTGCACTTTCGTGGCTTTAAGAGCTTTAGCGAACTAGAAATGAAACAAAGTTTTGGTTAATGTAGATTTTGGTTTTGTTTTTTTTTTTGCCTGCAAATGTAGTTCAGTGAGAAATGTTTTGCTGAAAAAAGTGAGTAAGGGATTTTAAAACAGGAACTTGGATTAACGATTTTTTATTATTAGGAGATGAGAAAATCTTTTTAATCATGAAAAAGCTTGCAGTTGACTTTCCTATCCGTATAACCCACCTCCAGAGAAAATATTCTTGGTTACAGGACCTAGCGTTACTTAGAAGATAATTGTCGCTCCTCTACTTTGTACTCAATTTCAGCTTCAAAATTTATCTAAGCACAGAATATTTGCATGATTCATAAACTGAAATTAATTGGCTTTCGCACCTGTGGGTTACAATTTATGTTTTTAAGTAACATTCGTTCCAAGAGCTTGAGTTCAATAAGAGGCAACACAAAATAGAGAAAAACTAACCCAATGTGTTGCCTTTTGTTCTCTTAATGACAGTAAAAAGTTTTTAAGTGCTATTTAGCCACAATTCCAAGTATATTTGTATGTATTTTGTTATGCATTAGACCGTATAAAAAATGAAAAAAAAAAATGCAAAAATCTTTGGTGACTTTATGCGCATATTTGGTATAGCAACACTTTAATTGAATTTTTCTTTTTGTGGGCTGGACATTTTTTCGGAGTTTTGATGACTAGGCCAGGAATAATAATTTTTTCACTTGCAAATATTATTATTTTTAATTCTTGTAATTTTTTTAGTTATTGTTAGACGCGATAGAGAAGAAAATTTCAGAGATACCCGCCTTAACATTCGGAAGCTGCTAGACATCTTCATCCAAAAATTTTGCTAAACTTATTTTTAGGTTATTTATAGTCTTATGGTTAGGTTTTTTTTTTTTCAAAACTAATTTTGAGTTCGAATTTTTATTTTTTTGTTACTATCTAATGTATGTACACACATACATACATACATATATACACTTTTATAAACCGTGAAGCTAAGGAAATGGTCATTACTAATTTTGCTCCAGGCAATGAAATCTAAGTAAATTACCAAAAAAAAAAGCACTCAAAGTTAACAACACGAAACTGAAATGTTGAAAATGAATAAAAATTGTTCTATGTAGAGTAAGTACAAATGAATAATCTTAAGTATCCATACATGGGTATAGGAATTCATAAGAAGATTAGCAGGTGTTATGAGTTTGAAAGTTCGCAACATGACTGATTGTCTCGCTAATTGACTTGATCTCGTGAAAAAAAATTGCCAAATTCGCAAAAAGCTTAAAATTGCTCATTTGTTGTAGGTTCTCAATTATATTCTTCTACCTACACACTGCATGCATATATAGATACATAGGTACCTAATGATAATTTTTGTTGGAACTCAATTTGAGATAAGTTTTTTCTTTTTTCAATTTCCAACATTGATTTTCAACTTGAGATTAGTTGGACCAACAGTCTATTCTCCAGCAAAAGGGAATACTTTTGATATGAAAATATTTATTTCTCCACATGAAAATCATTGCATGCCGACTGGACTTCCTTAAATATTTTGCCACTGAAATCAATCCTCACATTTTACTTTTTTGTTAGGAATTTCCTCAATAATTATCAAAACACAATTCGCAATATAATATTTAATATAAATACTACTTTTTGGCACACAAATATATATCTTTTTATTTCTTTCATTTTCAATGTTTTAGCAAGTTTTCGTGCTCTAAGCTGTGACAGCTGCCATGTGTAAAAATTTCAGATGCACTCTAAAAATGAACTCCAATGGGTTTCAAACGGATGTCAAACTGAAAAAAAAAAAATTTTGAAATTCTTTTGAGGATTAAGATATTTCTCAAACATCAAAAAAACTTGGAATTTGTGGATATTGGGTATTAAAAAAATAAAGTGTTCGAATATCAATTTACAAAGACCACAATCAATAAAATTATACCAAGCACATAAAGTTTTTGAAGTATTTACGAGTACGAAGTGTTAATTACTCATTGGAGTAATTAAAATAAAAGTGTGCGCAACTTTTATTAGCAACACATGCAATGAAAGCTAGGCAAACTGGGTCGAAAAGGGATCAGGGAAGTACTTCAAATATTAATTTCATAAATCGGTGTACTCAAAGCGACTTGCGCGTTTACGAAGGTTTCACGGGTGCTGAAAAGTAGATGAGGAGTAGGAAGCAGTCGCCCCTTAGTCAAAGCGCTTTAGCGTGACGTCGTTTACGCCGACTGAAAAATCATACCCTCCATCTTAACTACTCTGCGCCTGGGTATAAAAAAGTGTGTACAACAATCAACTACTAGGTGTTTGTCACTTATAATGGGATTTTCCACTGAAGGGCTGTCATTGAGGAAGCAAGCTGTCATTTACATTTTGAGAGATTGACGTAAGGTGCTAGGTACATGCAGATAATTTAAATTTATTGGGTACGGCCGTGTGATGTGCTTGGAATTTTTATTTACCATATCAAATGCTTCGAAGCTTTACTCAAACTAGATTCTAGATAAACTGTACAGAATCTTCTAATAATAGATGTGAGCGTGTCTATCCTTTATAGGCGTTCAAGGTCTTATACCGATCCGTCCTGAAAAGGGGCTTTTTGAAACCATTTTTGATGTTACCTGAACCGTGAATAGCACAAACATCTTCACTATGGCTTGATGACCTGTAGCGTAGTATATTTTATTAAACATTTTATGCCTGTTTGGGCACATTCATATGAGCTCTTGACTGGGTTGTAAAGTACACGTCGCTGGAAATTATATGTAGGACAACTTTAATTTTTAATAAATTATTTAACATCTAATTCAATAAAATCCAAGTTAAAAGTTACAACCCCAACATTAAAAAGCACGCCAAAACATTGTTACCAAGCAAAGTAAGCAAGTGAAATCGTTTCTAATTTGGTTAATTGTATCGAAACTACTGCGGCAAACACTCACAACTTCACACCCACTTTTTATTTCCTTCCGTTTTTAATTAAATTGCCAACGCATGACAACACCGACCAAACGATGAACTACAAATCCTTTTATATGCATATGTATGTATGTGTGTGCATTAGATTGTCGCACTCTCGCCCATAAGTAGTTTTTGTTGGAAGAACATTTAAGATCAAATCCAATTTTCTATTCATATTTTCCAGCAAATGGGATCACTTTTGATATGAAAATATTTTTATTTCCCCACATTAAAATCATTGGATGCCGACTTAAATTCCATTAATATGTATTTTCCAACGGAAATCAAACTAATTAACACTATGCCCAATATAATATAACATTATTAATACTACCATTTGTCACACAAATATATATCTTTTTATTTCTTTCCGCCTTTTAATGATTTGCCAAAAACTTTGGTAAATTTTCTTTTGCCCAAGTGTTTCTATTAATTTTCAATGTCAGATATGACAGCAAAACCGGTGTTGCCATGTGCACTTTTTAAATGAACTGCAATGGTTTTCAAACTGAAATAAAACTATGAAAAAAATTTATTGATCCTCATTATGTTTAGAGATATTTCCGTAAAGTGAAGAAAGGAAGTGGAAGTAATTCGTTGAGACACCCTAATGTATGCACACACATACCTTTAAAGAATTTTATTGCCTATAATGCATAGTGTGTATAGTTTATCTGTATTGTTAAATGTGTTCACGCCTTAAAACTTGAAAAATGTTAGCATTGGGTTTGGTCCTGGCTAATCGGTAAAAACCCTTTGTGTCTTTCTGCTTACCTTCGCCAACCATTCGCATTTGGATGACGTAAGCTTGCTGCACAGAAATTTATCACAGCCAGCGTACACACCCACATTAACACACACGTTTTGTTTGGTTTATGCAAATATATGCCTTATCCGATACTCTGTCGCTGACCATTTGCCTATCGTGCTAAACGTCCAAGGAGGAGTCAAAGTCGGCTCGCCAAAGTGGTTTTGATGTTGATGAATGGCTAAAGAATGTCGCCGGAACATGCGAAATGAGTATAAAATAGAAAATGGATGTTATTATTAATGATTCAATAAAACATTTTCATAATGTTGTTGTTTGGGCAAGATTTTGATTTTGTGGTTTTCTAAGCATACAAGAGGGGGGCGGGTGTTCAAATCAAAACAAAAATGAAAGTAAATATTTTTGAGTGGCAATTAAAAGTTTAAATGTGATTGAGGCTTTTGGACTGGAAATTAGTTTATTTGAGGGTATGTAGTAAGTCCAAATCTGCTTATTAGGCACATATATATCCATTAAGCTTTGGTCTACTTTCAAATAGGCTGAGAGAAAAACAGCTTAAGTTGAAGTAGTAAAAAGTACTCGAACCGAAAGAGTCGGTTTTGTTCTTTATATCAGAAAAATAGTTATTTTAATCTAAAATGCAATTAAAAGAAGTTCTACGGATTTGCTTCCATTAAGTGAACACATTTCTAATTCATCTCAAAAAAATTCAAATACTTTAAAAAAAAAAAAAATTTACTTTGGCCGTTATGTCTTCTGCGAAAATTTATGTGAATTTGTAACACCGTGAAATTGTGGCTCCTTGTATCGTAGAGGGTTAATTGGCAACGATTGCAGTGGCTTTCAAAGTGCATTGCTTCAACATTTGAGAGCCACACGCTCAGTGGGTTTTATTGGATTGAGAAAAGTGCATGTCTTTGCTATAATTATGTTCTCTTTCACAGTATGACATGTAGGTGGCGCTGTCAGCAGTAGTGGTCTTGCAAACAAATAGTACTGTTTTATTAAATTTGGGTTAATCTTTTGGTAAAGCTGTTTGTTGCTTTTAACTATTTTCAGACACAAATTATTTGGGTGCCAGGCCGTTAACACATTCTTGGATATTGTCATGCGAATCTTTTAACTAGAGCTGGTACTTGTGAACAGGACGATGAACGCTTTTTTTGTAACAACACAACCAAAAATCTCAAACTGGTTTATCTCTAATAAAAAGGAAGCGCACGCTACATTGAACAACTCCTTAGCAGTTGGAAAAATCTTCTACAAAGCCCGGAAGATTGCCTGCATCAGTGATGCCCACAAAGTGTTGGTTTGAGGTTTGGCACCCCATCCCCCCCCAACACATCTTTTGCTCATGAAAGTATTTGCATATGGTTGCTTGAGACTCGAACTGCGCACTCCTTGATAACAAAAACACATATTTTAATGGCTCTTACCAGTCATCCCAACCCCTCTGTGCGTGCACACAAATTAACCTTCCAAATGTTCTTAATATTAGGTATTGTTTGTCAAAATCCACTTTTATTAATCACTGTCTTTTATCACTTTTCCAATTATGATGAGCTATTGTTGTTGTTGTTCGTGTGAGTAACACGCTTGAACAAGTGGCTGTTGTTGTTGATGCTTTGGAGTTGGTGGTGGTGGCGCATTAGCGGTTTTGACAGACAATCAACCCAAGTTTAAGAAGAAGAAGACGCACAATAACAAGAACAAGAACAACAACAAAACAATAATAAGGAAAACGATGTCACTCAATGTTGTTGACACGAACACTTAAGCCCGTTGCTGGCGCTTTATGACACGTGTAATGCGATACAAAGTATGCAATTAAACAAAAACTTTTGGGTTAACAAACATCACACACACACATACATACACATCCATACACACTACATATCGGCAACGAAGAAGTTAACGAGCATGGAATGACGAGGATTTCTCATTTATTTTGAATGTTCAAAGCAAGCATTGTAGGGATGGCGTTGAGTGTCTGTCAAATTACCGTTGCATGCAACAGTCGCTCTGCTCTTTCTTGAGCGCTAACGACAAAAATATTCAAATAAATGCTATAAAAGCGTGCTCAAGCAATAACTATAACATGGGAGTATGAAGCAGTAATGTGGAGTCGAGACATTTGTGCTGCAACCGTTATTTTAAGAAAAGAAAAACTCAAAGCTAAAATCCAAATACAACTCTGGTGGAGAGAAAAACGGCATGAGGACCAAGACCATATTTAATTTCCTCTATTTTATTTCATTAAAATTAATTTTATTTGATTTTATTTTTTTTAATATTATTTTTATTTTATTTTATTTTATTTTATTTTATTTTATTTTATTTTTTTTAATTTTATTTTATTTTGTTTTATTTTATTTTTTTTTTTAATTTTATTTAATTTTTTTTTTTTTATTTTATTTTTTTTTTTAATTTAATTTTGTTTTATTTTTTTATTTTTTTTAATTTTATTTAAAGTCTCACATGCTTCCGTCTTCTCATGACACCCTGAAAATGACACCAAAGAAAAGAGTTAACAACAAACATATTAAAGACATCTACAACAACAAGAAAATGTTACTGACAAACAATAAAAGGAAAGAAAGTCTGCTGTGAAAGAAAGAACTTTCGTTAGCATTCCTTAAAAGATAGAAAGCCTTTGGCGAGGAAAGTCTGTCGCATAAACTCCTTAATTTGCAGAGATGCTTTATGTGTTGTGCGCGCGTTTGAGTTAAGTCCTTAGAGCAGCTTCATTGTTACGATGTTGAATTTTGCAATTGTCAGATTGTGTGAAAGACTTAGCAGAGAGGTAACAAAACAAATAAGTGAATAAGCTGATAAACAGCTCAAACGACAAAAAGAGTAAAATAAATCTGAGCTCACACATTCTGAACCCAGTTCTCATTACAATGTTGACAGATTAAAAAACATTTTTTATAAATTAAAAAGCTAAAGAATTTCAATGGGGATAAATTTTATAAAATACTTACCTTTCGGAAAAAATTATCTCCTGCAGCTGCCAATCTCTTGCCAAAGACGGTATGAAGACATCTCCAGTCGTGAGAATGATCTCAAGACCTCCTGCCTATTTATGTGCTCAATAAGTATTCTAACCGGGATCATTATTCATATTCGCACCTAAAAGTATACAATCAAAATCAAATGAGCCTGTAAGTATGCAATGAAAGCGAAGATTTAGTCTAAAGCAATAATTGAAAGTATTTCTGCTTTGGATTCAAAAATAAACAAATCTCAAAATGAAAATCCCTAACAATAACAACAAAAATAAACGCTTAACTGCTACATAAACAAACTCATTGCATGACACTCATTTCGTAGACAAAGCTACTTGCACTTAATAAACGTCTTGTTCTCAGTTAAATATATATTTCCGTGCCAGCTTACAGGCGCACTTTTACACAACATCAAACGGATTCAAAACGTTAATGGCAAGAACAAAGAAACTAAAATGTGAGCTTACCGAATGATGGCGCATTATTTTAGTTTCCAACGTAAGGGAGGGGGTGTGTCGTGCAATTAAGAGTGTTGTTCTTAGTTGGCTTGAGGCGTAGCAAGTATAAACGGTAAGTGGCAAGCAATTTGGCTCCAATTCACAAACAGTATTTCAAGTTCGATATAGAAGTGAAAATTGCCCACTCCAGCAGTGCCGCTGTAACATGCAACCATTGCTTACAAGCATTTATGCGGTTTTTTCATACTTCCATTTTTGTTGCCTGCAGCATTCAGTGGAGCAAAGCAACAAATGTTGACAATTTCAAAGCAAAGAAAGTATGTCTAAAGTGTGATAGCAGTGGATACACTGAGAGAATTTCTCTGTCGTGTCAGCTGCTGATTTGCTTGCACGCTTTCGGGTTGTAGAGTAGCTAGAAAAATAAATTGATGAAAAGAAATTAGACGTGCTAGGCTTTAAGTAAGTTTAGAAGGCATGAAATATATAAATGCTGCAAAACAGCTTCTAAACTTTAAGTTGAGAATGCAGAAATACCGCAGCCAAATTTTTTTTAATTTCATACAGCAGGTTTTCTTTGATGCACGAACAAACATACAGACAGATGGACAAAAAAGTTGACAAAAACGCGACAGCTTTAATAAAGACGAAATTTGTGCTTTTCTATAATTTTGTAGTTGGCAACCTTGGTGCAATGTATAGAAACTAGCAACTCAAATGTTGCATACTTTTAGGCAGACTGACACAAAATTGGGTTCTTGAGGAATTTTGTAAAACAGAAACCACTCAAAATTTCTCTCTGTGTGCTGTCATACTAGTTGAAGTTCATTTAAATACAATCAACAGGGTTAACAAAAGCAACACAAACAGACGCCATAACAGACAAAATGTGGCACTAGCGCTTTTCTTTAAAGCTCACAGTTACTAGGGCTTGACGTTCTTGGTTTACAAAACCCTTTTTTTGTTTACAGTGCTTTCGTTTTTTGTTTTTTTTGTTGTTGTTTTTTTGTCACACATAGTACGTTTTCTATTTGACTTTGTTTCATTTCTTTACGTTGCGCTTTGCTACGTTGTAGTGCGCCGCTGGTTAGTGGGTGGATTGAGCGCAGCGGGTGGGACGCACATAAATGGGTGAGATTTTTGTGCTTTATCCGCTTGTTGGAGTGACACAAAAGATTTGCCTTGTTTCGAGTGATGGATTAGTGTGTTGACATGGTGTTGCTGTGGTTCAACTCTCGCTCTTCTGTTGATTGTTTATGTTTTTCTTGTTGTTGTTGTTGTTATTGCTTTTAGTTAACAATTGTTGCTTGGTTGGTTGCGTATTCATAGTTTTTGTTAACGTCCATCCTCACTGACGACTTATTAAAGGATTATTTTGACATTCATGTTGATGTTTTTAGGCTTTGCTAAGGCCAACTAAGGCGTTTTGGTTTTATATCGAATTTTTTTTTTGTGAGTTGATTGCGAGGTCTCAAATAGGCATGAAATGGCTAGCAACTAGTTGAATGTAAGAGGAACAAATACATGGGGAAAGGCGATTTGGAATAAAAAGTAGAACCAGTAGAAGGCGGAGTGTGGTTGCTAGTTTTCTTTATAGTGGATTGTTGAGATGTTTTCTCTCTATCATCGAAATACTTTCCAAACATCAAAAACATTTTATTATTTGTGTGGAACATTTTTGAAAACGCGGTATCGAACTTTGGTAATATTTCTTGCTAAAACGGGAAATGAGAAAATGGCGACGCTTCGTTCGCTATCGAAAAGAATACAGCGATCTTACTCTGATCTACTCGCAAGCAAAAATCGATTCGAACACACCACGGTACTCTGCAGTTCGTTTGAATTGATTTTAAATAAATGCCTAAAATGCTGTCTTTAAGCTGGTATTTGAATTGTTAGAGATCTAGTAACCGATCGAATTTTTTTCTATCACACTGTTATTCCACAATTTCCTGTTGGGTATCGTAAATAAAATGTGCTAAGCCACACATGTATTTTACCCACAAAATTTTCCTTGCATACTTTCAGGTCATTTGGCCACAATTTGCCTAACCAACATTTACTAAACGTTTGCCATTGTTTTCAATTATTTTGCAAAATCGCTTTACACATGTTTGCTTGTGTAATTTACTGTTAAAATGCAACCTACAATCACACACACACACATACACATGCGCCCAACTATAACTATTGTTTGTGGAAATAAACAGAAATTTTCCAACTCAAATGCTCCATTTACCTAATTCGCTGTTGGCTTTAGAATTTATGCCGCGCATAGGCTCAAGTAATTTTAGGCTGCGAAGCGCGCTCATTAAGCGAGATTTTCAAAACAAAAAACTAAATTTGAATTGAGTGGGTCGGTAAGTAATTATGGTGTTTACGGATGTGTAGTTACGAGTGATTGCCGTCATTGAAAATCATTTTGGGTGATTGGTGCACAAATTTCCCACTTGAACTCGAGTAGAAAAAAATTGTTTTGAAGCATTTAAAGGGAACGCAGCGAAGTAATTAAATGAGCTAATGGAGAAATACTAATTTTGCTAATAGTAGAATGGTGAATGTTTAGGCCCGATGCCTAAAGTCTAAAAAAATGCGCCACCCTAATGTCACTTTTCATTTTATACAAAACCCCAACACCAAGCCGCCCACATGTATATACATGTACGCATATTCATGTTTGTCAGCAAACATATACATGCATGTGGGTGTGCATGTGTCGGTTCACCTCCCCTTAAAACCGGAGGCTGAAATTTGGGGTTCAACGGTTGTCCGCGACTGGCCAACCGTCTACTTTTCCAGCGATCATCAGCGAGTCAACACGCGTCACGGCCACCCCAGGATTTTCACCGCCAACTATCAGGTAAAATTTCGTTGTAAAACTTATAATTTTCACTGCAAAATATACGGCCACATTTATAACGAGAATTCTCGTTCTTTCTTATTTCTTTCTTCCACTAAATCACAATTCGACCGGGGTGCTTTCGAGCCACGGCCGCTCCAGCTAAGCACCACAGCCGATTTGTTCATGGTCCATCTCACCGAGAATTGAATACAGCGCAATACAGTCCACATCATAATAAAGCAATTCAGTATATTAAAATATCACAGACATTGGAGCAAATATTTGATTTTACTAACATTCATCGTTGGATAAATTCACTCAGCCACACACAGCCAAATAATCACTGCCGCAAGGAAGCTACCACAACAATAACACATACATACAACATACTCTGCCGATCACCACATCAAAGCACGTAAGTTGTATATTTCTTGCCACTTGTTTTTTGGTGTTGCTATTTTTTTTTGTTAAACGAATTCGAATATTTATATTTAAAAAAGTGTCGCCCGCGAGTGTGCTCAAAACATAAGTGCGAAAAGTGAATTTGTTTAGTGAGTGCATTATTTAAAAGTTTTTCAATAATCAACATTGTAATTGCTGAGGTAACATAACCTCACTTTCACAGTAAATTCACGTAGCCTTTCGGTTGTTCGTTTCGTCTCAGTTTTCCACTTTTTTAGCGATAAACACGCACAGCAATTCAACCGAAGGCTAGTTAGTTTTATTAAATAGTCACTTAGTTTTTTTTAGTTAAATTTTCATTTATTCGCACAAAATATCCACTTAAACATTCACTTATTCGCTCGTTTTGATACACCGCGCACTTTACTTGTGGTTTCTTTGTTTACATTCGTTATTGCGGCAACACATATATACACGTATACATATATATATAAACATATCCCCGATAGCGTGTGGGTGGCGAGTTAATCAAATATTATAAATTTGAATTTATTGTCGAGTTTAAACAAATTATTCAGACGATACGGCCAAGTCTGTAATAAATAAATAAAATTTAATAAGATTTTAAAGACTCTGCTTTCATTTATTGAAAAAATTATTGAATTGGTTTGTCGGATTTTCCGGGGGTACATACGGCCTTTACCCTTTTTTAAGAATTATATTGTACGATTGAGCATTTCTCGTACCTCAAGCTATTTTTCGAGTTTTGTTTTGATTCTAATTCCTCAAAATCCAAAATATGGAAAGCTTTATTAGACTGGCTGATTCGATTGCTGAATTCGAATCAGACTACAATGATTTAGAGGATTCCGCCCACACCAAGTTTACTCTTGGCCTTCAACAAGAGGACTTGAAGTCAATGTGGAGGAAAACGAGAACGGCCCAAGATGAGTTGTTAAACTCAAATAAGTTGGAAGCGTCTGACATTGTATCAGTTAAACTAAAATTCAAAAAGGCATACGCCATATATTTACGATGCATGTCAGACATGGCTACACGCCAAGCGACGTTCACAAAACCCGATTCCAAAACGGAAGAAAAGACAGAATGTGAGCACAGTATCCGCCTGCCTCCTTGCGATACTGAAGTTTTCAAGGGCGATTACTTGTCATGGCCAACATTTCGTGACATGTTCACTGCCATTTATATCTTAAATAAGCGCCTAACACCTGTTGAGAAACTTTTCCACCTCAACAACAAGACACAAGGTGAGGCAAAGGATATAGTGAAAAAATGTCCACTTACAAATGAAGGATTCGATATCGCGTGGAGAAACTTATGCGAGAGATACGAAAATAAACGTATACTTGTGAACTCGCAACTCCAAATTTTGTTCAACTTAAAAAAGGTAGAGAGTGAGTGTGGTAGCGCAATTAAAACATTGCAACGCGATATAAATAATTGCCTTTCGTCCTTGCGAAGTCATAAAATTGACACTTCCAACTGGGACGCAATTATTACATACCTGTGTTCGACTAAATTGCCGGAAAGTACGCTTGGTCTATGGGAACAAAGCATAGACCATAAAGTGGAAATATCCAAGTGGGAGGATATGGACAAATTTTTGTCCAACCGCTTCCAGACACTTGAAACAGTGTCTGGGTTCATAGGGGCTTCTTCGAAAGCGCAGAAACCGCAGAGTATGCGACCTGCCAACGAAACTCCTGCAAAAAGACTTGGTGCATACCAAGCAAATGTCACAAAGTTATTGTGCACAAAATGCAAAGCAAATTCCCACAGATTGCGAAATTGTCCCCGTTTCCTGAAATTAACGCCGGTGGAGCGAATAAATTTCGTTAAATCGACTAAGGGCTGCCTAAACTGCCTATCCCCAGGACATACAGTGTCGAAGTGCAGCAGTTCGTACGACTGCAACAAATGCCACTCTCGACATCATACGCTCCTGCATGCGGAGTCTCTACAGACGCAGGCAACTAGCAGCCCGAATCAGTATAATGATGATAATGCTGCCTCTACTTCTCAACAGGCACAACAGAGACGGGAAGTTTCGAAATCAAGTTCTGTTTCGGACCTAAATGTTAAATCCTGCCATGTGCATTCAAGTGCAGGTGTGGTGCTAGGGACAGCTCGAGTCACCATTCATCATAATGGTACAGACTTCCCAGCAAGAGCACTGATAGATTCTGGCTCAGAATGCTCGTTCATGACAGAACGACTAAAACGCCGAATCAATTTACCAGCAAAAAGGATACATGCCCAAGTTTCGGGTATCACTAATGCTGTGTCGGCTCAAGTCAAGGCGGCCTCCCACATTGAACTCCGTTCACCAGTGGACCCTTGCTTTAGCCTAAAAACTTCTGTGCTAATTCTAGACAAACTAACTGCGAATCTGCCATCCTGCCATATCGACGCAACGACTATGCAGGCATTCCCAGACTTAGTCTTGGCAGATAAGAGATTCTACGTTAATGAAGAAGTAGATCTCATACTAGGCGGAGATATATATCCGCAAATAATACTGAGCGGACTAAAAAAGAATGTACTAAGTACACTTCTGGCTCAAGAAACGGTGTTCGGTTGGATACTAACCGGGCGTGTAGACGCACCTAATCCAACCAGAAATATAGTGTCGTGTTACAACTCTTTGGGGTGGCAGGGACCTTCTTGGTTACAAGAAGACAACTCACACTGGACAGTACAAGAACACGAATACCATAATACCATACTTCCGTGGAGGAAAAGAGGGCGCAGGCCTGCGCAATATCAAAGCAACAACTTCTGCAGGCGAAGGAAAGTGCAATACTTATCCGAACTTCAAAAACCAGTGAAGTGGAAGCATCCGAAACAAAACATTAAGGTGGGAGATCTTGTTGTCATCAAAGAAGACAACTTGACTCCGAATGAATGGAGGCTCGGCCGAGTTACCCGCGTACACCCCGGCGAAGATAACCGAGTGCGTGTAGTGGACCTCGTCACCGAAAAGGGTCAGATCAGAAGACCGTTGGTCAAACTGATTCTGCTCCCTATGGAAGGAATGGATGGCGAGAGGCCCGCTGCCTCATCCTACCAATCCACTCCACCTCCAACCAAGACCCTACCATCTCCCATATCCCAAACTTCCACCCTTCACTCGCTACCCTTAACGAGGACACAAGAAAGCCTAACGCAGAAGGTCGAACCATTCTGCCACAGAAAACCTAAATGCACTCGCGAACGAGGCCACAGAAAACCTAACGCAGTAAGGCGAACCTTTCTGCCACTGAAAATTAATCCATCTGCCACGACAAGTTGGCAGCCGATGGACCCACCCTCGTATACATACCCCAAAAAATACTAGTAAATAAACATATTTATAAAAATTACCAGTGTCACTCGCCCTGGAGGACACCTATCCAATCATACCGCACGACCCAATTTAACAATACCTGAAAAGACGAAAAATTAGTATCGTTCTACACGGAGTTAAGATATATCTATTCTAAACAAGGTAGAATTGACAACTGAAATATTTTTTGTAGGAGTTCTTACTTCAAAAAGGTATAAACCAACGAATTTACCTTTACTGGCCCACGTACAATATTTGGGCCCCATACAATTTTGTATTAAAAAGTTAAACCGCATTTGCAAATATCAAAATATTATTAATACAGAAATTCATAAACTATCTAATAAGCTCACTTTTGCCACCAAGTGCTATTCTGGAGTCTACCTCTTTAAAGACCTTGACCGCAACGAACAAGCAGATATATGTATATAGTAGGATAGCAACGATTTGGGTCACTGTTTACGACTATCATCAAATTCTAAAATGTTGGGAGGAGTACCAAAGTAACTTTTCGGTTCAAATGAAAATCGGCCTCCGGAGCATAAACACGATACATAATACGCGATCCCGTCTTCTTGGTACAGAAATTGTTTCATTCGCTTCCAAATATCTTGCAAACTACTCAAAAAATTGACCTCGTAATCGGATTATTATTTATGGGTACGGGGCGCGTCTATGAATACCTCTCCACGTATTTTGGACGTGTTTAGCACTCGGTTGCAGTCGTAAACAATTACCACGATTTGGTATTTATCAAATAAAAATAACGAGCTGAGAAAAATTAAACATTTTAAATCGAACGGGTTAACATCTTTTTTCATTTGACGCTAAAACTCCTACAGCAAAAAAAGAACTGTCAAGTTCGCTACTACTTTGTTTGATATACTTTGGGTGCATATTTGAAAAGGCCACTGTGTCAACTTCATATTTTACATACACATAACTTCACTATATACCTGGGTGCTCTTTGTTCTAAAACGTAAACGTCCCAAGCCCTGTAGATCACTCAAATGATGACGCGTCAAATTGCCATCCAATTCACTACTTTCAAATACCAAATGATTCACTTTAGTTATGCCCAAATGCTCGAATATGCGTGCAATTGATATAGAGTTTTTTTGATCACCAATATCAACAACACAGGCATAACTAAGTCCTGCACCAAATGTAGCAGCTACCTGTTCTTGCAACAAAAAACACGAACTGAAACGTAAACGTTGTAATAGCAAATTTGTTAGTTCACGTAAATGACTACGATTGTAAACATCCGATATGACCAATACCGCGCTATATTGCGGCAATGTATGGGCATGAATATTTAAATGATGGGGTAATGTGTGCAACCAAATATTTTCCATATTTGACATAGCAGCTGCTATTGAACCACCCACATTTTTGTGTAGATTAAATTCACCACGCTTTATTGGAAAATGTATATTGTAGCTACTAGCTTCATTTTCATGCAACAATAAGATGTCCTTATCAAAAAGTACTTTAGGTTTGGTGGCATTTTCTTCAGTTTTCAGTATTTACCTCCGTATTATTGTCGTCATCATCTGATAGTGGTAGCTCTTCAGGTACACTTCGTCTGTTAAAAGTGGCGATTTGTTGCGGTGGTGTAGCCATACGTACTCGTTTGGCATTCCGTTCATAGGATTCCTGTGGGGTTGCGTATGATTGGATTGAGTGGGAAACCTGCAGTCTTTGTTCTTCAAACTCAGTTAATATTCCAGCAGTAATTTGTACTTGTGGCAGTATAGCATCTTTGTAGTTTTGAGAGTTTTTTGCTTCTCGCCTTAAATATGCGATTGCAT
The DNA here is from genome assembly GCA_951509765.1 of Sphenella marginata. Classification (NCBI taxonomy): domain Eukaryota; kingdom Metazoa; phylum Arthropoda; class Insecta; order Diptera; family Tephritidae; genus Sphenella; species Sphenella marginata. The sequence goes on from OX608083.1 coordinate 3,480,500, forward strand.
GTAAAACCGTTACTGGATTAAGATCAGATGCTCTCCCAATTCGCAAATATAACGATCCAGGATGTCTTATAATTATTCTTTGGGCCTGCATTTGTTCACTTATGAAAGTTTGTTAATATGCACTAGCCGCAAATTGTTCCCGACACAGGCAGAAATTTCAAAAAAATTGAATTCTCAACATTCTTCAAACTTGTAAACATTCACTGATTCCATGAAAACCTGCAAAGAAGAAAAAAACCAAACATTAAGATTTGCACCGAATATATGTATATACGTATGTATATGTCCATGCAAATGTGTCTCAAATGCATGTGCCGGCCGCCACAGCATTGGAGACACCATATTTTCAAAGTAATTTGCGCTGCTACCGAAACGACACAGTATTTCGGGCAGCGCGAATAAAACTTACCCCAATCCTGCCAATATGCCCATGCGCCGTCCAGGCGATCCACCAAATCTGCCTCCATGTGCCCATGCCGATCTAAAAAGAAAGAAAAAAATAAGGTTAAACACAAAATTTTCATGCATAATTACAAATTTTACTTACCTCTGCTACTGCTGGTGACCACGCGCGCCGGAAAAAATAAGAATAATGAATTGGGTCATTTTTTCTCTGCTAGCGTAGCAGAACAATGAATTTGCCCTTTTTTGCACGTCTTCTTTACTTACCATTGTAAGTAAACGTAAATATGTATGTACGACATATTTTTCGGTCGCGAGCTCTGCTGACCACTCACTAGCAAAGCGTGAGTAAACATATGTATGTATGTGTGGTTCAATTGAACCGTCGCTCAATGCGAGCGCCCTTCATATATGTAAATATGTTTGCTGATGATCACGCCAGCGCGCTAGTGATGCTACGGTTTTGGCGACGGGTACCAAAAAACCCGACATGCCGAAAAAACGGGACCGCTTACTGCGGGCGAAGGGGGGACGAAATCTACGTTCGTCCCACTCCTAGGCGACCGTGCCGAGGCCAAAAAAAATTAAAAAAGTCCAAGAAATAAAAAGTTTTTTTTCACTTCGGGAAAAATTTTTTTTTTGGTTGCTGAATTTTTTTTGATTTTGGGTTTGTTTTTTCGGAGGGGCAGGACTGTTTTGCCCACAAAACAACCATAACAAGCCCGAAAACCGCGCTCCACTCACACTCTACCCGGATCGGTACCGAATGTCAGTACCGACCAAAGCGGAAATGTCGCTGTGTGCGCAGCCCTAATGAGCACCAGTGAACCATAGCAGAATAAATACATATATGTACATATGTATGTACCAAAAATAGCGAAACGCACTACCGGGTGATTCCGTAGGTGCAATAAAGTTTTTTTGAATGCGTTCCAGTGGTACGGTGCCGTACGACAATATTTGGCAAAATTATATCTGCCAAGCATTTAGTTGCATTAGTCTGCAAAATTGCAAAGCCTAATACATAAAATAAAAATATATAGGTACATATATAAAAACAAAATATAATTTCGCCACCCACGCTTACCAGCGTCATTCGAATAACAGCGCAAGCATCGAACCTGGCTCGGAACCACGGCCATTCCGACCAGTACACGGGGTATCGGACTCACTGCCGTTCCGACCCTTTCGAACGAGTTGTCATATAAACTCGACAATTTAGACTGGCCATTCAGCCGTGCCAGCTAAATAAGTTTCTGTCGGGAATTTAGACTGGCCACTCAGCCGTGCCAGCTATATCCCAGCTACAGCCAAGAATTTAGACTGGCCACTCAGCCGTGCCAGCTAAATCCAAGCTACGGGACTCACACCTGCGTAGACTGGCCACACTGCCGCGCCAGCTACGTAACCTTAACCATTAGTATGTAAGATTAGATTAAGATTAAAATAAAAATACAAATTTTTTTTCTTCTCGTTTATGGGTCCACATATGTATGTACATACGTAAATCAATCTACTGGCAAGAAATATACAACTTTTTATTTTTTCAAAGTTTCTTCCAGGCTCTAGGTAAGAAGCAGAGGTACGGCCAGACGATAAACCTCAATCTTCGGGAGGTCGCTCAAGGGCAGACATTGGTGACTGCGCCATCCGGCACTCACCATCCTAGATATAAGCCAGTAGCTTTAAGAGGACGTGGTCGGAAATCCTGGGGGCGGATTAAGATGTTGCGTATCGCAAGGGGGCCGGCATGTTTAGGCCCGATGCCTAAAGTCTAAAAAAATGCGCCACCCTAATGTCACTTTTCATTTTATACAAAACCCCAACACCAAGCCGCCCACATGTATATACATGTACGCATATTCATGTTTGTCAGCAAACATATACATGCATGTGGGTGTGCATGTGTCGGTTCACCTCCCCTTAAAACCGGAGGCTGAAATTTGGGGTTCAACGGTTGTCCGCGACTGGCCAACCGTCTACTTTTCCAGCGATCATCAGCGAGTCAACACGCGTCACGGCCACCCCAGGATTTTCACCGCCAACTATCAGGTAAAATTTCGTTGTAAAACTTATAATTTTCACTGCAAAATATACGGCCACATTTATAACGAGAATTCTCGTTCTTTCTTATTTCTTTCTTCCACTAAATCACAATTCGACCGGGGTGCTTTCGAGCCACGGCCGCTCCAGCTAAGCACCACAGCCGATTTGTTCAGTGAACGTTTCTAACCTAGTTTTTGATAACTTCTCAGAGTTGAATTTGGTAAATCTTATTTCCAGAAATTGTGGAACTTGTTAGCGAGAGTCTCGTTGACAAAGGATCCCAAGTGAAACCAATCCTTGTATGGGCTAATAGACCGTCTGATTGCCTGGTAGCTGTCGCGTTTCGTAGCCTCTCTGCAGATGTCAGTACTCCACCAACAAAATGCAGCATTACAAGTTGCGGTTATGTGGCGCTAAATTACTTTTTTGTTGCGGTTTTTAACCAATTTTTGTTCATTGGTTGGATTTGCTATTTGTTTTTGTTGGCGCTTTCATGTTAATTTGTGAGCGAAATCAGTTTTGATTTTGCGTTCCACAATATGCTTTCGATTGGCGTGAGCGGCCAAAAACTAATCACATCGTATTTTCAACTTTCAGCCACAAGCTTTCATTTCGGCAGCATATTGTTATTGGTATTAACAAAAAGAATAATCTAAAGTGATGCGTATTAGGGTGGCTAACCAAAAAAAAACAAAAAAAAAAACAAAATTTACCAAAAAGATACTGAAAAAGTCTCAAAATTAGCTCAAAAGCAATCCCGAAATTATACCGAAACATTACAAAGTTAACTACAGTGCACTCGCGAAAACTCGAACACACGATAACTCGAACATTCGGAAACTTGAACATTTTTTTTTCTCCATTGACTACTTTAAAACTCGAACAAAATGTAGCTACTCTAAAACTCGAACAATTATTTTCTTTTTTTCATGGAAAAACATGTTAGAAACTGTCGCTTTGCATGTGCTGTAACGGCCGATATTCAAATTTTTGTCGTTATGCTAGTCTTTTGTTTCATTCTAAGGCGCCGCACTGGCTAGGTTTCGTGCTAATTACGGAACTTTTCTTTGAAGTTGATTGATATTTGTCAGTGATATGTACACGGGATTTTGCGCGGTTAGGATCAAATTTATTTGCGTGTTATAATGGGACGAAAACTAAATGTTTTAAGTTTAGCAAAAAAGGCTGTATTGAATGGGATAGAAAATAAGAAACATCAAACCAAAATCACTGCTTTTTTTCTAATACATAATTTGTAAACAACATTCATATTTGCTAGCATTTTTTATTAAATAAACTGGCAATGAACTACAGTACATCAAACCAGAGAATCTCTTTGATTAAAATACCATAAAATTGGACTGGGTATAAAAACTGTTAAAAAGAATACATATATCGATTAAAAATACATAACGTTCGAAAACTCGAACATTTCGATAACTCGGACAGGGCTGGTTTTCATTAGTTCGAGTTTTCGCGAGTGCACTGTATTTTTCTCCATTTATTTATTTGCTATTGTTATTGATGTGAAGTTATAATCGTTGTTTTTGTTATTGTTGTTTGTATTGTACTTGTATTGTTGTGGTTGTGCTCTACATTCCGCATTACAGCCACCTTAATTAGGTTAGCGCCTTAACCAAATGATCGGGTTTCGCGCTTTGTTGCATTTCTGCCGCCTCTACCCACTGCAATATGCACTGTTGTTTGTTGTTGTTGTTGTTTTTGTTGGCATTTTATCTATCTACCTTTTTCCCTAATGTAATTTTGTTACGGATGTATGCGGCAATGTTTTGTGGCGCCTCGACGTTGCATTGTTACTTTATTGCATTACATCACTTGCCATTGTTGTTGTTGTTGCTGTTGTTGTTTTTATTGTTGTTAGTATTATTCGGTCCAATCGTGTGGCGGCATTCAATTTAAATGCAATTATTCAGCAGTTTAAACTAATTTTGGCGCGTTCATGTTGTTGGGCGTTAATCGATTTTTAAGTGGCCACATTTTATTGCTGTGGCGCGGTGTGGCAAGTACTTGGGAAATATTTGTTATATTTATCCTGTTAACAATACTGCGTAAAGAATGGTAAATGCGGGTTAAAGGAAGATGAATTAAGGATTGGGCAATGAATTCCTGTTAAATGTTAGTTTATGTATGTGAAAACCCCTCAACTTGCCTGATTAATTTGGCGTAAAGGAGTGTAAGTGCTTAAGATTCTGGATGATTGGAAAAGATAGTTTCAACTCAACTTTGGCAGCAAAGAAAGGCAAACTTCCAGTATGCTGAAAAAATATCGGGATTTTTTCGGAATGCTCCCGAAAAAATTTCTTAATAGTATCGAAAAAGTTTGAAGTGAAAACCATCCGAAAATGATGCCGAAAACATTCACAAATGAGTTAGAAAAACTTTAAAAAGTGGTCCCGTGAAAATATCCAAAAAACCCCAAAATGATCCCGAAAACAATACCGATGTGACCCTAAAAATGTTCTCAAATACTCCTAAAAATACGCTCAAGTAAAATTCCTAAATAGTCTCGAAAAAGTTTTGAACTTATTACGAAAACTATCCGTAAATGAAGCCGAAAACATTCTCAAATAGACCGCAAACCAACAACAAAATACATTCTCAAATGATTTAGAAAAAGTTCCTAAATTATCCTGAAAATAATACCGAAGTCTTCCTGAAAATGTTATCAAATACTTTGAAAAATATGCCCAAATAGTCCCGAAACCTTCCCGAAGTTATCCTAAAATAACCCCGAAAAGTCCTGAAAACAATCCCGAAATGTTCCTGAAAACATTCCCAAATGCTATCGAAAGCATGGCGGAATGGTCCCGAAAAAGTCTCGAATTGATGCCGAAAACTATTCCAAACCTGTCTGAAAATAACCGTTAAATTTAAATTCGCTTTTGAAGATGAACGGCAAAATGAACGTTTTTGCTTTGATTCGCGAATCTTTTCGCGAACACGAACGATAGCGGTTTTTCTCGACTGCAGTTCGCCGCCTAACAAAAAAAAGTTGCTCATACGCAGTGTAGTTATATCACTCCTAAACACATTTTCACGAGTATAAGGAAATTGAAATATGTTTGCATGCAATTCAATAACAACAACAAGCAATAAAAAAACATACATCAAAAGCCATAATATTCATAGTTGGCAAATTACCCATATCATTCACAGCCAGACATGCAAATATGGTTAGAGTAAGTAATAATAACATTTATTTTATAGAAAAGCATTTGGCTTAGGGGAATGAACGAAGGTTTTTGAAGTGAAAATGAACTCGTCATTTACGCTTTATTTGCTAGCTAATCGAAATAAAACAAGCACCAATTTAACGCTTCATAACAAAGAACATTCACAAGCTTTGAGGTGATGGCGAACTAATTCAATACAGGTAAGGTGGTGGGTGGGAGAGAGAGGAATGCAATTTAAATGATTGCAAGTAATAACTTCAACGAATTGGCAGCTAAAAGGCAAACATATAAATATCATAAAACGTGAAAAAGAAATGCGATCAAGCAGTGAATGCAAACTAGTTACAACAACAATAAAGGAAGTCGGAAAAGTTTATTTGAGCAGCAAAAGCAAAAGGTGAGAAGCGAAGTAAAATAATAAAAAGAATAAACGCTAGAAGAAAGAGTGAGGAAAAGTAAGTGCTGGAGAGTTTGAATATTATATAATTAGTTGTTGGAGATTATGCTCTTTCATACCGTTTTAATGTAGACTAGTTACAACTGGTTATAAAAAAAAAATTAATTGCAAAACGGAAATAAAAAATGAGCCAAAAGAAATGAAAAATGTCGGAAAGAATGAAGTTAAAAAAATAACATAAATTTTTTGTTTTTGTACAAATACACGGCTAATAAAAATGTTATTTGCGCTGTTGAGGGCCATGCTTGCAGTGAAATGATTGTGCGCGATTGTTTGTTGTTGTTACATACCACATTGCGCGCTGTTAAAGCAGCTCACTTATTGGTCAGCAAACAAACAAAAAAAGAAGAAAGAAAAAAAAAAACCAACAACAGAAAGGGCTGCATGGCACTCCTCGACGGCTGACGGCTGACAAATTCATGTCGGTAATTGAAGGCTTCTCTCACGCTGACACGCGGCACCTCAATTATTTTATATGCCGTTAAACATGCGGCGACTGTGTTGGAGTGGAGAGCGGTGCAGTCCGAAAACATAAAAGTAAACATACAAAAAAAGAAATGAACAAACAGCAAGAACATGAGAATAAGGAAGAGTACGAGTATGTCATCGTATACGAACCGAGTTGAGTTGTTTGGCATTGCATTTTTGTAAATTTTGTGTAATTGCATTCGCATGCGGCACAATGTTGCACGCAAACACAATGCACCAGCGCACACATACACACATATAAAAAACCAAAAAAATTGAAAAAAAAACAGCCTACTTGCTACTTTGTTGAAATTGTAGGCCCAACTCGTAAGTAAGTAAGTAACAACCACGCGCCACAAATGGAGTTCCGAGAAATCGTCAGCACGTCGGTAATGAGGACAACTGCAATTGCATGTGCCATTCTGTTTGTTCGTTTGCGTTTTCGCCATTTTTACTGCATTCGCAGGTAGGAATTTGTTGAACAATATCTAGTAATTAAACTCATTAGTTTTGTGTGTGGCTCATTTTGCGGTAACGTACATTATTTTTATTGTTTCGTGTAAGCGTCTTTTTCATGCTAAATAAAAAACTGCAGACAAATCGCATATTAAGGGCTGGATTTTGCTAGGAAAAGTAACTTTAATTTCCGCTAATTATTTTAATGCATGACAGAAATTGTAAGCTTTGAAGCTAAGTATTAAAAAATGGTTGTAAGCGATTAAAGTCAAAGGTTAAAGGGTTTATAAAACATGATATCTTGAAGAAGGTTGTTGTTGTTGTTTTTTTTAGAGGATAAAAGCGCACGCTACTAATTTTTGAAAGCGCTTATGATTGAGAAAATCCTTGTCTGGATATGAAACAGAGACTGCTTTTCAAAGGCCTATCGTCGACGCCAATTATTTGTGAAAAAACTATTAACAACCAGCTTTAAAATTGTTTTCAATACGACCAAATAAGCTTGTTTCCCAAATACTCAAGCTCCTCACAAAATTTTTTGTTCTCCCAAAATCACCCGCCCACGAGCTCCACTGGAACCATTTTAAATAGTCTTAAAAAAGTCTCGAACTTATTACGAAAAGAATCCGTAAATGATGCCGAAAACATTTTCAAATGATTTAGAAAAAGTTCCTAAATTATCCTGAAAATAATACCAAAGTGATCGTGAAAATGTTCTCAAATACTCCCAAAAATATGCCCAAATAGTCTTGAAAGCTTTCCCGAAATTATCTTAAAATAACCCCTAAAGAATGCCTAAATGATACCGAAATGATACCGAAATATTTCTGAAAACATTCCAAAGTACTCCCGAAAGTATGCTTAAATTGTCCCGAAAAAGTCGTGAACTGATCCAGAAAACTATCCCGAATTTATCTAATAAACATGAAACGGTTGCGAAAAAACAAAAAAAAAAAAATCCCGATGGCAATCGCAAAATAGCTCAGAAAAGATTTCGAAAGGACCTCTAGTAATCCCGAGTGAAGAACAAATAGCTAAGGCATTTTTCAAATTTATAAAGCTTAAATATTCACGTGGTCTCATATTTTAAAATGTCCACATTTCCTAGCCACTTCAACACTTTTATCCCACCATAAATTATTAATAATAGCATTATAGCTAGAAAAACAAAAAAAAGAAGAAGTTTGTAGAAAAACCACAAAATGAGTGGCGTTGCGGTTAAAATTTTGACGCGTCACCACTTTGCAGCGCAGCGCTTCCATTAACGCTCAATCACTCATCCGCTTGTCAGCACTCCATCGTTGTTGTTATTTTATGCGTCATTTGTGTTCATTGTTTATTGAAACGTTTTCAATATCGTGTACATAATTGGATAATGTAAACAGCTTAAATGCAAGCAAACATAGACATGAGATTACAATGAGTACATGGAACTTTTATAAATCTATGTATGTATGTATGTGTGTGCGCTATTTATATAAGCCATTTGGTGTACAAGTTGCTGTTACGTAGTTTAGCTTGGGTAGCGGTTTGAGAGTACTCACAAGTCAGGAGAAATTTAAGGCAGATCCAGGACTGGAAAACATAACCAGGCGAAAGCTAAAATTAGGCTTGGAAAAAGCTGTACAAACCGCTTATAGAATACACGATAAAGTGCCAGTAAATTGGGAAAAATACGCTCTCCATGAATACCCCAGGTAGAGTTGTCTATGGTGGGAAAAATCTAACCAACATCTAGGTTTGGTAAAGATTTTCCTAAATAATTTTCTATGGGGAAATATAGTTAATGTGATGGTTCAAGGCAAAAGAGGAGACGAGTGTGCTGGGGAGGTTCACATGTTCTATTGGCATTTTCCTGGGAAAACTAGCTAGGCGCTAGAGTGATATTACTACTACCGAATCAAGAGCTTTACTTCGCTTTTCTACCTTCGTCATATCGCAAGTCAGGATTGTGTCATATTTTGTCAGACATTTCCCGTAGCTCGTCGTTTTTTAGAGAACATACTGAGCTCAATTTTAAAAACTATATCTCCGAAAACAAATCAGTTATGGAACTAAAACACATTGCTTATTGCAGCACTCATTAACACCTTTCGTTTGATACCCATATTATATTAAGATAACTCCGAGCACCTTGGTCCACATATGGGGCAATAACTCCAAAACCAGTAGAGCTATCAAAATGAGAGTTACTTCAAATTGTAGGTTGAATATCTAGCAATACAACAGTGGAAGTTAAATTCAATTCCATTCACCAGTTTTTGTGTGATGCGCGCACAAGCGTACATACAAACAGACAAAAGTTCTGAAAATTGCTGATGAGAATTTTATTTCCCTAATAATGCTGCCTCCTATAGATTTTTCATGCATATCTGGAATGTTTCGCACGCCCCTCCTTAATAACAAAAAAAAATATCACATGTAAATATGTATGTATAAAAAACCCTGCTCACAAGGATGTGCTTATGTACGCATGAATGCAAGTAAACGATGCAATGACAAGTCAAACAAAGACTATCAATTTCATGACTCCTTTATAACGGTACTTTAAAGTGCAGTTACATGTTAACGTTCGCATGAAAATTCACTTGAAAAACGCCTGCAATTCGGGTCAAATTTTGCCCATGTCATTTCGTTACAACAATAAATGACAGTAATGCATTTGACCACAAAATGTGGGAGGGTAAACAAGAAAAAATGGAAGAAAGAGTGAAAAAAATTAAAAAAAAAGGAAAATAGAAAAAAAGCTTGTTAATGATATGATAAGCACTTTTACATTTAACTGAAAATTATTTCCACTAACAATGTTTCATACAAAATAATCAAAGGCTTTAGCACATAATAATAAGTGAATAAGCAAAAATTGAAGGAAAAAAAAAAAAAAAATTTAAAAAGAAAGAAAAAAAATTCTAAATTTAATAAGCACCTTTACGATGCGACTGCAAAGCAAAAACAATGATATGGCGCCAATAAACTAAAGTAGACTGCAGTAAGAAGTGGCAGCCATTGACTTGACTGTTGACTTGTTGTTGTTTTTGTTGTATACTTGTATATTAATATTTTGTTGTTATTTGTGTTGTGAACATACTGTTAGGACAGTTACTTACAACGCGCTGTCAGCTGTACATAAATAATAAATCAACAAGACGTCTAGCTGCATTAGCACGGCCCCCCTAGGCAAACCCAACGCAACGACACCCAAGCTTTACTACTTAGACGTTGAAGATATGATATGATATTTATATGAGTATATATGTATGTATATATGTATGTACATTGCATTTTATATTAAATTGCTGTCGTAGAACAAAGAGCGCTTGGACATTATCGACAAGTGCTGAATTATGCGCTAATGACGCCTGTTGGTATGCAATACTTTTTCGCTTGCATGCCATGCACATTTCATAGACTCGCAATTGCTTATGCATTTCTTAGTAGTTACGGGCTATACTTAGATTCATACATATGTATGTACGAGTATATAGCACACTTTGCTCTTCGTCACACTTTTAAATTGCCGACTGCATATTTGCTATGCATGAAATATTGACGAGGCATTTTTCTTGAATAATTTTTTTTGTTCACTTTTCGAACGTTTTGTGCAATTTATTTTTACGCTTAAGTGAATATTGAAGGTTAAGGGTAACACGTTAAAATGATATTTATTAGCAAGTCTGTGTGAAAGGGATGTGTGGAGAGGGAGAGGAAGAAAATGGAGGGAATGGATGAAAGTATAGATAGAGTGGTAAATGTAGAGAAAGCGAGAGGCAGAGTGTGAGGTTGAGATGGAATGACATGGAGAGGGACCGGGAGTGGATCGATGCGGGGAAAAGGGTAGAGTGCGAGTGAGATAGAGAACTAAAGGACAATGATAGATTAATTGAGAACTTATGAAGAGGGACTCACTTTTATTTCTTCAACTGCAATGCTGTGAGATGATCAAGAAAACACCTCGAAGACTGTTTAACACTCAGAAGTGCACATTACGCTAAGTATGAGTCATAAATGACTCTAAGGAAATTACTCTAGGTATGAACCATAAATGACTCTAAGTATGAGTCATACATGCCTCTAAGTATGAGTCATAAATGACTCTAAGTATGAGTCATACATGCCTCTAAGTATGAGTCATAAATGACTCTAAGTATAAGTCATACATTCCTCTAAGTATGAGTCATAAATGACTCTAAGTATAAGTCATACATGCCTCTAAGTATGAATCATAAATGACGCATTTTAACTTTATAAGTGCTTAATTGACTAAGACTGAAATCCACATTTTCCGTACCAATATCGGACTCGTTATGTCAGAATGCTATAAGAATTTTTGTTGGGTGCAAATATAATACAAGTTTTGATAGTAGATCAATGGGCTAATTTGTACACATATATTTATTTTGTTGTTGTATCAAAATATCAAAAAAAAAAAAAACAAAACAAAAAAACAGAAAAACATTTATGAAAGTCGAATTTTTCAATTCGATTGTCACAAACCAAAAAGATTAATATGCAATAAAAATTCTAATTGTCTACTCTTGAGAAAAAAGAGTGATGCACCTGCGAGAAAAGCGCTCATTAGACCGTGGAAAATTTCGTGGTGAGATTTGCTTGAGATATTTTTGTTGTTTGAGCAACAACAACAACATTTATATACTCTTAGTGTTGTTGGTTTTGCGTTTTATCATTTTCAGAGAACAAATTATATAGGCAATTGAAAATGTGCGAGAAAATGAATAAATTTTTTTTAATTTTTTGGGTAGAAATTAGGAGGCTTTTTTGAGATTGTTCAGTCTTGAGATTATTCTGTCTTAGGCAACGGGCAGTTGCATGCGAAACGCTTGGGCGTGACGAGTTTGTGTAGTTGGTGAATATTTTTTCAATAAAAACGCAGGTCTAACAGAAAAAAGGAACACAAAATTGTTTTTAATATTATAGAGCAAAATGCCGGCAAGAAAACAAGTAAATGACAATAGTTTAAGTTTGTTGTAATTGGTAGACTGGAATAAAAAAATAGTAAAAGATAAAATAAAAATTAATAAAATACAGCGGGTGTGTGAATATGTTGATTGGAATTTAGAAAAAAAAAAAAATTTGTATTTGTTTGCGTTTCAAAGTCAACTAAAATATGTAAAAAATTCAAGAAATGAGAATTAAGTATGTTACTTTAACAACTCGAGATGATGAAATATATATATAAAAAAATATAAAAAGCATATAAAACAAACACAGCATTGGCTCATGGTTCATTCGTTTAAGACAGTGACAGAATTTGTTCAGTGGCTGCTTTTTTCATTTTAATTTTTTTTCTAACGATTCCCAATTCAAAAATGTTTTTAGCGAGCAAAAGACGTCCATTACATTGTTGAGTAAATAAAACATTCCCCTAAAATTAGTTTGAGTTTCTATGAAATATTCTGCTAGCAAATGCATGAAGGTCAAACATAATATAGAATTATTAATGCATTTTCTTGGCATTATCTAAACGTTATGAAACAATATTTTTCAATAAAAACTAAAAACACAATTTTAAAATACTTTCTAAATAAATAAACTAAAAGCGAAGAATGAAATTTTCTGTTTATGCGCTAAACGCGATGACGTATACGCAGCGGTGGTCTATTTAATGCACACACAAACAAATACAAAAAAACAATAACAAAGAAAAAAAAGCCAATAAACCAGCAGTGAAACCAGCTCATAATAAATGAATTCAAAAGTAGTGCGAAATTATAGAGAAACTCGATAGCAGAATATGTGGTTCGTTATCGTTTATACTGCAAGCGATCTGACTAGTTTTTCACAGGTTTAGTCTTGATTGGAAAGTTTAGTGGTTTTAATTTTAGTTATAGCCAACTAAAAGTTTTCCACATACTCTGAATATTTAAATTTTTTTCGATTGACAGTGGTACAATGCTGCTATATGTATATCAGACTAGTTCGAACTCAGCCCCAATATATTACTTGTGCTCATTAATTCATTGTAGCTGTGCAAAGCACACACTCTGAGACAAAAATATATCAGTCGGCAGCGGAAAATGCTAAAACTATTCATTTGTTTATGTAGGGGAAAGAAACTAAAGAGAATGCCCAAATATATTGAGAGAGTATCCGAATTTCGAATTTATATTCGAATTCATAAAAGTGCGACCACAAAAATTTTTGATCCAACAATTAGTCAACAAATTTAAATGTTTTTCGAAAATTTTGAATATTAGGGAAATTAATTAATAGTCCGTTCCGCTGTAAAAGCTCTCACTGCCGATCTCCTTTCAACTGAATATTGCAGTTAAACGAAATTTTTCAGTAGAACGAAATTCATCAAATTCATTCAAAAGCTTCACTCAATTTTGAAGACATGAATTTGCATTGAAATGTAATCGGACTTATCTTCGTTAAAAACTAAAAAAAAAAAAATTTTTTCCCTCGGGCAGAAGTTAATTAAAAATGTTTGCCAACTTTTCTTTTATACCTACATAAATTAACTTTCATTTCTCATTTAAGACACCAGCAATACTCATTGAGTATATTTACGATATTTTTTCCAACAAAGCTCCAAATATAAAGTTTACTAAATTATTTTTTTGAGCACTACACAGTGCACAGAGGGCCAGGAAAGGGATGAGAAGTGGCCACAATTTAAAATCTTATCAAAATAGCTTACAAATTGCTAACTTTAGATTTTTAATTTTTTGGTTTTAATTTTCTAAAGTTTTGAATATAAAATTTGTTTTTCCCTGTTTTTTTTTAATCTTTTTTTTTAATTTCAATCTTTTGATTTAAATTTTTTTTTAAATTTGGTGTGAAAAGAAATTTTTTGGTTGAAATTTTTTTTATTTTCATATATGGTGGTTATTTTTTGTTTTTGCTTAATTTTTTTAAATTTTGTGTAAACAATTTTTTTTTGTATTTTACTAACTTAAGGTTTTAAATTTTTTGGTTTGAATTTTTAAAAATTTTGCAAAAAAAAATTTTTTTGTAATAATATTTTTTTGAATTTTGAATTTTTGATCTTTTGATTTTAATTTTTTTTTAATTTTGAGTAAAAAGAAATTTTTTGTTGTAATTTTTTTTTTCATATATTTTTTTTGGTGGTTATTTTTTGTTTTTGCTTTTTTTTTTAAATTTTGGGCACACAATTTTTTTTTGTATTTTACTAACTTAAGCTTTTTAATTTTTTGGTTTGAATTTTTTTAAATATTGCAACAAAATACAAATATTTTTTTTATTTTTATGTTTTAATCTCTTGATTTTAATTTTTTTAAATTTTGAGTACAAATTTTTTTTGTGTTTGAAATTTTTTTTTTTATTTTTTTTTTAATTACATACTACATATATGTATTTTTCTTGTTTTTGCTTTATTTTCTTAAATTTTGAGCAGGCATTTTTTTTTTGTTTTTTTTTTTTGTGGTTTTTGCTAGCTTAAGATTTTTAATTTTTTTTGTTTTGATTTATAAAATTTTGAGTAATTCCAATGGCATGGATTTAGGAGCTTTTTTTAATAAATAAAAAAAATCGAACAGAATGATGAGAATACGATTTTGAATAAACTTTAAGCACAACAATTTTTGAAAAGCTCTCGCCCTCGTATATTCGCGTGCCAGTCTACCCAACTTCGCTCTAGCTTCCATTCATGCATGCTCTTTTTGTACTAAATATGAGTACCTCTCTGTAGATAATTTTTTCTCATATAAATGTACTTTTTGTTTTGTGTATAAATATTTTCATGTATGTACATAATTTTCTTGTTTACAAACTAAAAAGCGTGCCAACAATTTTTGTTTACATTTTTCAATGACCAGAAACGCTAATGATTGCCAGCAAATTGAACGAACACCTGTTTGATTATTATTTAAAAAAAAAAAAAAATCTGATGGACACTCTAAAATGCTCACGAAGTAGTCTTAAAAAGGTTCCATACCCCTCACTTACTTCTGAAAAATTCTGAAATTGTACTGGTTCCACACTGCTCAAGAACTGGTTTCTAAGAGGTCATACACACATTCTCACAACATTACCAAACATACATACCAACCGTTTATTCTTATTATTTTTACTGGTGTATTTATTTCCAGAAAAATAAAAAGAAACAACAACACCAACATCAACAACAACAACAAACACAACCTTCAAATAAAACCTCAACATCCAAAGCAGTCGAAGATGTCAAGTCAAGTGATCCGCCAACCAAGCAGCTTCCTTTTAGGGTAGCCAAATCTACAATACTAGGCCGCTACTTGGTGGCGGATCGCAACTTGAGAGCTGGGGAGCTACTGATAAAGGAGGAGCCTTTAGCGATTGGGCCGTGTGTTTCAGCCGATGCTGTGTGTCTTGGATGTTATATGCCAGTTGAACTGCTGTCGACGCAATATCGGTAAGCTTGTTGAACAAACTCGGCTCACTTCAGGTACCAAGCAAAAGCGCTAAAGTCAGTTGCCATTTTGGGGTTTTAGTAGTTGTAGCTGAAACCCTAGTTGGTGGTTGATTTCACTTTCTCATTTAGTTAGTTTTGGGTCTTCAAATAGGCAGCTGACTTCAGCGCTACAAAAACCTCAAAAGTAGACAAACAAAATTTCATAAAAACTTTAAATAAAACTTTAAACGCCAGCTGTTCATCTTGCAAATGGCCTATGTGTGGACCACAATGTCGTGGCTTGCATCAATCAACTGGCCACACAGCGCACGAATGTGAATTGTTGAGTAAGCACAATATCGGCGAGGCACTCATGGCAGCTCACGGCAAAGCGGATTTGGTTAAGAATTACTATGAGCTCATTTTGATTGTACGCATTCTGCTAATGAAGCAACATTCGCCAGACAAATATGCCGACATTCTACAAATGGAATCTCACACCGAACTACGAAAATCTAATATCGAATTGTGGCAATATTACGAACAAAATGTTGTGCGACGATTGCAAAATGATTGGGGCATGCAAGCGTTCACCACCGATGAGATACATACCATTTGTGGTATTTTGGATGTGAACTGCTTTGAAATTGGACAGAATTTTGCCAAAGCTCGCAGTTTGTATAAGAGTGCATTTTTGTTGGCACACGATTGTTGTCCTAATACGGCGCACAGTGATGATCCACAGACGTATGCAATAAATTTGCGTACATCGCGTCCGATACGAAAGGATGAGGCCATAACTTTGAGTTATGCATACACGCTACAGGTAGGCGAAAAGGGGCTGGGGGAGGGTTATGAGAATTCAGAATTGTGTGTTACTAATTTTTTGTTGTGTTTAGGGTACCTTAAAACGACGCGAGTTTATGCATGCTGGTAAATTGTTTTGGTGTTGCTGTGAACGTTGCAGTGATCCCAAGGAGTTGGGTACGGAATGTAGTACCTTGGTTTGTCCCGAATGCAAGAAAGTAGCGGTGCGTTCGACGGCGCCTTTGAATCAAGATGCTGATTGGAAGTAAGTGTTCGATTATATAGAAGATTTGTCAGAGGTTAAAAGATATTTGTATTGAAATTTAGGTGCGCTCATTGTGGTTATGCTCTGGATGCGAAGGCGGTGCTCAAATTGCTGGATGCAATCAATTTCAATTTGGAAGCGATAGATGCACATAATATTACAGGACTGGAAGGATTCCTGAAAAAGTAAGTGATTTTTTGGTGCCTGATTTTTTGACACACCCGAAATGGAGCCTAAATTGAGACCGAAATGGAAACTGAAATTGGAATTGAAACGGAAGGTGGCAAAACTGAAACTGGGGTCAAAATTAGAAACGAAACTCTTGTCGTATATTGAATGGAAACTGGGAACGAATCTGGAATTGAGACTGGAGTAAAAATTAGACACGAAACTGGGATCGAACCGGGGGTCGAAACGAATCTTGAATCGAAACTGGAAACGAATCTGCCACCAAAACTGCAAAAAGGACCGAAACTGGTACCAAAATCATAGTACGAACTAGGACTGTAACCAAAAATCGTTTCTTTCTCCCTTCACTTTGAATAATAAGTACATACGTTGCTACACAAATTTAATTTATACTTTCTACTTCCAGATATGAGCAAGTTTTGGGCCCCAATCATTATCTGCTCCTCTCAGCGAAGTATTCACTTTGTCAAATTTATGGACGCACTGAGGGTTTTCTGCTACATTCAATGGAGCTAAAAGATATCGAAAAGAAGGAGAGTTATTGTCGTGAATTTTTAGAGATCATAAATGTGCTGGAGCCGAATTTGACGCGTCTGCGAGGTAAGTTCGTTGAATTGCTAAACTTTCCACACTGATTGCTCTTACTTTAGGTCTGATACTTTACGAATTGCATGGCGCGGTTATGATGCGTTCACAGCGTTTGATGATGGCTGGTGAAATAAGTCAGGCTGAATTTAAACGCAATATTAAAGAGGTGGCGAAATGTCTGCAAGAAAGTCGAAACATTTTATTGCTTGAACCGAAAGGTTCGACGGAACATGAAATGGGTGCGGCAGCTGCAACGGCATTAGAGCAAATGGGCGCGAATTGAGAAGGTCTATAGATTGTGCTTGTAATATTTGCTAATTGTATTTTTTGAAGTAAGATTTTTTTTTAATTTAAAAAAGAATTTGTTTTAATTGTTACTAATTTAAATTTATATAAAATGGTTTTATGGATTACCTCAAACAAAAAATAAAGAATTTGAAAATAATAGCAGCTTCTTTAAGTAATAAACAACTTGTTAAAGTTTGAGTAGCAAGTGATTAGAGCGCGCAGTTTGAAAGTCACTGTATTCTGCAAGCAGTTTGAAAGCCACTGTATTTTGCAAACAGTTTGAAAGTCACTGTAAACGAAAAAACAAGCTGTAATAAAAGTAAATAATTATGTGCCGAAAAGTACACAAAACAAATTGAAACAAGAAACGACCAGTACTTAAACTACGTGCCACCAACACAGACACAGCCAACACTCTAACTCAGAACATTCCTTGAATATGCCATAAGGACTTCACTAAAAGTGTCAGTTGTTACCAAACATTTGTTTCGGCGGAAACATGCGGTTGCGGTTGTTGTCACACTTCATTTTTCATATTTTTAACCTTTTCAACTCTACAGCAACACTACAGTTGCGAGAAGTACATGAGGAAAAGACCCAACGAGCAATCGTTAGAACTGACTGCTCGAGGCGTACACGATTATACCGTTCCATTTTGTGTTATGACATTGGTTGTTCGTTGGTCGAATGGAGCTTAGGCGCATTTCATGCCAACCAAAACTGTCAACGTCTCAAACAGTTTGCAAATGTGTGCTTGTTGTTGTTTTTATTGTTGCTGTTATTGCAGTTGTCATACGTTTTCAAAAGTGTGTGCAGTGTATCTTAGTAATACAAAACGCTACTCATTTGCAGTTTGACTATGTCACTAACGTTGGCATGTCTGCCGGCAGCCAAACCACCTAAGTGCTAATTGCTTTCACTACATCACAATGTTCTTACCACAATCGTCGTGAGCGCACAGCAACAGAGTCAGAACTGCTGTTTCATATATGTGTGTGTGTGTGTATGTGGTAGGGCGAGCTGCTCTTGTCCAATGGTTTGCGGACATCTCAAGGCATGACAGCACATTGCGGTCTTACTACGCTGGCAAGCTGCCATACCGACTTACGACAACCTTGCAAAGGGCAAACATTGGCGCTACTGCCATAGTCACAGCAACTTTGTGTATCTCCCTCTTCTTCTTCTTGTCTAAAATAGCTTGTTTTGTTATGATGTTCTTTCAGCTTTTGGTTGCGCCACTTCAAAACTATCTCTGGTTGTCTTGGAATATTTTATTTCATTCAGCATCAATGTCACAACTGGCCACGTTTAGTATTAACACAATAATGAAAGTAAATGTCTTTGTTTGTATTTGTAAATATGTACTCATTGAGTTTGTAGATTCAAGCGAATGTCACAACAAAAATGAAAACATTGCCAAATCAAACAAATTATGTTGTTTAAGCTCATCATTTCACAAGCCGACATGCTGTGGTTGATTGGGACAGGACTTGTGGCAGATAAGACGATTTAAATTCATGAATGAAATGACTAAGCGACTTAAGTGTGTACAAACATAAACATTATTTAATGCTTATTAAAAAAATACAAAAACAAAAACAAAAGCATGTAAAATGGAAAATGTCAAACATCAAAAAGAGGATAGCGGAAAACTAAAAAAAACCTCTGAAGTAGGTTTTGTGAAATGGCTGAGGTAGCTCGCAGAAAATTCAGGGTTGAGTAAAGGTCCACTGAATAAGTTTAGGATATTTTTTTAAGATCGAATAGACGGCCAGAAAGAGTGAGAAGGCTTGCCGGAGAGACGGTGAATCGGTATGAATGCGTTGGGTATACATAGGTTGAGGATGGAGAGGAACGGAGAGCAACTACGAAGCGATCGGGTTTGGACTGAGTTCGGGGATCAGAGAGCGAAGCTACGAATAGAGCAGAACTGATGAAGCACAAGCTAAGCGTATTAATTGAGCGGCAAGAAGGTTGACAGCGGTGGTGGTCAGGCACAAAAATGCCCTCTTTTTAGTAATGTCAATTACTTCCAACAAATAAATTATTTCACTAAATTCGAAAAGTTGCCTAGCTACCAAAGCAATTTCCTAATTAAATAACAGAAATTCCAATTTAATTTACATAAATTAAATGTTTCTAAATCAGAAAATCTAAATCACTGCTTTGAGTGAGTTTAATCAAATTTAATTACATCGATTTCTTGTGACAGCTTAATTTCTAGTTTCCCGCAAGCATATTGTAAGCCAACACCTACACAAACAAATACACACACACATGTATATATGTATATGTAAAAACATTTACACCGCAATTAGACTTGAATTCGTAGAAAATAAGCAGAAACGCCAAACTGCCGCAACGCCAATTACCTCACGGGCAATTTTCAAATGCAATTCCCATGAAATCTGATATGTTTGTTTGTGGCGTTAATGCAATTTTCCATAACTTAAGCTGGCACAATGCGAGACGGCGGCAGCGACGGCGGCAACGGTCGTAATGATGATATGTTACGAGCATGATGATGGCAAGCAAATCAACGCGCTCTGTGTTTAAATTCATTAGCGAATGCATACAATTCAATAAAGGGCCAAGAATCAAATGCAACGGTAAAAAAAAAAAAAAATTGTTGACTAATACAAAAAAAAAAGAGAAAAAAAAATCAAAAATAAAAATGAAAAAAAAAAGAAAGAAAAAAATTTTAAATTGGATGTGCAACATGCTAATTTGTGGCACAAAAATCATATGCACGTCAACACAAAAACACGCATTCACGAACATTCAGCGGTGCCAAAGCACAACAACAAATATACCAACAAAAGCGTATAATCTGTACAAATGTAAATAAATTGTAGCATACAGATAGGCGCTGGCGCTGTCTCACATGCAATTGCATGCAGTAAATGTTGCGGTAAGTTGATTTTACTTGAAAATTCTTTGAATTTTTGTATGTCATTTACGTGAGTGGCATGTCGAGGACGAGCGCCACAGTACAACGAACCAAGCGGCGTATATTTGAACACATCAAAAGCATTCAAATCTGAGGTGATGATTCATGGACACGAATATTGCGGCTCTACTGTTTTACATAAATTTCGTGTAGAGGTATTTGTAACACTTGCTGAGATATATCTACATACAGTCGAACTCCCATAACTCGAACTTCTATAACTCGAATTTTCTATAACTCGAACGAAAATGGTTGGCAAGTAGCGTTAAGAAAGAATTTACATAAAAATTTGGTTCCATAACTCGAACTTCCATAGCTCGAAGTTCTCCATAACTCGAAAGAAAATCCATACACATTCCATGTAAAGCATTTCTATAACTCGAAGTAACGCATATTTGACTTGAATTTCGCTTCACAATTCGGGGAAATCCCTTTTTGTACATGAAATGCTTTCTTTGGAAGTTTGCTTTGTAGTTCGGGGAATTCCTTTTTGTACATCGAATGTACGAATCGTGGCTAAAAGCAAACGATATAACAACCAATGCCAGTTCTCAAGATTATTTTGAAGTAGATAGCGAGCTTTGCACAAGTGGCTTCCCTACAGAAAATGATATAGTGGAGCAATACTGCCCTGAATTGGAGGATGCAAACGTAGACGTAGCAGGAATCGAGAGTGATGAAAAGTCTTCGGAGGAAGATACTATTAATCAGCCTTCCAGAATTGATGTAGGAGACTCTTTTCGAACATTGAGTTTATATTTGACAACCAATGACACTACTACTGACTACAAGGCCTTAAACACATTGGAGTCCTTTTTTGCCGAAAACAACCAAAAAAAAGTTAACTTTCAGTCATTAATTTCAGAATATTTTTCATGCATTGTAACTTTCTTAAATAGGTATTTGTAAAACAATGTTTTAAAATAAAAATTGCCATTCAAATGTAGTTTGCAAATACAAACATGTATGAAATTGACTTTTTTTTTACTAAAAAAGTAAAAATTCTATAATTCAAAGTCTCCGTAACTCGAACTTTTCTGTGGGATTTAGGCTATTCGAGTTATGGAAGTTCGGCTGTATGTATATATGAGTATAGCAGTTAATGATGTAGCCGTGAGTACCAAGTACTCGTGAAGTTTGATGTGTAGAACCGCGTATCTGCACATAAATTTAAATAAATTATTTTTTTCTTTTTTATTTTCTATTATTTTATTTCCTTTCATTTAATTTAGTTTAATTTAATTTATTTTATTTTTTTTTATTTTATTTTATTTTATTTTATTTTATTTTATTTTATTCCATTATATTATATATAAGTAGCCGCTTACAAAAATCGCACAAGTCCTTGCTCTAATTTTTATTTCACACTTTGACTGCAGCTGCTTTGTCTTTGCTCTGCGAAGTCACAGCGAAAAAAAAAATAAATAAAATACTGAAGTTATGACATGTTGTATATCAAACAGTAAAGACGCATTACTCTCTTTACCTGTTGTTTGGACGAAGGAGCAGCAGGTGTGAATAGAAATATTCTGATCGTAAACGTTAATGGCATTCTCATGACCTGATCAGACGGCGTGAAAGCTTTGCGTACTACTACAGTGTCGCCCAGGAGGTGAAATATTGAGTCTACAATACGACTGTACAAAGAAAAGTTCAATTGACTACACTGAAATACTTTTAACATATCCTGAAGGCAAACATTTCAAAGACCAAATCAAATCCCACATGCAGGCGACAACGTTTTACCAGCTACTGTTGCAGCGTCTGGGTTAATTTTGTGGTCTTTTGGTCTCTCATGTATTTCATTGAACCGATAATTCGCGCTTCATTTAACCCAATCCTTACAAATGCAGCGAGCGTGGGATCAATGATGTGGGCACTAAAAATGAATGCAATAGTTTGTATGCGGTCAGTGGAGTTAAATAAGTGTAAGTTGCTTGAGGTTCAATGCGTTTTGGCGAGTTCAATGCAGTCATCTTTTACAACCCACACTCACACACACACACACACACACGCCACTCAAACATTTAACAGCAAATTTATAGTTTTCTTCAAAGATTTTTATGTAAATAAATAAATCACAATAAACCGTGCGGAAAAATTTGTAAATGCACTTCGCTGCTGTGGCGCACATACTTGGCACGAGGGGGCAGAGAATACGTCTTAACTATTTCAGTTTTTATTTCTTTCTGCTTGATGTTTCATTCGTTTTATAGCGCAGAGTTAGAGCGAGAAATCAGCGAACGTCTGTGTGGCGAATATTGTTTAGTTCCGATTATCCTTTGCTACTTTGTAAGTGTCCTGCTCTTTAACTTTTGAACCGTCCGTTTGAAGCGTAATAAATCTGTTCAATATGATCTGTGTTGGCTTCTTTTGCGCTTGGAGCTTTTGAGCCTCTTCCTTTGTTTTGCTTGTTTTGCTTGCTCAGTCTTGCTTACAAGCTACTTTTTCAATAAACGACCATTATTGTTATTAGTTCAATGTTAATAGAAATAAACATAATCCTTGTATCTTGTTGCCCTCAACTATGTTGTTGCATTTGTTGTATGCTGCAGCTGTAAGTAAGAAGTAGAGCATATTTGTTTTCTTAACCCTCTAGGGCTATGGTATGCGGTGAAATATTTGTCTTTCTGTGGGGT
>OX608083.1:3503798-3511298 GCA_951509765.1 Sphenella marginata
TGAGTTAGAACTAATATTTCGAAAGTTGGGACGAAACAACTGACATCATTATAGTCTCTTTCGGAATATATCACTATAAATGGGGGACGCCACAGTTATCGTATTTTATTTTTTTAATTTTATTTCATTTTATTTTACTTCATTAATTTAATTTAATTTAATTTAATTTAATTTAATTTAATTTAATTTAATTTAATTGGTTTTTACTTTATCTAGTAGCTTTTAAAAATATAAAAATTAATATAATGTACTCTTGCGATATGAGGCTTGTTTGCCCGTAAACAAACTCCTAAGGCCAGCGATAAAACATAAAGGAATCTAAACAGTACAGAGCCTTGTATGCAATACCTTTTTCGTAGCTTTCAACATAGTTTGTTATTTATTTTCTCTGCTTCTCAACCTTGATAATCGTATTATTTCATAACTCTTCCTTTCATTAAACGTCTTTCTATGCCTTGGGCAAGAGCTAACTCGATGTACTCGTATGTACAAAGCTATTAGAACGTCAACTTTGAAAACATTTATTTTTTTCTTCGAAAACATATCCATAAGTATTTGCTATATATTGGACACTTTTCACTTTTACCACAAGTAAAATGTGTTTTGGTACACCACATTTTGGCCTTTCACTAGGAATTTCAACATTTCACAAAACTTAACCAAAGTGCTGGTGCATGGTTTGAGTGCATTGGCAGCAAAAGCTAGCGGCGCAAACAAACAAACGACCGAAGTAGGCGCGCAGTCCAACAACAAAACATTCAACTCATGTGAGTGCGAGCATGTGGCAAGGTGGCGTTGTGTGGCATGGTTTGGTAGCAAGTGCAGCAAGTACTCAAGTGAATGCTTATAAGTACTTTAACTTTTAAATGTTGTCAGTTTGTTGTTGTTGTTATTGTTATTGTTGTTGTTGTTATCGTTAAATTTTGGACATGCTCGAGCAGATTCAACGATTTCCATGGGCTGCTCTTTTACCGCACATTCACATACAAACTGGTCATGTTATATTTATATGCATGTGTGGCATACCCTTTCATACGACGGCAATTTGGTACTACATGGCGTATGTGTTGCATGTATCATTTGTATGTGTCTGTGTGTGTGTGTGTGTGGAGTCTAGCACTTTGGTACTGCAAAGGATTTATGTGCTGCCGTTGAAGATTTATGTGCTATGCCAAGTAGCAGCAGCCCAATGCGGAGAAGGATGTATCAACTAACTTTGTTGTTGTTGTTTGTGTTACTGTTGCCGGCATATCAAAGTAGAAAACAGTTATAGCAACAACAAAGAGAACATGTGTTAAAAAGTAACAAGAAAGTTGGCCTCGAGCAAGCAGTAAAAGAGTGAAGCATTCACTTCGTTTTAATGCGAGTATATTGGTTGCTATACCTGGTTGTGTTTGGCACGGGAAGTACTATAAATTTGTTCACATAAGCGCGCTTTGTAACATCAAATATGGCTTGAGGAATGTATGATATGTAAACAACTAAAATGAAATAAAAAAAATAAAATAAAATAAAATAAAATAAAATAAAATAAAATAAAATAAATAAAATAAAATAAAATATAATAAAATAAAATAAAATAAATAAAATAAAATAAAATAAAATAAAATAAAATAAAATAAAATAAAATTAAATTAAATTAAATTAAATTAAATAAAATAAAATAAAATAAAATAAAATAAAATAAAATAAAATAAAATAAAATAAAATAAAATAAAATAAAATAAAATAAAATAAAATAAAATAAAATAAAATAAAATAAAATAAAATAAAATAAAATAAAATAAAATAAAATAAAATTAAATTAAATAAAAAAATAAAAATAATAAAATGAAAATAAAATCTATTAAGGTCTTGAGGTCCCTTCTAGCTTGTGGCTGCTCAGTAAGGCCTAGATAGACATAACTACCACTTAAACCTTTAACTAAGTATAAATTGTACGATTCCAATCGAACTACACCCTTAATATTAGTTGTTATTATTTTCGTTGTGCAAAAACTTGTATCTCTTGTATGGTTTGCTCAACTTGCCGCTGGCCGTGGTCGCTCTTTTCATGTGGTTATTTGGTTATTGCTCCACTTCCACATACAGCCCGCTGGCGTTTGCAGACTTGGCTAGCGGTTACTGATGTGCACACTATAACATTACCCCACTCCTCTTTAACGTGCTCACCCTCTCTCTCTCTCTGGCTTACCACCCTAGCTGTTTGGCTGCGGTTGTGGCCATTTCTTTTTCTTTTCCATAATTGATTTGTTAGCAGAAAAGCGAGGTGGGGGTGTGAGGATGCATGCCAGTGTGTGTGTGGTATGTGTGAGGTTGTGTTGTGTTAGCAAATTCCTTTGGCCTGCTACACACTTGCTATCTTTTTCATAAACCTGAAGGCTTTTGTATGCCCAAACAGTCTTGAAGATGTTTTCAAAGTTGCTGGCGCAAGTAAAAGTTCTGCTTTGCAATTGATTAATTGCGGCTATCGGTTGCTGGTTGCTGGCTATTGGCTGCCATCGGCTACAACAAGCAATTGAATGGCAATAATTTCCAAACAAGCAAGCAACTGACACTAAGCACTACACACACACAGAGACGCACACACACACAGATGCACACGAAGACATGAGTGCATGTTTACATTGAAGTGGATTTTTGGTTGAAGTGCTGCCAAGTGAATACAAAATGTGGTGCATCTTAGCAAAACTTTTAACTAAAATGTAAGAAAGTGCAAGAAGAAGAAGAAGAAGAAGAAGAAGAAGAAAAAGAAGAATAAAATATAACAACATCATCAGCTGCTGTTGTTGCGCTTGATGCGACTGCCGATAGCTGCTTGTTAAGTATTTAAAAACTTCATAACTACTTTACAACAGCAACAGCAACAACAATTACAATAAAATTTAGAGGTTTGCTTGTACAACATCAAATTACTAACAACAACATTCGCTGTGCATAGCATACACCATGGTGCGCCATTAAATGTCCACAATGTGTTGCATGCAACACAATTAAGTGTTGCAACAAAATATTTTCGCACATTCATTCAACAAAGCAAGCGATTAGATGCGCATAACACCCAGCTACTTAGTTTTGTAATGACGGCAAAACACACATACACACACACACACATATTAATGCACTCATACTAAACTAAACAAACCAACAAACGCAAATGAGTATATTAGATACTCTAGCGCATTTTTGTGTTGCAAGTTTTTTGCTTGGTAACAGCTCGCGTCCACACACAATAGACTAAATTCGCTTAATAAATTTGTCAGCTGGTCGTGTTAGAAACTAAGTTGCAGCTTTGGCTTGAAGTTCGGTGTATAATGAATGGGAGGTCTCAGTACGGTTGGTCAGCAGGCAGCAGTAT
This sequence comes from Sphenella marginata, assembly GCA_951509765.1. Lineage (NCBI taxonomy): Eukaryota > Metazoa > Arthropoda > Insecta > Diptera > Tephritidae > Sphenella > Sphenella marginata. The sequence goes on from OX608083.1 coordinate 3,507,157, forward strand.
CGGTCGTTGATGTGATCTAACTAAATGAGCGTACATAATCACAATGATATGGCAGTATACAAACCCTGTAGGAAATTGAAGTTTTTTTGAAGTAACTTTAGCTATTGAATTTCTTTTGCTAAAATTTTTTTTTGAATTCGAATAACAAAGGATTAAAGTCATGAGTTCTTAGCGACAACCGAAGCCCAAAATGAATAAAAAAATTAAAAATAAAAAATTTTTTTTTTTAATTTTACTTGTTTAACGGTTCTCAGCTAGAACCGAAGCAAAAAATGAAATTAAAAAAAAAAAAAAAAAAAAAAAAATAAAAAATTAAAAAAAAAAAATTAAAAAAAAAAAAATTTCCAGAAAAAATTAAAATAAAAATTTTGAAAGAAATTTTTTTCTTGTTTAAGAGTTCTCATCTAACTGAAGCAGAAAATGAAATTAAATGAAAAAAAAAAAATTTTTTTTTGTTTAAGATGCTAAAGAAGAATTGTGAATTAGTTTGTATTTATCTTACAGCTTTAACTTCTATAGTGGAACAAAAGTATTGACAAAATGTTGATTCATCTTCTACACTTTTCTACAGGGTATCTAGTACACATTCACATCAACATTGCTTCATTGTTGTATTTGTACGACCATACTTATGTACATACAATGTGTTTGCATTTGCCATAATTTTCGGCAACAGCTGCCAAATTACTGGTGCTGCTCGTTAAAATGTTAACTTTGCAATATACATTAAAGCGGAGCAACTGAGGGCAGGCTGTTTCTCATTTTACTCGCTTGCTTTTATAGGAAAAATTGCCAACGCTCTTGCTGCATTAACAGGGAGCGACGGTGAGCTATTTTAAGTTCATTATGTAAATGTAACTCAATGAGTTGCAACAATTTTGATATCAATGTTGTCTACGAATTTTGCATATTTTGTATGGACGCTAGTGATATAAAGCAACAAAAGCACAGCGAGTACTAACAGCGATTTAAGTGGCACCCAAAAAAAAAAAAATTTTTTCTAATAAGTTTTAGTGCAGAGAAGCGCGCAAATATTTCCATCATTTTTTTTATAATTTTTTTAGTTATTAAACTAACTATAATAAGTTTGATGTAAGCGTTTTCATTATTAAATTTATTACCCACACTCTTTCATACAACGCCTATTTTACAAAATCGCCTATCCGCTATGCGTTTAAAAATATTCCTACACTTTTTAAAATAATAAATAAAAATAAATATTGCGCCTTGCCTACGAAGGTGTCAAAACCGGACATGTTGTTTTAATTGTAACAACGTAAAAGCTCTACACGAAAAGCACGCCTCTAGCACCAGTCTACCATTTCTTATGGCCACACAACGCTGCTGTGATAAATTATTTTATTCCGGAATGTTGCATACTTGTAGGCGCACGAGAGTAGGCCAGTTGCATGTTTGTTTGTAATACTTTAATTAATTTAAAGCAGTTCATGACAGTTTTGCAGCGTAAATAAAAATCAGTTGTCAAGACATTGATTTATTTTTGTTTTCCACCACACACATGACCACATTGCACATGCATGCATTCGTAGTGGTGGTGGTAAATATTTTTAGGTTATATTGAGCTTGACTGGTGCTTCATGACTATACTTCCCATAATATGTGAAAAGAGATGCCTATAGATATTAAATATAATATTTATAAGTAAAGTAAGTGGCGAGTTTATGAATAGACGATTTGATCACATTAAACTGCATTGCCGACTTGTCATTGCAAAACAACTTACGCTCAGAATCCGGCCTTTAGTTTCATACTGAAATTGATAAGAATAATACTGAATCTGAATTTCCGGAAACACTTTTTATTTTAGAACATATTTCTTAAAACTTTTAACACCTAACTTAAACACTTCACTTTGGAATGTTAAGTTAGGTTAATTACTAAAAAAAATTGCATAGTTTTAGGCGCACGATTTTTTATATAAATCCGATATCTATAAAGAAGTATACTCAGCGTGTTTTTCTTTACGGAATTTTACGACTTCTCATTTTCAAACTAGTCTGGTGATATAATTTTGTAAATTTTATGAGCTCAAGACCCGTTATATTGACAACTCGCTGCAGAAGCGTAGAGTGCATACTGATCTCACTACATGGTATTCATAATAAAGTACTTTTGAAACTCGTAAGCAATACATACTCAATGCGTACCAGCAAATATGTATGCTTGGTAGCTGTGGCATTTGGCCAAGTCTTCATGGCAGCTATACGTACAAGTGACTACACTACGAAAACGCCAGAGAGCGCAAGTATGTAAGTATGTTCGTTTGAGCTAAAGGGCCTGACGACGACATACTTTTAGGCGCGAACGAGTTTTGTTTTTTTTATTTAATTTTATTTTTGCACATTTCGTGGGCAATTGACTCCGGTTGACTGTTGATTGCTGGCATGCCGCGCAAATATCTTCACATTTTTTGCTGTTGTTATTATTACTGCATGTCAGTGACGTGTATACTTACACATGTGGCGCCGCTTACAGACGTAACTGTAAAACTTCATACATTGAAATATCCAACTGCCAAATGCCAAAAGTAGTTTGCTCTCTTTCGTTAATGGGTTTAACGATCTCGATGGATTTTTTTTTACTTATTTTTTGTGGTGAAATTTTATGTGGTTGAAATTTATTATTTTTGCTTTATTTTTTAATATTTTATTGCTTGAAATTACACATTTTGAGATGCTTCAAGACGAAGTCAGATCAAACTGGAAAGGCCGTTTAAGCTAATTTTGGTGCTATCGAAGGTAGCTTTTAAGATTGATAAAGCGGTGATGTGTGTCAATTCTTTTCTCACGATTTTTTTTGTGATGCAAGTACTTTATCGGGTCTAGGGAAGAGTTACTTACAATCAGTTTACGAAATTTAATTTTTTTAAATTCAAACAAGAATGCAGAACTTGATAGTTTTTTCAATATTTGTTGCTTGGTGCTCTGTTATTGTACAATAAAGTAAGCTTTGGTTATACACAACAAAAAAAATGCATTTCAAACTTTTTTCACATTCAACTTTCCACAACCGTTAATTTCACTCAACCATGACAACTACGAAATCACATTTGCAATTACAAACGTGGAATGTCTTAAAAGCATGCACACCCACACCCCCTTTGCCACTCATTCAATCACATTTCATATAAGTTTATAAACTTTCATTTCAACTACTTGACAATATGATTAATTGAAAATGGCTGCGAAGTGACATTGCACACGCACATTAACAACCGCACACACACACACACACAAGCTCACACGCCGCCAAAGTATTTATTTATTTTAAGTTTCACCCCCAGCCTCCACCTTCTTCTTTTCCAAAATATTCGGCATATTACGCATTTACAAAATCATTGACACACGACATTACTTTGCGGAATGAATAATTGACTCACTGACTTTGGTACAGAAATCTCTCAACGGAAGTGAAAACCAATAAACTGTCTTAAATTGCATGGCGTTGGCAAACGCCTACATCATTTCTCAAACGCTATGCTTGTGACTCGAACTGATTGCCGCCGTGCAAAAGTCATTTACCAACAATGCTGGCTGTGCACTTTGCGAATGAATATACAAATTTACTTAGTGGTGCGGGTAGGTGATGTGCCGTGATGTACCCGAATCTATGCAATTTCGCAATTTCTGGTGACATCAAGAAATGACATGACTAACCGCATCCGAAGCTGGCTGTGGGAAGTGATGAATGCGTGCGGCACATGCGGCAAGACAGATTTTCTAATAGTTGGTATTAGGGATGGTAATTTTTTTGAAACTTAAGAGTACTGGGATTTTCGGGATCTGCATTTTACAAAGCAGTGATACCACGATTAGTCCTGGCTATTCCCTATTCTTCAAAGGTTTGGGTTGAAAAAAAAAAAACGAAGAAATTTTTTGGTAAAATAACTTTAAGTTAACGAACAAATCATTTGATTTTCTAAATATATTTTTATTTAAAACGAAAATTATTTTATTAGGAAGCAAGTAAATTGTTTTCCAAAATTTTTAATTTTCTTCCGAACCAAATATCTGCTTGTCGGTTGAAAGGTAACAATAAAAATTGTGCTCTATAAAATAATAATTTTTTTTATTGAATTTTTTCATGTGTTTTATGAGTTGATATTAAAGAAAAATTACAAA